>JAKOGI010000015.1:720000-1100000 GCA_029747015.1 Carnegiea gigantea | reverse complement strand
CTCGCATTGGAGAAGGCAAATGGGTTGACATGGAAAACCATATTAACGCACTTTTGTAAGAGACACAGACTTTGGATCATCTAAACATCATTCGTCTCATGACAAGGAACTCTTATGCACATGCGTTGCCCTAAGTTGGCGTCCAAGGGTATGACATTAGGCCATAACCATTAAGGGTCGTACATAGGTAGTTGCATTCTAAAACATGGGTTCAAATCACTTTTGGGGCTTAGAACGGTTACCCTTAAAATTCCAATAATCCTCTAAAGTGATGAGGGTATCACCCAACATCACGTAAGATTACTTTGGCACAATGACAGTTTATGGAATCAATGATTCAATGTTTACAGCCCCAGAGTCCCATGCAACCTGAATCAGTCCATCACGTATATCTGGTAACAACTTACAGGAGCGGTACATATGCAACCGTCATTCCGGTCACTTATATTGACAACTATGCTTCACAACTCAATGAAGGGTTACGACAGAGACTTCTACATAACCCTGAATTCAACCATCATAATTAAGGTGCTCATGAGTAAGTACGTACATATATAGACATATCGTGAGAAATGGTAGAGTGGTATAATAAAACTGCATTATCAGCACGCATGATGGGGGCACCGTCCATGGTTTTCTACGAAATCTACCATGTATCCCTTAAAACTCATCATGCAACACATAATGCAAGATGACTCAGTCCCATTATGTGAGAACACTCGGTTGAACCCTTGTTAGGGTTGTTTTTCACATATCTATACATATGCTTTAAAGGTGCGCATTTAAGGATGGTCACAAGTACGCTAGCATGTGGTATAGCCACAGCATAGAATGTACAAGGCAACGAAATGCAAATACAAACTCCTAAGACCACCAGATCTTTCCAATAAACATATGAGCAACTAGACACGCAATTAATCATAAGAACATTGATCTTAATTCAGATAACAGATGAGTAACTCCATTACAATCAGCAGGCCATTCAATGACGCATGCAGAGGTACGTATTTAAATGTTAGGGCCCATAGTCGGGCAATTATGCAATGAAGTAAGGGCATAGCCAATCATTCTGCCATAATGGAAGGACTAATTGCTATGTACTGATTAGCCAGCGATGACTACATGAAGCAACACTCACATAGACTACGCTGTTTGACCAACTCAAAAACATGCCCCGTAGAATCAAGTTAAACAAGCACCAAATGGTCTATCTATTATACCTTTTACTTATAAAACATACAAGTGACCATGCATAGCATTCCATACGAGTATACTTGATTGTAATCCTCTTGTGCAATCGAGGCTCACAGGTATGTCTTGGGGTGTGTCCAACCATTAAGCAACTAATCTAGAGTAAAGACAATGACATCAATGGTGTCATAGACATAGGTTGAAGCTTTGCAATGAGTTGGTCACATAAGGTAACTATAAAGGTCCGAGGCACTCTTAGTACGGATGAAAAGGTTCTACCCTTTTTCTATGAGCCATGCCAGCTTCTGCACTTGGTGTTAGTGTATAAACAAGGTTGAAAAAGCATAAATCCTCGCCTTAGGTAGTAGTGAGGTGATACATGTAGCATAACAATTCCAAAGTCTGTCAGATTCTTTCTTTTATCTCCCTTCTAGGTATGTCAGGGTTGATATGGCCAGTACACTATTATGCCTATCATGTGAGCAGTGTTCCATGCTGCGACGAACATATCATTGAGCTTGTTCAAGGGCAACAGTAGTTACATGTTGGGATACAAAAATGTCACCCTATGCACATAACAATCCAAGTTAAGGCCATATCCAAGTGTCATTAGCACTCACACTGACACGCACATCACAATATTGAAAAGGATGCTGACATGTACACAACATAATAGGGTATTGCTCCAAAGAGCTTTCAGTCAGGGGAGTAATCATTATTCACTTACAACTTGTCATTTGGCATGTAAGCATCCAATACATTTAGTCACACCCAGAGACTTATGCTCATAGAACAAGACTCGAACATCATTGCAATACAATTGCACGTCTTTAGATGCAACAGCAAGGTTTAACTACATGGCAAGAAGAATTGTCCAATGCGAAGCAAAACCTTTAACTCACTGATTGGGAAGACCTTTGACTTTCAATGTCGCTAAATTTCGATAGAAAAATCATTTGGCTGCTTCTAGCCCTTTCTCTGCCAACCATTGAGTACGTTTGCTCACCCCATTATAGGGCCCGAGGAGCAAACCATATATTAGGGACCAAAATAAGCTTAGAGCTTATATATTTTCAACCGTTTGAGTCCAATTCAATCATACGTTAAACCTTTGCCTTAAGTCACTAAAACATGTATACAAGGCCATCCTTACTATGCTAACACTCAGCTGACTCTAGCAAGCAACTCATTCTTTCAATCGAGCAGCTTATGCATGCCACACATAGCCAACTAGATGCGGTGACGACCATACCAACGCACATTTGCTAGCACTTCATCATATAGCATTTTTAGATAACTATATGCAATGTAAGCCTATGGTCGCAGGACCTTACTCTGATACCATCTATAACAACCCAGAAGTCCCGACACCGAGGTATTGTCTGCTTTGGGGACTAGAGGGCTGTCCCTGTACGGTTTTGTCCTTCGGCTAACAGGCATTTAAGCCTTTCACCAAAAGGCATCTCGATGTATTGAGGTATCCCCACCTTTATAAAGGGTGGTTCGTTCTCCTCAACCACCGAGGAAGAATGGCGAGAGGGGGCTCCTCGACCCCCAGCCCCCCAACCCACACGCCAGAGAAAGAGGGAGGGGGAGAGGGGAGAGGCTCCGGCGGGCCGCCGGCGAGGAAGAGCCGGCCGCAGCCACGACCGGTTCACACGACCCCAAACCGAACCCAGAGAGAGAGGCAGACGACAGAGAGGGTGAGGGTCGCAGCTAGGGTATGAGACCGTGGGCACCACACCGCCGTGACCCCCCGATTCCAACCACCACCAGCACGGTCACTCTTGCCGGACGCCGACGACACGGTGACAGAGGAAGAGTGAGGTAGCGGGAGCAAAGGAATAAACCGAGCCCACACCGAACCAACCCAAATCAAACCCTAAAACGGGTCCTCTAGCGTGGATTCGAGGTGAGTTTCCTCTTCCTCCTATTTATTGTTAGTTTCGATGAAAGTTTATTGATTATAGTTTATTTAGGTTGCATTCGAACTGGTTAGCAGTAATTTGAGGAAATTGTAGAGTAAACTGAACGATACTCAATATCGATATATATATATATATATATATATATATATATAGTTCGTATGGAACAAAGTTTATTAACTATATATATATATATATTCGTTGTTTGTAGTGATTGCATAGAAATCATAGAAATGATATGGATGTTAATGGTGAATTAAACGATTGAATCATTAAATCGTATAGATTGTAAAGTAAGTGTGGGAACTACTTTATATAGTGAATTAACGTGCTATGTGAATCTCCCACTTGAGTTCCATTGTCCTACCAGCAGACAGAGAATTCACAGTTCAATGTTTATAGCTCTGCCAGTAGGCAGAGGTTTCAAAGTTCAATATTTCATAACTCTGCCAGTAGGCAGAGGATTCAAAGCTCAAAGTTTCATTGTTTTGCCTGTAGGCAGAAGATTTAAAGTTCAAAGTTCATAGTTCTGACAATAGCCAGAAGTTTTCAAAGTTCAATGTTCATTGCTCTGCCAGTAGATAGAGGTTTCAAAGTTCAATATTTCATAGCTCTGCTAGTAGGCAGAGGTTTCAAAGTTCAATATTTCATAGCTCTGCCAGTAGGTAGAGGATTCAAAGCTCAAAGTTTCATTATTCTGTCTGCACGCAGAAGATTCAAAGTTCAAAGTCCATAGTTCTGCCAATAGGCAGAAGTTTCCAAAGTTCAATGTTCATAGCTCTGCCAGTAGGCAGATGATTCAAAGCTCAATGTTTCATAGTTCTGCTGGTAGACAGGAGACTCAAGTCCAATGTTTTATAGCTCTAACAATAGGTAGAAAATTCAAAGTCCATATATCTTATAGTTTTACCAATAGGCAGTAGAGTCAAAGTTATGCGTTGCAAAACCCTGTCAACTGGTAGCAAAATAAGGTCAAAGGAGACTCCCAGTTCATATGATGACGTATAAAACGTTATACTTTAATAAACAAGCATGTAAAGTTCAAAGGTCATATTACTACATCATTAGCTACTAATCACATGACATAGTATATGTTTCACTATATGGTTATCATTCCACATTTTAGCGAGGGGATTTGCTCCTACATATGACCTGTTACTGTATGGTGTAGTGAAATCCTTAGTGTAGCGATTGCATCGCATTGAGCATGATGATTGTTTTAGTATCATTACTAAGTTCATATAGCCTATTACTTGATAGCATCTTCAATGAATTTTAATGACTATGTACGACATAAATTATATGAACTGGAATAAGCCTTGATGATGCACTGAGCATTACATATAAAGTTTTAGCGATTTTCGTAACAGAAATCCCAGCAAGTGGTGTTTACAGGTTAAACCCCTTTATTTTCATTGCATTTATGAGTTCATATGAATGTCTTATGATAAGTTTATTGAGTATAGCTACCCTCAAGTTTAAGCGGTTGGAGCAAATGCTATTTCTGTTGCATTGCGATTGGAACATGTTGTACGATAGGTGAGTTCTTCAAAGAGAAGGATTTACAAACAACTGTTGTAAGTTATTATTGTATTTAAAGTATTGTTTTATGAGAGGGGGTTATCCACTAAGCGATAGTTGCTCATTCCCATTTATTATTGTTCCCCTCCCAAGTTTCTGAAATAACAAGTAAAAGTTGGCCCACGTGAGCTAAGATGAAGTCATTGCTGTCCTAGGAGTAAAGCTATAAGCTTGTATATGAGCTGTAAAGTTGTATTATGGTGTAACCGTTCATTTCTGTGTAATGTAAGTCCTTGTGTGCATGTATTGCATATCATTTAGAGTCGCTCTGTACGGCCATGTGAGCCAACCATCTAAGTTGCCAAGGCTGCTTATAGTTGGGATGTAAACCTCAGTACTCCGGACATGAGGTCCTTGGAGTTGTACTTTTCATTGTTCTTATGTTTTAGCATTGAACTGCATTGGTTGTGATGCTCCGGGCAGGTGGCTCGTAGAGCTGTAGACTCCAGCGGGTAGCTGTTGAGTTAGTTGGTTCTTTATCGCAGTTTTTCAGTGCAGGGAGTTTAATGTAAGGCTTTAAGCCTGGGAAATGGTCAGTTTTCAAGGAAAATTCTGTTCGTTTTGTTCCAGGATTTAAAGAAAAATGCTAACATTCCTAGCCCTAAGGTTAGGGGCGTTACAGCTGGTTTTCATAGGAAAACCAACTGCGGCCCTGCCATCAATCTCTTATCTTATAAGAGCACCCCTATCCACTGGCACCATTCCAGTAGGTGGGGCCCAAGTGTCCTATTTGATGGAATTTTTCAATCCCAGCCATGGGAAATGTGGGGCAACACGTGGGGGGGAAACGCTCTAGCATTCCCCTCTGATTTAGGTAGTTAAAAAAATATTGTGCTCTTTCAATTAGTAATATGGGGTAAAAGAAACTCTCTCCGCGAAGGTCGTCTCCCAGGGTTTTCCCAAACCTTACTTTATAATTCTCCAGTGTGTGAGCACTTCACCCTCGCGGAGGCGTAGGGTTGTGATTGATTGGCTCAGGCTCTGTTCTGTGAGCAGCTATCACCAACTCTGTTTGGCTAGTTTCAGGGTCCTTCCCTGTTTACGTGTGGTGGAAGTTAGGATGCGTTGTGGTTATGGCAAACGATTTGGCAAGGGACTGGAAGAAGCTGAGCCTGACTGAAGCAGATGACGAAGTTATAGAATTTGATCCTGACCAAGGAGATGATGTCAATGCACAAGTTTCTTTGTGTTTGATAGGAAAACTTAATACAAAGAACTCTTTCAATCCGGAAGCGCTGAAGCAGACAATGCGTAATATTTGGAGACTATCCCAAGGCTTGGTTATCACTGATCTTAAACTAAATTTATTTGCTTTTCAATTCTTCTCTACTAGTGATAGAGACTGTATTCTCGAGGAGGGACCATGGGCTTTTGATGGTCACTTACTGCTTCTGGAGACTTTGGATGCTAATGACCAGCCTTCTAAAATAGAGTTCATCACTGCTAGATTCTGGCTCAAAATTTATGACTTACCCATGAACATGAAGAACTAAAAATTTACAGAACTCCTGGGTAATAAAATTGGTCTTTTTGTTGAGGTTGATCAAACAGATTTACTCATTCCTTCAAAGGCCTAGAAAATTAGATTAGACTGCCCTCTCGACAAACCCCTTTGTAGGGGCCTCATGCTGAAAATGAACGGAATGCCCACTTGGTTCAAGATGAAGTACATCAAATTACCAGGCTTCTGCTACGCATATGGCTTATTGGGTTATGTATACCGACGTTGCGTTCTTTATGATTCTACTATTCCTAAAACGGACTTACAGTACGGATCGTGGATAAGAGCTACCCCTATTAAGACAAAAGCTAAGGAAATGAAAAGGAAATTCTGCAAGAAAGACAAAGGCTGCTCAACTTGCGGGAATCTGGTAAAGGGAACAAGGGTAAGGTTAGATTGAATTTTGACAAGTCTTCAGTAACTAATATGAATATTGACACTGAGATAATCAACGTGGGAGGCGAGATAGCGAAAAGAAAGGAGGACAACACTGACAGTGGATCACCGAAAGACGCTAAGGTCCGAGCTATCGAGGATTCGGGAGCCAATGCTAACTCTAAAGATCAAGCGGCGAAGGTTGCATCGCAACCCCGCTGGAACAAATGAGTCTTCTTTGCTTGAACTGTCGGGGTCTTGGCAAGCCCGAGCAGTTACCGATCTTCGACATATTTTCGGGGGTTGTAGGCCCAATTTAGTTTTCCTCTCAAAAACTAAACTCTCTGCTGCTGAGTTGAGAAACTTTGTGGTCCAGTTTGAAGGCTTCACGGGTGTGTATGTTGACTGTTGAGGGCGTTCGGGTGGCCTTACTATGATGTGGAAGAAAAATCTTGCTGTAAACCTTCTTTCCTGTGCAGCTAACCATATTCACGTTTCTGTTAAATGGAACCAAGACAGTGATGAATGGAGGTTCACAGGTATATATGGGTTCCCCGAAACAGCAAACAAGCTTAAGACATGTGAGTTACTCATAGACCTCAAACACTGGTCTACCCTTCCTTAGTTAACCGGAGGCGATCTCAACGAAATCCTTTATAACTTTGAGAAGTGTGGGGGACCCTTAAAATCCCAAGCTATACTAGATGCTTTTCGGGATACATTAAATGTGTGTGACCTCTTTGATTTGGGCTTTTTGGGTCAGGAATTCACGTGGTGGAATGGGCAAGATGTTGTTAGCTCTGTAGAAGAAAGACTTGATCAATTCTGTGCTAACTCTGACTGGAGCACCTTATTCTCCAACGCCAGAGTCACTCACATGGACGATGATTCCTCTTATCACCTTCCCATCCATCTAAAAGTTTTCAAATTCCACACTCAGTGTAAGAAGACCAAACGGAGGAGGTTTGACAACTTCTGGGCCCTAGATGACCGTTGTGAGGGGGTGATCTCAAATGCTTGGATATCTATAAACTCGGATGACCCCGCTACGCGGTGCTCAGAAAAAATACAGCGTTGTGTGGGGGACGAACCAAGAGGCTTTTGGGAACATTCAGCTAGAAATTAAGAAGCATCTTAATTTGCTAAAACAAACCTCGGATGCTCGTGCTAGAAAACTCATTTTTAACACCATCAGCGATCTAAGGAGAAAGGTAGAGGTGCTTTGGTGCCAAAGGTCGAGAACTGACTTCTTAAAATTTGGAGACCGCAACTCGGGATGGTTCCATAACAAGGCAAATAGGAGGAAGAGCACAAATCACATTGCGGAGCTAAAAGATGTGGATGGCCAAGTTTATAGAGATATTGATAACTTTGAAAAGATCATCATGACTTATTTTGACTCGCTTTTCAGTACTGAGGGCACTTTGCATAAGAGTTCTATCATCGATAAAGTCCACACCAAGGTCACCACCGAGATGAATGATTATCTTTGTAAACCATATCAACCCGAGGAAGTATTTCAAGCCCTTAATCGGATGCATCCCGGGAAGGCTTTAGGCCCTGATGGTATGAATCCTTATTTCTTCCAGAAGTTTTGGCCTATTGTGGGAGATGATGTCGCGCAAGCTGTTCTCAGTATCCTGAATAGAGGTATTTTCCCGCAATCGTTCAATCACACTCATGTTGTCCTTATCCCAAAGAAGAACAACCTGAATGAGATATGTGACTTTAGGCCCATTAGTCTTTGTAACATGGTTTACAAACTAGTTACGAAGGTCATAGCTAATAGGCTTAAAACCTATCTCCCTGCTGTGATTACTGAGAACCAAAGCGCTTTTGTACCGAGCCGTATGATTACAGATAATATTCTTGTAGCCTTTGAATTCTTCCATGACATGAATCTCCGCCCCCAGGTTAATGGCGACATGGCCATCAAACTTGATATGGCTAAGGCCTTTGACAGGGTTGAATGATCCTTCCTGCGTGCTGTTACTTCAAAACTGGGTTTCAGAAGTGGCTGGGTTGAGCTGGTTATGAAATGTGTTGAATCTGCAACCTTCTCTTCTATCATTAACGGGGAACCTAGAGGCTTTTCGAGACCCAGTAGGGGTATTCGATAGGGTGACCCCATCTCTCCCTACTTATTTCTGTTCTATACAAAGGGTCTCTCATGTCTGCTAAATGAAGCAGTCGAGCACAACACTCTGCATGGCTACACTTTATGTCCCGGTGTGCCTTCTCTTTGCCATCTCTTGTTTGCAGATGATTCCATTATCTTTTGCGGGGCCACTAAGGAGGAAGCCCAAACGGTGAAATCTATTTTGCATGATTTTGAGGAGGCCTTGGGCCAAAAAATCAATCTCGTGAAATCTAATGTGCTATTTGGAAAAGGCATACCCCAGCAATGTCGAGATGAGATCTTGATGACTCTTGACATCCGGGAAGTTCTCTCCTACGATAAGTACCTTGGCCTCTCTTGCCATATCGGCAGATCCAAAAAGAAAGCCTTCATGCCTTTAAAGGATCGCGTCTGTAAAAGGATTAACGGGTGGATGGGTAAAAATCTTTCTTGGGCTGGTAGGGAAGTGCTCGTAAAGGCTGTGGCCCAAGCTGTTCTTACCTATGCTATGAGTGTGCTCAAGCTCCCGGGGGATTTTACCCAAAGTATACAGTCATCTATCCTTAATTATTGGTAGGGTCACGATGATACCAAACACAAGATTCATTGGGTAGCCCAGAACAAGCTTTGCAGAAGCAAATTTCAGGGTGGTTGGGTTTCAGGAATCTTGAGGCTTTTAACTTGGCTCTACTTGCCAGGCAGGTTTGGAGACTTATGCATGCGGAGCACTCCCTAGTCTATAAAGTTCTCAAAGCCAAGTACTACCCCTTATGTGGTATTCTTGATGCTGAATGTGTTCTAATCCCAGCTCCTGTGTCAAGCTAGATGGGTAGTTGAAAAAGGCTCACGCTGGCTTGTTGGATATGGTTGGTCTTTGAATATTTGGGACTCAAAATGGGTCCCAAGGCCTGCCTCCTTTAAGATTGTTACTCCCGTTAAACCCGAAACGAGCCTCCTTCGAGTGGGGGATCTCATCGACCGTGACCGTGGGAGTGGAACCACACTATGGTTCATTCCCTTTTTTTGCCAATGGATGCTGAAACTATCCTAAATATCCCCTTATACATTCATGGCCATGGGATAAACTTACATAGCACTTTTCCTCTACAGGTGAGCTTTCGGTGAAAATGGCTTATCACCTTATCATGCAAGTTTATAACGATGATGTTCCAGAATGTAGCAGTCCCCTATCTGCTTCCTTCTAGAAGAGCCTCGGGTTAATGGACATACCCCCCCGCATGAAGATGTTTGCCTGGAGGGCTTCCTCCAATGCCCTCCCAGCTAATGCTGCTCTAGCCAACAGGGTTCATTCCGTAGACGCAAGGTGTAGGCTCTGCGGGCATCTTCAAGAATCTGCTGTTCATGCCCTACTCGAGTGTGATCATGCTGCTCAGGTATGGAACTGCTCCCCCTTTGCTGAATTCATTCATGATCGAACCTTCAGAAGCATTCAAGATGCCATAGATGCTGCTTCCCAAGCCGATTCTGCGAGGATTGGTGAGTTCATTGCAGTTATGTGGTCTTGCTGGAATCAACGTAACGAGTGCTTCTTCACTAATGCCAATTTCTATCCTAGACGTGCCATTACCAAAGCCCTTGATTTTGTACAAGAATTTAGAGAAGCAGACCAGCACTTCCAGGCGCTTCGCTCATCCTTCCCCTCCAATTGGAATGCCCCTATTAGGGGGTTAGTGAAGATCAATTTTGATGGAGCTAAACTGGGTGATTGGGGACGCGGTTGGGGAGTTGTGGGTCGTGACTCAAATGGTGTTATTCTGTTTGCTGCTGTTAAGGAAAATTCGGGCTTCAGTGACCCTAAGACAGAGGAAGCAAATGCCTATTTTTTTTGCCCTTCAACAAGCTTGGGCGCTCGACTACAAGAAAATCATTATTGAAGGTGACTGCTCCAGTATAATTTCCAAACTGAAGAAGCGTTCTATCCCTAACACTTCCACTGGGTTTGTTTTTGCTGATATTCTGAACCTTGTTAGTCATTTTGATTTTTGCAGTTTTTCTTATGTGAAGAGAGTGGGGAATAGGGTAGCTCATACCCTTGCCCATCTCCAACCTTATTCCTGTTTGCTTAGAGAGTGGTTAGGAGATGGCCCGGATCATGTGCTAGATCTGGCCTTGAAGGACGTATGTACTGCTTCCAATTCCACGTACTATAAGTCCCCTACTTTCTATCAAAAAAAAAAAAAAAATAATTGTGTGCTATAAGATGGGTTCATAAAAAATATTTTATTAGGTAATTTAAGTTGAAGTTCCATTGGTTGGAGAAGTGATAGAATGTATGTTTCAAAAAATAAAAATTTTTACTGATATGGCAGGCCTGAGTTTCAAAAACTGAAACTCAGGTTGGAAATACTCTAAGTTCCAGGACCCGTCGGAAAACTGTCCTCAAGATACTTAGAAGGACAGCTGAAATCATATATTTTGTTATTTATCTGATGAGCACGAATTAGAATAACTTCTTCTTGAGCCCATGCTTAATTCTTTGTTCATTGCAGGACTTAGATGTACCTGCAGCTTCTAAGTCCCGCCCTCCTTTTAAGCTTGAAAGAAGATGCCCCCTCATTTGACGTAACCTATCATTAACAAATTTGAACTCTAATTAGGAAACACTAGAGCATGAATTCCATTTTATTAATTAGCAAAATGTTAAAGGTCTTGATTAAAAATAAAAACAATTGTACGTCTTGCAGTTCTTTAGAAATTGGTGCATCATGACACCAAAGAAAATTAATACATCATGTATCAAATGAATGAAAACTATTGTTGAATTCGATAATACAATGTTTTAAGTGCTTCTGTATTATGCAAAACCACCAAACTATTTTAATTTCATTTAGGGTGTGTTTGGTAGGGGGGAAAATTATTTTTCTCCAAAATAATTTTTTTATTTTATACTGTTTGGTAAAACAAGGAGGAAAAAATTATTTTCAGAGGAAAATCATTTTACCCAATGTGAAGGAAATTATTTTCCCTTTAAAAGTAGGAAAATTGATTTTTCAGGTCCAATTTTCGTTACCCAATTTTATCTTTCATTCTATTTTCTTTTAGTTGTACCCAAAATTGCTCTATTTTCACTCTTATTTTGTCTCTCATTCTTCCCCTCTTCTTCATGTCCATCATCTTCATCGATGATTTCCATCGTCAATCTCTGCAATTACTTGAATTCTCTGGCCTTGTTACTATTGCCCTTTTCAAGAACTTCGCAATTTGAGACACTCATCGTCTCTCTCTTCGCCATGTTCTTTAATGTGGGTTTAATATCACTCAAATTCTACTGGGTAATCCCTGAAAATACTGAAAAAATTGAGATTCATTAACTCTTTTTTTCTGGGTTTATTACCGGGTATATTTTTTGCTGGTGTTTTGAGTTTGATTTTGAAGAGAAGAGAAACAGAATTCGTTGGTTGAGTCAGAGCAGTGAGCAGGGGAGGGGATTGATGGTAAAAATAAATAAAGTGAGGGTTGGGTTCATTCTATCAAATGTAAGTAAAAAATCATTTTTCTTGAAAAAATATTTTTTTATGAAAAATGATTTTTCCCCCTACCAAACATGCCCTTAGTTACAAAAATTACATGTACAATTCTATTTTACCTATATGTATGGTTGGTCTTTGAAAGCATCTTTTGTATCTGTCGGCATATTCAACGGTTCTCTGGCCTAACAATCAATAATTGATTGTAACAGCCAACACTATGGTGATACAAGACCATTTAACATGGTTTTATGCCACACCAAGACATAAAATGTGTTGTTTCAACCCAAAACCTCTAATCCTTACCCTAACTGTCAATTCTGTGTGATATATAGGCCTGATTTGTGGGTATTATCAGTAGCGTACACCACTTGTAACCAAACCCAATCACGGCTTGTATTGATGACATTTGTCCCGGCAGCTTAACCTAATATATACCAAATCCTGCATAAGTCCAAAGAAAAGGGAGAGGAGTGGACTTTATTGTTGGCAATATGGATCCACCTGTTTGATGGCTAAGTGGGCCAAAGTCTTCACTGGAATGGCCCAACGTGAAAAACAGAAATAAAAAGGCAAAAATTGTGACAGCTGTGGGATTTGAACCCACGCCCTCTCGGACCAGAGCCTAAATCTGGCGCCTTAGACCACTCGGCCAAACTGTCTTCTGGCTACCGGTACACCATGGTTCAAGAAATATTAAACTAAAGAAAGTTTTGCGTTTTAAATTAAAGAAGAGACAGAATACAGGTATATTATAATAGGTTATTGATAGGAGTGCTTGTTCGACTTAACTCAATGTTGATTGTGTTTATACTAAGCTATTCTTTCTATCGTCAATAATAATATTACTTTAAGTATATTTAAAAAGATGCAAACTTTACTATTATAGAACCATATTGAGTATCAATCTTTGTACATACTTGAGTTGAAATACATTTTAATTGATCATTATGCCTCGTATATTATTATGCAATTAAAAAAAATGTCATATTTATAAAGTGTACCACCTTTTTTATGTTTTAATATGGATCCGTATGTATTTTGTTCAAGGATAAAGACCTATGGTTGAGTATATAAAAGAAGGGAAAAGTAGGACAAAATCTAGACCCAAATCCTAGTTATAACACATTAAACTGTCTTGTAAACTAATGAGAATCCGAGAATGCAAGAAACATAAATTAAACTCGTGCATTATCCTAAATTAAGAAAGATCACTTTTGTCACCTAAGTTATATATACATTGTTATAATATACTAGTCATTAAGATCTATACTAAGACCTCTACGTAAAGGTCAATTTGTAAGCCCAATTGGCTATCGAACCTCAAAAAAGTAAGGTAGATAAGCCAAATATGTGAGGTCCAAACACCCAAGGACTTATCGAGTGCTCTCAAATTCCAGCAAATATACATAAAACCGTGCGTACGTGTATTTTGAATCGATGGTTGTACATGCCGGATAATGACAATTTCACAGAACAAGTCAAGGGAACTCTTTGTTCTTTCATTCATCTCTTAAGTCTGAATATATACAATGGCTACGAGGGTATTGCCAACCCTAACTTTCTATACAAGCTGCCGTAAAAGAAGGCTATAATATTGCTATAATATCTCAATATACAAGCTAGAGAATAACTTCCTAAAATAGCTCAAAATATGCAGCCCAGCTAACACCCCCCTCAAGTTGGTGCATGGGGATTCCGAATGCCCAACTTGCGGATTAGAAAATCATGCTGGGACTTGCCAAGAGCCTTAGTGAATATTTCAGCAAGCTGGTGCTGTGAAGGTACAAAAGAGGGACAGATATTCCCAGTAATGATCTCATCCCGAACGAAATGACAATCAATTTGAATGTGTTTGGTCCTTTCATAGAACACCGGGTTTCGAGCAATATGTAAAGCGGCTTGGCTATTACAATGTAATTGCATATGATCAACATGTGAAATGCTAAGACTAGACAGTACCTGTTTGACCCATTTGAGTTCACAAGTGGTTGCTGCCATAGAGCGATATTCGGCTTCAGCAGAAGAACGGGACGCAACATGTTGCTTTTTGGTCTTCCAGGAGATGGGAGAGTCACCCAATTGAATGAACCAACCCGTGAGTGACCGTTGAGTCAAGAGGCAGCCAGCCCAGTCTGAGTCACACCATCCATGTAAGCGCAAATCATTGGTGCTTGAAAGAAAAATACCTTGCCGAGGATTCCCTTTCAAATAACGCACTACACGTAATGTCGCATGCCAATGTTCCTCCCTTGGGTCTTGCATGAACTGAGAGAGAACATGAACACAATAAGAAAGTTCTGGGCGTGTAAAGCAGAGATATATAAGCCGACCAACAAGTCGTCGATACTGCTCAGCATCATCCAGGAAACGACCATCAGCCAATGCCAAGCGATGATTTTGTTCTAATGGGATAGCAGCTGGCTTAGCTCCTAACAATCCAGCTTTGGAAATAATGTCGAGGGCATATTTTCGTTGGCATAGGAAAATGCCTTCAGGGCCTCGAGCGACTTCAACACCCAAAAAATATTTCAACTTTCCTAAATCCTTCATATGAAAACACTGATTGAGATAGGTTTTAAACCTTTGTAGTTCTGCAGGATTATTCCCAGAAATGATCAAATCGTCAACATAGACAAGAACATGGAGACGCAGAGTGCCGCGACAAAGAGACAAAAGCGAGTAGTCAGCATAAGATTGCTTAAAGCTGTATGTCAATAGCGCGGCAGACAGCTTTGCAAACCAGCATCTAGGGGCTTGTTTGAGCCCGTATAATGATTTTCGAAGCTTACAGACTTTCCCCAGACTTGCAACCTTAGAACCTGGTGGTAATTTCATGTATACCTCTTCTTGGAGATCACTATGGAGGAATGCATTATGAACATCTATCTGGTGTATCTCCCAATTTTGGGCGGCTGCGACGGCTAAGAAAATTCTGACTGTAACCATCTTAGCGATAGGTGCAAATGTCTTTGTGCAGTCAATCTCTTCAACCTGATGATTCCCAAGAATCACAAGGCGTGCCTTATATTGCTCCACGATGCCATCATAATGATATTTGATTTTATAAACCCATTTACAACCGAGCGCCTTCTTTCCACTTGGTAAATCAGCAACCTCCCAAGTCCCATTATTTTCTAAGGCTTGAATTTCATTCTGCATGGTGGTACGCCAACGCTCATCTTTCACAGCTTCTGAAAAAATGATAGGCTCACGCTCTACAGTAATGGCTGCAAGAAATTGCCTGTGTCTAGCAGAAAAATTGGTACAATTCACATAGTGTGTTATAGGATAAGCAGTACCTGGAGTATGTCGTGGCTGAGATGAATGAGTAGATGGACTCTTTTTCTGCACAGTGTGAATGATGTAATCACGAAGGCGAACTGAAGGTTCTCTGTGATGATGTCCGCGGCCCAAAGGTTCCTCTTCTTGTGTTGCACCCTCAGTACCCTCATCACAATCAGCTTGGGCCATTTCTGGAGGTTGGCCCACATCCTCAAACTCTGTACCCCCCCGGCCTCATCATCCCCACCGGCCTCATCATCCTCACCGGTCAAATGCAGTAAGCAATGTGATGCCAAATCTCGCGTTTCTTCCGCAAAAGGAAAAATATTTTCATGAAAAACAACATCACGAGACACGAAAAAATTATAGGTCTTTAGATCACACAGTTTCCAACCCTTCTTGCCATGTGGATATCCCACAAAAATACACCTTCTACTTTTGCTGGCAAACTTATCACCTTCCCCACTTTGATTATGCGCATAACACAAAGAACCAATGACTTTGATGTGCCCATATGTAGAAGGTGTTCCATACAAAATTTCATAAGGAGTCTTTCCTTTCAAGAGTACAGAGGGAGTTCTATTAATTAGATACGCTGCAGCTGGCACATATTCTCCCCAAAAACGAATAGGGAGGCTACTTTGAAATCACAAGGCTCGAGCCACATTTAAAGTATATTGATGTTTGCGTTCAACCCTACCATTTCGTTGCGGTGTTCCAATGCAAGAGGTTTGAAATATAATTCCATGTTCAAGAAAGTATGACTTTAGGCAGGTGAACTCTTTGCTATTGATGCTTCTAACAATTTTAACTCTTTTTTCAAACTGTCTTTCCACCATAGAAAGGAAATGTTTCAAAATTGAGGCCACTTCAGTCTTGTCAATAATCAAATACACCCAAACAGCACGAGAATTATCATCAACCACAGTCAAAAAATAAGATGCACCACTAGAAGAAAGAGTTCTGTAAGGCCCCCACAAATCACAATGAATCAATTCAAACATATTAGAAGCTTTATTTTCACTCAAAGGAAATTTGTTCCGAGTTTGTTTAGCCCGCAAACACACATCACAATGATCATCTAAAACACCAGTCTTTCAACTGTCTATGAGAGGGAGTAATTTAGTAATCTTTAAGGAAGGGTGTGCCAACCGCTTATGCCAAAGATCCAGAGAGTTCGATTTGTCCACCTTCATTGCCTTAATCTGCGGTAGATTGCGGAAAAAATAGAGTCCATCTTTTCGTTCACCCACACCAATCAGCATCCTCGTAACAGGGTCCTGCATAACACATAATTTTTTAGTGAATTGAACTATACAATCCAAATCGTCTATTATTTGAGACACAGAAATCAGATTGCAATTTAAGTCGGGAGCATAAAGAACATTTTTAAGAATAATATTTCCATTGAGCTCAATTGTCCCTTCTTTCGTTGCAATAGCCTTATTCCCATTTGGCATTTCGACTAGGCAATTTGGTATATCCCGCAAGCCGCTCAAAATCTCCAAGTCTCTCACCATATGATTTGAGGCACCCATGTCAATAATCCAGGGCATAATGTGTTTACCTGTCATCTTTTCACTTGCTCTGTGATTATTTAGCATCTCAAGTAAGCCTTTCCACTGCTCGCTGCTCAGTCCTGGAGGCGTTGAGTTCCCTGGTTCTATGCCCAGGCCTGCCTCACTGTGGTTTCCACCAATCGTCTGCACTGCATTAGCACGCACAGCTCCTCCTCGGCCCTGACCTCGTCCTATACCGGGTGTGCGCTGCTACGGTCTGCTGTCTCCTCGTGGCCTGTCACCCCACCATTCTGGGTAACCAATTATTTTGAAGCATGTACTAGAGTCCTGTCCTGCCCGGTTACAATGAGAACACACTAGATTTTTGTCTTTGTTCTTGTCCTGTCCTTTCCCTTTGAAGTTGGTCTAAGCAGCAAGAGCCACGACTTCTCGTCATTCTTCTGCAGCTCGTGCAACAGTCTTGACCCTGTCTTCTTACACCATGGTTGCATATACTCTGTTCAGGGGTGGCAAAGGGTCAGCAGCTAATAAATTCGACCTTGTCGTCCCAAAAACAGCATCATCAAGACCCATGAGAAACTGATGAACATGCTCCTCTTCGCGCCGCTTCTAAAGTTTTGGGGTAATTCTACATTCGCAGCTTTTACAAGTGCACGCTAGAATTGGTTCATAGATCGCCAATTCATCCCACAGAGACTTCAACTTTCCATAATAGTTCACTATAGACATTCCACGTTGCTTGCAATCGGCAAGCTCAGATTTAAGTTGTTGAATTCTCGGTCCATTGACAACCGAGAGTTGTTCCTTTAAATCGTCCCATTCTTTGGCTGTTTCTGTGTACGTCACAGTTGATCGAAGACTTGGTTCAATTGTGTTCATAATCCATGAGATTAACATGGATTGAACTGTCCACCAATCTTCCAACTCAGAAGATTCGTTTTTGGGTTTTTCTATGGAGCCTTCAATAAAGCCCCATTTTCTTCCTGCCCGCAGGGACGTTCGCATCGCCCGAGCCCATTCTTCATAATTCTCACCCTTTAACTGTACTTGAGTGGTGATATTTTGTGAAGGTGTTTTCTTGGCCATGGCTCTGATACCATGACAATCTCACAGAACAAGTCAAGGGAACTCTTTGTTCTTTCATTCATCTCTTAAGTCTGAATATATACAATAGTTACAAGGGTATTGCCAACCCTAGCTTTCTATACGAGCTGCCGTAAAAGAAGGCTATAATATTGCTCTAATATCTCAATATACAAGCTAGAGAATAACTTCCTAAAATAGCTCAAAATATGCAGCCCAACTAACAGATAAGTACCAACTCCCCGCATTTAAAAAGTTTAAATGGCATGCAGTAACCTCAAGCAACTCGCTTTCGAACTATGTAAATCCTGTCCATGTACACTAGGTTCAATTGTGTCAAGTAGGCTTAGACCTATGGATATGGTCAAATCCATAAAGGGAGAAATTATTGTACGTTAAGGAGCTATACACCTCAGAAAGTAAAAACTTGTTGCAATAGCTGTTAATGAAAGATAGAATAGGCACTTGTCTTTTACAGCCTCTTCAATCCAAAAGGACTGTGATTGCTGAGAGAACATTATCCAACATACTGACCACCAAAGAGTTTATGACACAGCATATCATATTACCGTAGATAAGGAGAAATTAACAGTAAACAGGAAGTTAAGACACTAAAAAGTATCCTGACTCTCTAGGTAGGAAGAGCAAGAACTACTCTTACAGAGTTTTCAGATCGTTGATGATATTCTGTGGATTCATGGTTCTTTGCTTGCCTGAGACGATGGGCAAGGATCTTTGTGATACGATGGAGGAAGAGAAGCTTATGGACACGAAAAATGGATCTGCTGCGTAATTAATTTTCTATATGACATGCCCTCCCCCCCCCCCCCCCTCCCCCGGGGCCCTCTTCTGGGAAGCAAGGAACGCAAAGGCAATAGCAAAGGTAGAACACAAGTTCTTATCTATAACAGTCGTGAGTGCCAATGATATTCAAATGAAATATACTAGTATATATCTTGATGTAATTAGCTGCATGTCATGTTTTTGTAATTCGAAAATGATAAATATTGTGTTCAATTAGTGAAATATACTCATCATGAACAATTACATGCATAATTAAATCAGTATCTACTGTGGTCTTAAGGCTAGTATATTAGGTGAGGAGACCCTATTGAGGAGGTGATATTCAAAGTCAGTATCTACTGAGGTCTTAAGGCTAGTATATTAGGCGAGGAGACCCTACTGAGGAGCCCTAGGACCAACTTCATGGTACTTGTGTAATCCTCTGGATTATGGGACGATGATGTGCAGATCAGATCAAACTAGTCTCCTTTATGTGCTCTATCTGGCCACTAGAAATCCCAGTACTAGTTATATAGTTTGAAGCATAGTGCCGATTCCGCCCTACAACCTTCAAACAAATACTTATTTTGAAAACACCATATTGTCCATATAGAAGACAAACAAAATGGCTCAGAAGCTTGTGATCTTGCTGTTCCACTTTGGATAGATAAACTGTCCAATCTCGCAACCAGTCCTGCAGTCCACCCGCACTAGTTGCTCCACCCCTTATTCCTAAGAGAGAAGAAAGCTAGATGCATAAAGTTATTGGACAATCTCAGAATAAATGTTCTTTGTGTCCTCCTCTGCATGCAAAAAGGACATAGAAAATCATTCCTGAAATTTCGCTTTTGTCTATTAGTCCCCAATGGTGGGGCACCATGAAACACCTTCCAGAACAATAGTTTCCATCTATTGGGAATCTTCAAGCTGCAGAGGAGTTTTCACATTCTGGAAAACCGAGTGTGAGTTTGAAACGCTGTGTCCAAGCTTGCAGCCATGCATATCCTGATTTGATCGTAAACTCTCCAGCTTTGGTACCACGCCAGATAACAATATCAGGCATCTGAGCTTCTGGTCGTACCACCATAGCAAACATGTCCAAAGCTGTATCATGATGGAAGGACTAATGATCCACTCCAAATTAATTAATTGGCGTTATGAAATTTTATAAAATTTCTGAATTTGTCGCTAGAACTAATGGGCATCTAGTCATATATGACGTTAAAAGAATTTTATAAAATTTTAAATTGCTTTAACTTCTTTTTCGAGCAGACAAACCAGGACAAAAGAAGACCAAATGAAAAAAATAAAATAAAATAATCGCCGTTGCCGGGGATCGAACCCGGGTCACCCGCGTGACAGGCGGGAATACTCACCACTATACTACAACGACTTTGCTTGTGCTCAACTCCACGTTGTCTTTCTTGTACAATATCATTGCTTAACACTAGAGAACAGTTGCTCAACTCCCATCCGAAGCAGAGCAAGCCCTTGGATCGTCATGGCCAGGGTCAGGACGCTTGAAGTCTGAAACGGACTTTGAACAAGGGTCTGGACTGGAACCGAACATAATTCAAGACTTTAAAATTGAGAATGAAAAATAAAGCTAAGATAACTCTAAATTGAGGATATTTCTTCCACCACTTAGAGGGGCTAAGTATAAGTCTCTAAGATAAAGAAATTTCTTCCACGACTTAGAGGGGTTAAGTACCACTTAATCGTCTAAAAGTTAAACCACCAAGGACTGAGATAAAGTTTAGACTCTAAAAACACCACATAAAATGGGATAAAGTTTTGAGAGATTTTGTGAAAAAAACAGCAACCAACTCTATCATATATCATTCATCAAAGCTTAAAAAGTATTCTTATAAGCAAGCAATTAGGCATATTTAAAGTCTTACAAAGAGTAAATAACCAATAGGAGTGGAACAACATTATGTCACTTATACAAACCATTGAAATTGCTCCGACAAATAAGCAAATTCAAATTACAAAGAAAATAGTGCAAATTGTGCTAGTAATTTGGTATGTGAATATGTATACTTGAGTCAACATTTTTTTTTAAGAAAACGAAAAGAAGAAAGAGGCACTGATTAGATCTGCATGTTAATCGATTGGTGTCGAATGAATGGATTGAATTTTCTGACTTTATATGCTTTACAAACGAATATGAATATCAAGTCATAATATGAATACACAATTATAACGTCAATGTATGATTAAAAATCACTATTTTCCTACTTATTTGTAGAGGATTTGAATATAGCTTGTCATTTTTTTCTTTAATATTGAGACTAATGTCTCATCATGATTGAATCCTATATTGAGCGTGCTATTGTACCAACCCCTCCCTTAAAATCCTGATTCCGATAAAAATAGCAAATTTCATGTTCAGTGGTAGTGTATTTGGTAGGCAACACGCTTTCCGTAGCAAATAAGTCATTTCTACATTAATTATGTATTTAATATTCAATAAACAATTATCAATTGTTTAATAAAATTAGCTTTTAAAATATGAATTTATACAATTTTTACCTCATTATGTTTAAATAGCAGTGTTCGCTAAACTAATATATAATATTCATCAATTATATAACTATCGCTCGTAGGTTAAATAGATGACACTCATCAAATAAATTATTACTTTCTACAAATATATAATGACATTCATCAGTCACCAGAAAGAAAAATGCCCTATCACCCAACGCCCAAAAAAAAAAGAAGAAAAAGACCTCGTATAATAACTTTAATAAAATACATGGTGACCATTAGTACTATATTTAGGGTCTGTTCTATTTCGCGTTTTAGATATATAGATAGATGTAAAGAGATGTTAGGAGCTGTAAGGAGCTGTGAAGAGATGCAAGGAGCTATAAGAAGATGTAAGGAGCTGTAAGGAGATGTAAGAAGCTGTAAGGAGCTGTAAGGATGGATATAAGGAGTTGTTGAATTGTTGAAGAGTTGTATAGTATAATTTGTTTTACAATGAATGTTTTGGATGAAAAATAATAATATTAAAATAATATACTTATTAAAAATAAATAATTAATTAAGTTAATTACACAACAATAAAATATATTAATCCCCATAAATTTAGTGAATAAAATTTCGTCCAAGATTTTTTATATGAACATTAGTTTGATCGAATAAGCAAAGTATAACCAAAAAAAAAACTTTTTTGACAAAATTGAATACAACTCTTCAAATAAATTTCTATTTTAAGTAAATAATTTTAAATATAAATAAATGTATGGGCATCTATAATAATATATATTTCATGTTGAAACTCAAATATAATTTACGTCGTTATATTATGTTTTTATGTTTATGTAAATATTTTATTCATAAGATATTTATCAATTTTGTACATTGGTATTTTCATTAAAAAAATATACATATTTCTGTAACTAAAATAAATGAATGTTATAGAAAATCTATGAGATGCAAGAAGATGTATGAAGATGTAAGGAGATGTAAGAAGATGTAAGGATTATGTTGAAGATATAAGAAGCTGTAAGGAGATGTAAGAAGTTGTAAGAAGATATAAGCTCTTACCTAAATCCTAAAAAATGCGAAATAGAACAGGGCCTAAGTGAGCAACAATAGCATATTTGGTGAGTAACAATATATCTTTGATGAGTAATATCTTTTTGCCTTTTTGGTATTAAATTATTTCCACATTAATTATGTATCTAAATTCTAAAACTCACTGAACAATTACCTATTGTTCATAAAAAGAATAATTGCTAAATTATGGACATATACACTTTTACATCAGTATATTTAGATAGCTAATGTTCACTAAACTAGTATCTTCAAGATTGGAGTCATAACGGCGAAGATCCTTATAACTGTAAAGAAGAGTTCACTTATCTTATGACAGTAAGAAAGATATTCTAGAAGGTCATTTTTTTTTCCCGTGTAAAAATGGATAAAAACTAAGTTTTGAAAGAAATGTCAATCCCAAATAGGAATCTAAATTAAGAGTAGAAAGAGCAATTTTCATGTTATCAGTTTACTCATGGATACTTTCGTTGATTACTTTTTTTAATATTGTCTATGTTGTTCATTAATTTGTATGTTTACAAAATAGTCCATTTAGTAATTTTACTTTATCACCAACTTATATTCTCCACTACTTGCGGCGAGGTATATTTTTTCACAAATTTTTTCTGATTTTTTAAAATTATAATTTTAATGCAAAATACTTCTTATGAAATACCTTTCCAAAGCTTCTCTTGGGTGGCGGGGGCATTAAATAGGAATAGTAATAAAATTTAAAAAAAACATTGTCTAACTAGAGTCAGTTTCGACTTCTTTGTGGACTAATTGTACAAAATGCATATCACGTAATTGGATTAGTTTCTACATTTTCTTGACATGGTTATTTTTCTTTTTAAGTTTTTCTCAGGTCTACAAACCCCATCATCTCTACATTATCATCGATACATAGCGTGGATCCATACTAATATATCTAAAGTTTATCAATTATATAACTATTGCCCATAAGTTAAATAGATGACACTCATCAAACAAATTAATTTTAACGTTTAATAGCTATTAGATTAATCCTTTTAATTTGTCGTTCGTCTAATTGCTGATTTATTTTTTAGTGTTGGAATTGTATATAAAAAAGCGGAAAAACAAAAGGGAAGTAAGATAGAACTTGTAGTCTGGGGGGGAAAAAAAAAAGAAAACTCGTAAATTTATTAACAAGAAGATTCCAACTCAGTCAATCAATCTGAGTTTGGATGTGAAAAAGGGTATTTCAAATTTGCAATTCAAAGAGTAACTGGTCCACAAGCCCGTGGCAATTAACTTAAATCCTACTGACGTGTATGCCTGGGCCCTTAAAAGACGTGGGTTAGAAAATGATCGCAATGAGGTGAGAGAGCAGGAAAATGGGAAAATTAAGTTGAATATGGCTGGCACAGTTCTCATCTCCAGTTCTCAGAAGAACCAAAAAAGGGTATTGCAATTCAAAGAATTCTGGGGTCAATTCAAATAATTATACATCATTCAGAATACATGAAATGAATATGTATTTATCTATCTGTAATTTTTCAGCAAACAAGAAGATGGACTTGATAAACCTGCAGCAGTAACAGATTTCCTCTTCTCCCCTGATTTTGCTGGTGTACCACATTCACTGAAATCAAGAATACGCCGTTCTGTCTGTAAGTCCACAGAGCATGAGAACAAATTTGTTAGGCTTCGCGAATCCACAAAGCTTTTTCACTAACGTGTGACAATCAACGCTAAAGTATGCTAAGCAATAGTTTTTCTACACAGATTTGCAGTTACACAAGTAACATAATATACCATTAACCAGAGTGCTTCCCCCAAAGAATCATCTGAAATGTTCATAAGATTATGCTCAACTGTCCTCTGTCGGATCTACAAGGTGGTCAAGTAGGATATTGCTCCAATAATATTTGCTGGTCAATCATTATCTTTTTCAGCTATGAAGCATGGTGCACTAAATTAAAATGGGGAAAACTAATATGAGGTACTTTTTGCTTAAGAAACTTGAGTTCAAGCCCTTTGAACAATGCAAGAATATATAAAAAGTCCTTTGAACATATAAAAAGGATTTGAACTCAAGTAACATTTTCTCAATCAAAATATTCTTTTGTTGTGAAGTTCAATGGATATAGTCTCTTTATACTTCAAGTCACATTGAAGTTACAAAGCATTGTGTCCGTCAACCCTGTCCAGCAGAGTAATCACCTGACTGTGGGTTGGGATAGGAGTAAGAGGTGATCTTAGTGGAGGGCAATAAGTAACTGGACTACTTCCTAAGGAAAAGGACAAAGTTAACTGACCATGATGTTCGCAGCCAGATGAAGCCGGCTTTCATGCTGACTTCCAACAGCATCATTGCTCTCTCTTTCACGGTTTTGGCTTTTGAGAATTCTCTGTCTCAATATGCTTTCTGGAGTCTCACTTCCTAAAACCTCTCGGGCATCTGCAAATGCATCTGCACTCTGCTCGTTGATCTGTTTCATCAACCCTATTGCATCCATGCTTCCCATTCCAGGGCTCATGAATATCCCAATATCCTGAGGAAAAGGCAAAACAAAGCATGAAGTATTGTTCATTAACAGAAAGCATACAAAAGATTATCAACTAAATAAATACCTCAATTGTTATGTCTGTATCTATTCTTGGGCCTGGAGAAAAAGAGCTGAAGTACCAAGGTGACTTCCATGCTGATGGAGATTCAATACTTCGCCTAGAGGGTGTTCCACCAAAACTGAATAAACACAAACCAAATCAGCAAGAAACACCAGAATATGCACTAGCACCTAAATCATAGAAAGGAGAAGGATCTTACATGTTTAGATTCTCGGCGCCAACTTCACTAATGAGACTGTCAACCATCTCCGTAGAAATTGCAGCAACTGACTGCACAGAAATTGCAAAATTATTGCCTTGCCTCCTTTCACCAAGAGAGCATGGGCTTGCAGCAGCTCCGGCCTTATCAGCCCCTGCTTCTGAAATTGCTCCCTTTTCGCAAGTATTCTTGGAACTCTTACCACCTCCTGAAGGTCTCTCGCTTGACTTTAGTCCTGATTTAGGTCCAGCTCCCTCTGGAGTAAAGAATTGTGTATCACTTAAGGAACGTTCAACAAGGATTCCTCTAGGCTGTTGATAACAGAGAAAATTTGTTGTCAATTGTTAGAAAACATGAAACACAAGAGCTTAACGTCAAGCTGTTATCAGGTTTAATGACATAGTAATGCATATAATGAAATTCATGAATACCCAAACCCATGCATATAATGACATAGTAATGCATATAATGAAATTCATGAATACAAACCCATGAATATAGAAGTGATAAGGATAAAAACCAAGAATTATTCTCAGCTGCTTTACAATATAACGGCTAAAAGCAATATCTGGAACATCAAGCTTTAAAGATGTGATGATGTGAGCCGAGAGAGTAATTAGTTTTTACTCATTATATGATGTGAAGACTCTAATTAAGGAAGTACTCACTGCTTCTGAAGCATAATTCTCATAGGCTGCTATCGTAGCATCCGGCTCCAGAATCCCTCCGTTATCAGAATCTGCTTTGTTATCTTTGATCCAGTCTTCCTCCAAAGTTGAAGCTGGGCAGATGTTTTCCTTGCCTTCAACTGATGATGTGTTGTTCTGATCATAAGGCAGGGATGATGTTGCATTGTTCTGATCATCGAGCAAAACATCTAAACGAGAGAACTCTTTGGTCAACCTGGACGTGCACAAGAATCCTTGATTGGGGTCACTTCCCAGCCTTTTGTCATATCGTCTTTCTGAAAAAGGTGATAACGGAGACAGCAGGTCACGATGTCTCTTCTTTAGGATGGAGGGTGTGTGAGCAAAAGTCTTAGCAGCACTCTTCAATACAGCATCAGGACTAGTACCCCCAGAAGATGGTGAATCCCACAACTTCATGGGAGTAAGGGTGTCAACAGAAGGCAACATCAACTGGCGAATGCCAAGGGGACTATAGTCTTGCAGCATATCAGTACCCGACTGAGCAAGGTCACAACTAAAAAATGGGATTTCCAATGATGGGAACCGGGGAGGTTCATAGCACAGAGTTCCTCCCTCCTGTTCAGCTCGGCACTCCACAGCTTGTTGAATTACAGGATGGCTTGGCTGACCATCAGATGTTTCAGAACCAAATGCATTAACAGGGACTAACCTTGATGATTCCAATCCATCTGCTCGCTTCAAGCCTACATCTATATGATTATGGCATATAGAAGCAGAGTGGTTGTGTGCATGAATGAGTCCCGCATTTGCAACAGCCTCCTGTGCTTGTGACAGAGCCAAGCCATCATTTCCTACAGCAACCTCCAATGGGATAGAAGAAATATTTTGACAATGTGAAGCTTCTGCTTCAGTAGTTTTCAAAGGATTATATGACTGCAAAGCTACACTTCCCTCTGTTCCTAGCAACCGAAAACTAGACTGGAAGCTCAGTAACTCTCTGTATCTATCCATATCAATAATGTTAGAGCATTTACTAAGATTGGAAGAGGTTCTATCACCTCCTTCCTGTGGAAATGTGACAATTGCATTGCATTCTTTGGTTGCGTCCTTGTGCAGAGGGACATCAGAAACTAGGGCTCTGTCATCAATCAAAGCAGGTACATTATACTCAGTAGACTGGTGAAAATGGCTATGAATTATTTCATGATTTTGGTCAGCAACAAATTGATTCCCCGATGTATTGGATGATTCTGCAGCGAACTCAAAGGGTGCAGCATTTGGTAAGCCAGTCGCACCAAAGTTCCAATGTCCTGTCTTATAAGTTCCACGATCTCTTGAAAAACTCTCCTCAAGATACTTAGAAGGACAGCTGAAATCATAAGGTGTATCAGGAATTGTGATGGTGATGTCATCAATGGACGTGCAGTATTGGATTGAGCATGAAGCTGTAGGACTACTAGTCTGCACCTTTCCATGATCTGACTCTTCCGACAAAACAAAGTCCTCTCTTGTTTGGCAAGGGGTATTAGACATATCACTTGCAGTTTGGGAGCAACCAACTTGACTACATTCTGAATTATCCTCTGCCTCTGCTCCATCAGTTGTACTGCTGTGGTGTGCCCGCAAGGAAGCTGAAGGCACTGACTGATGACTTTGATGGCTAACTAATGGCAGGCCTTGCAACTGAGCAAGCAGCCCCGAAGCAATATATGAATCTAGTTTCTTTTTCACAGAGCTATTCCAGTGATTTTTGATAGAATTGTCTGTCCTGATTGCCAACGATAGGAAGCATTTCAGAAAAGAGTGTACTGGAAAATATATAGATGGCATTGCTACAACAAAGTTTTTGAACTTAGAAAATGCAAGGAAAACATCTGGATTAAAGGGAATAAGATGCAGAACACATTCAGTTTTGACCTTTAAGATTTTTGATAGCATTGCTTTCCTGCCAACAATTGCCGTTTCAGAAAAGTGTGTTTTGGAAAATATATGGACGGCATTGCTACAACCTAGTTTTCGAACTTGGAAAATGCAAGGAGAACATTTGGACTAGATGGATCAGAATATTATGTTTCGGGGGGGAGGGGGGATTATTATGAAAGAAGATTAAGATACCTTCCAGGCAAATATTTTGTTAACTCTGCCCATCTATTTCCATTTATCTGATGAGCACGGATTAGAATAACTTCTTCTTCTTGAGTCCATGCTTCCTTGTTTATTGCAGGATTTAGATGGTTATGCCACCTAAAGATCAGAACCAGTAGCAATGCAACAAAAATTAGAAACGTGTAAACTAATCCCCACGAGTGTAAAGAAAACTAGAGCTTAAATGGCAGTAACAGTCTGTATGGTGAGAGGCAACAAGGTTCTTTTCTAATGTATGTGTCACTGTCGCAAAAAGAAGTGAATCAAGAGCATGCTGGAGATACTCATGCAAACAATTATTTTGCTGATTTCCCAGCACCCGGGGGGGGGGGGGGGGACTGTTTCTTTCAAAATATTCACCAACCTAAAAGGTTGACAAGCAGCAGCAGACCACAGTTGATATAAAACCATGAATATGGCTATGTGAATGAAGACCAAAAACAAGTAAACCACACGGCAAGTCATCACATGGTAATCCTATTTTGGGAAAGACAGCAACTTTCCACCACACAACTGCCGACAACTTAGAAAGAGGGAACCATAGGATGCAGCACACTGGAGATTCTAGTACTTGAAGCATAGGTTAGCCAATCATATCAAAATTAACAGCACTAAGACTGCTATGATGCCTAATGATGAAATGGAAAAAAAAAATAATAGAGAGTCTTGCAGTTTCCTAAACAGTGCTGCTAAATTGATTCAAAATGTAGGTTGACAAAAATAACAAATGCGCAAGAGCAGGAAGAGCAAGAGACGTGCCTTTCTCGGCACTGTTTCCCTATACGTCCTGGAAGATGTTGGGCAATGGTGGACCATTTCTTTGGTCCATACTTGTCCACCAGTTGAATAATGATTTCATCCTCCTGAACACAAAAGAAGTCATGGAAATTGTTTAATTAGTTTTTTGAAACCTGGCATATCTTACAGAATTGCATTAAAGCAGAGACCAAAAGGGTCCTGACTATACACCTCTTTAGACCAGGGGCCCTTGATGAGCTCTGGATTGAGGACTTTCTGCCACCTGTGCAGGCATTGAACATCAGTTCTATCCTTGAAACATTCAGCTGCAAATTGCTGACTATAGTAACTAACTTAAATCCATAACATTCAGAGGCAATAACATCATAAAGTCAATGTTGTGATATGACACCGAGGGAAGGCATTACAGGAAATGGCAGTCGATTACTTGTATCCACACACACACACACACACACACACACACACACACACACACAAGTTAACTTACAATACTCAGCCATTTGAAACAAACAAACTGAAAAACGAGCACATAGCACCCAGATTGCAATATAAACGAGGTCATGCAACAGTACCTATTTTCTTCCAGTTTTTCCCTTGGTAACGATGAACAGCCTTCCGCAGAATCTCATCCTGAAAGCGAAAAAGAAACTCAGCACCATTGAAAAGGCAAGGTTTTCACAACACTAGGACCAAAAAATACAATGCTTTTCCATATTTACTAGGGTGGATGCCTATAACGCCCCAGCTTAATCACCTCCTAAATGCCTTTATTAAGCTAGGGCATTATTGCCAGTGGAATGCGCTATCAAGCTAGGGCATTATCATCATCCCATATGGACAAGGTTGCAGATAAGTAGTATCTGTCGATTACAATAATTGTACCAAATAAGGTCTAAGATGGTTATTAAACATTTCTTCCACCAAAATTTCTTGCAATCATACCTTCACACCCATACTAATTACTTGTCAATTCTTCCCATACATGAATTCATTGTATTCATCTCCGACAATCACATAATCAAAATACAACAATCCATCCCAACATTCACATAAATAATCATTGACATTTGAGGTTGAATATAATGAAAAGGCAAAATTTAATTAACTTCCAGGAGACTAGAGGTGTGAAGGGGTGTGAAGGGGAGAAGACAGTGGGGTCGAGCTGAACTGGCAGCTTGGCGCGGCGGTGAAGTCAAGCGGCCGGGCCGGCGACTGCTATTCATCAGGGGAGTGTTACACGGGGGAGAGGGAAGAGGGAGTTGACTCGCTTGGGTGGCTTATTTCCAAAACTCACATGCCATTTAAGGCTCTTCTTTTTTTCCCCCTTGTTTAGATAATTACCTTATCATATATTATAATTGATGCGAGCTTATCTCAAAATCTTTTCCTTTTTTTCTTTGTTTGGATAATTACATTGTCATCTCAACATTAAATGCAAGTTTATCTCTATCTTTTCCCTTTCCGCATGGCCCGACATTGGTCATACATTTGGTCGGTCGTAATTCGATAATTTTCTTTCTTTTCTTAGTGATTAAGAAATTGTTATGGTTCTGTAAATTGCCGACCTCGCTCGGGTACAGATGCATATGTACGATAAATTGTAGACTTTCGCATAATTATATGAGACTTTATATCGTCTGAAGAAAGATCCGCATTAAAGTAATTTCTCAATGAAACATTGCTTTGTTTATTAGTAAAAAATGAGCAGCTCAGCTTTGATTAGTCATAACCATGTGACGGGGTATTACATGATAAGTGACGGGGTATTACATCTTTTCCCCTTTATTGAAAGTTTTGTCCTTGAAACTTAGGCTAAACATACCATGTCCTCTTCAATATCCCATGTAGCCTCAGAGGCTCCATGATTGGTCTATACGACTTTGACAAAAGGTATAGCCTTATTGCGCAATTATTTTACTCTATTATACTATATCTTCAAGAGTTGTTTTTCATAAGTTAAGCCGTCAGCCTCAACTTCTAAGGGTTCATAAACTATTGCATGAGTTGGATCATGCACACAATTATGAAGCTGCAAAATATGGACTATATCATGCATATGCTGCAATTCAGGTGGTAAGGCTAAGCAATAAGCAGCTAGGTTGATTTTCTCAATGATATCATAAGGCTCAACAAATCGCAAGCTTAACTTTCCTTTAAAGTTGAATCTCTGTACTCCTTAATAGGAGAAACTTTCAGAAAGACTTTATCCCTTTCTTCAAACTCCGAAAGCCTCCACCTTCGATCTGCATATGTTTTTTGCGTATCCCATGCTACTTCGATGTTTCGTTGGATAACTTTGACCGTCCCATTATTTCTTGAGCTATTTTAGGTCCCAAGATTAAAGTGTCCTCCAAATCATTCCAACAAAGGGGAGTTCTACATCTTCTACTGTATAAAGCCTCAAAGGGGCCATTCTTATAGTAGCTTTATAACTATTATTATACAAAAACTCTGGTAGGGGTAAATACTCCTCTCATTTTCTATGAAAATCCAGTGCATAGGCTCATAACATGTCCTCGACGATTTGATTTAGTCTTTCAGTTTATCCATATGCCTCGAGATGATAGGAACCGCTAAATTGTAACTTTGTACTAAAGGCTTTTTGTAAAGCCTTCCAGAATCGGGTTTGAAAGCTACTCTGTATGAGACAATATCTTGAGGTACACCATGTAACCTCACTACTTCACTAATGTAAATTCAAGCCAAGCTATCTACTTTCCAAAAATCATGTATTACTACAAAATGAGCGGACTTAGTGAGTCTATCTACTATCACCCAAATGGTGTTCTTCCTTGATTTTGTTAGAGGGTACCCCATTACAAAATCCATCGCAATGGAGTCCCATTTCCACTAGGGAATTTCCAATGGTCTCAATTGACCATTAGGTCATTGATGCTCAGCTTTGACTCTTTGACAAATACAATATTCATCCACATACTTAGCTATGTCACTTTTCATGTTGCTCCTCCACTGTGAGGTTTGTCTCAAATCTCTATACATTTTCGTTCCTCCCGGGTGAATGGAAAACATATTCGATTTTGGAATCTAATAACTCCCAGTTTGTCCTCTACAAAACCTAATACCTTTCAATTGCTTATATTTAACTTAATCCTTTCTATCTACTCTTCTCCCACTTGTCCATGTTTAATTTCATCCAAGATGATAGGTTGAACCACCATACCACCAACAAACGACCCAAGGTCTTGCGATAGCACAGGTTCTATACCCACATTTTCCCAATCCCTCAAAATCTTTGGTCGCACCATTATTACAACGTTCACACTATGATGTATTTTTCAACTCAGTGCATCGGCAACTATATTAGCCTTTCTTCGGTGGCACTATATTTGGAGGTCATCATAATCCTTGAGAAGTTCTAACTACCTATGTTGCCTCATATTCAATTCCTTTTGAGCGAAGATGTAGTGGGGACTTTGTGATCTTGCATGGGTAGGGTGATTTTGCTCATAAGGCTTTAGCTGTCTAGAAGTATCATCGTAAATGGTGAATTCTTCTCTTCTGCCGGTAAAGCTAGGACCAGTGAAGTGGTAAGCTTGTGCTTTAGCTCCTGGAAAGTAGCTTCATACCTGTCTTTCTAATCAAACTTCGTGGTCTTCCTTAATAAGTTAGTGAAGGGCAGAGTGATTCTTGAAAAATCTTGCACAAATCATCTATTGTACCCGACCATACCCAAGAAATTCTGAACCTCAGTAGCGTTCATAGGCCTTGGCCAATCAGTGACTGCCTTTACTTTTTGTGGATCCACCTTGATCCCTTCTTTAGATATCACATGTCCCAGAAAGTTCACTTCTGACAACCAAAAGTCGCATTTTGATAACTTAGCGTAAACCTTGTGGTTCCTTAGGGTCTCTAGCGCAAGCCTGAAATGATCAATATACTCCTCTTCAGTTTTCGAATATATTTGGATATCATTATTGAAAACAAATACAAATTTATCCAAGAACGATCTAAACACCCAGTTCATAAAATCCATAAAGGTTGCAGAAGCATTGGTTTATCCAAGCGGAATCACCGTAAATTTATGATGAATGTAGCGAGTCCTAGAGGTCATCTTAAGGATATCCTCTGGTTTGATTCTTTATTGGTGGTACACCAACCTAAGATCAATTTTTAAGAAAACTCCCATTCCCCGTAGTTGATCAATAAATCATCAATCCTAGGCAATTGGTGCTTTATTCTTTACCGTAATCTTGTTTAGTTCTGTGTAATCTATACACAATTTCAAAGTTCCATTCTTTTTCTTTACAAATAATATTGGTGCTCCCCATAGGATCACGCTTGGTTTTTAACTCCTTTACAACAACAAATCTTCTAATTGCACTTTCAATTTTTATTTTTTTTTAATTCCACTGGGGAGATCCTATATGGTGGCTTCAAGATAGGGCACGCTCCTGGTTCCAACTCTATTTCAAAGTCAATCTCTCTTTTGGGTGGTAGTCCAGAGATTGCTTCCAGGAACACATCTGGAAATTCTCTGATCACCGGAATGTCCTCAATTTCCTTTTCCCTATCTTTCGTAACAAAACACAAGTACGCCTCACACCCCTGCCCAACTAATTTCCTGGTTGCCATCAAGGATATTATCGTTCCTTGCTACTATTGTTACCGCAAAAGCACATATTTCCTCCCCCTTTCACTTTTACGGATATTCTTTACTTTTGGCAATCAATCTTTGCTCCATGCCTCGACAATCAATCCATTTTTAAAATTATATCGAATTCCAATAGACCTAATTGTATCAAATCTCTCTCAAATTCTTCTTGATTTAGCGTCACTAGGCAATTCTTATACATAACACTACATTTTATTCTTTTTTTCTATAGTCAAATTTACATCCAAATCTGCAACATATTTATATGATTCCATCCCTATCAGAGATACAGCTTTTGATGAAATAAATGATTGTGTAGCTCCCAAATCAAATAAACTACAAGGGGTGTTGAATTAAAGTAAGCATACCGGTCACAACCGTTCCTGAATTGTTGGCCTGCTTCATGTTGATCACATAAACTCTATCCACCTGGCGACTGGTCGCAGGGGCGGGGGTCTTACTGTCTTTAGGAGATGGAGCAGGACCATTACCTGGCTAGATAAGTCTAGTAATTGACAATTAGATGATTCGGATCTCGACATCAAAAACAACGATTTGTTCCCACCATACATTCCAAGGTGTCATGGTTCGTACAACCACAATTGGTGCAATGCTACCTAGTGAGAGCCGGGCATTTGGGTTTTGGTCTCATGTTGATATGTTGCTTATTAGGAAGTCCCTCAACCTGAGTGTCTTTCCAATTCCACCCTTTTCCTAGAGTTGGCTTGGTTGGCTATCTCAACTCATGTTTCACCCATTCGATTTCTACTGCACGCTCATACAATTCCTAACTGGTTTCTATAAGTTGTCCCGCTAACTGGCTCCAAATATAAGGTGCTAGGCCTTCCTCAAATCTTAACACCCTCCTTTGATCTGTGGCTACATACTCTAAGGAAAACCTTGAGAATTCAGCAAAGCGGCTTGCACACTCAATTACTGACAGGTTATCCTGCCTCAGGGTGTGAAGAAATCCCCCTATTTTTGCTTTTACAAGTGCATTGCGTAGAACTTTTCCCACAACGCCTTACTGAACGTACACCAAGTGGCCTCATAACTCTGAAAGGTGGACTTAACCGTTCTCCACCAAATGTCAACCTACCCAATAAGATAAAAACCACAATAGACACACATCCATTGTCAGGACTTCCACAACATCAAATATATTTTTCATCTGTCTGATCCATTCTTCTAGTAAAGCTAGGTCTTATTTGCCATCATATGTTTTTGGATTCCATTTTATGACCCAATCAAAGAACTCATTTTCTTTTTCGTCCTCATCAGATCAAGAACCCTTAAGCTTCTTTGTTACTTCAGCCATAATCTTTGCCATCAGTTAAGGATCTAAGTCATGCAATAGTCCCTTTGGCCCTTAATGTCCTGAGGGTTTAGGGGTATACTAACAGCTTCTGACTTCTTTGAGAGGTCACTACCGAGGAATTTTGATTGGCGGATTGGGCTAACACAGATTTTGTGTTGTTCCCTTGCGGATTGTTTTTCAGAACATTGTCATTTGGTTCCACCATTCTGTCAAACCTATATGCAAACATATTAGCTCTCACTTATTCGTATTCCTTATGATTACATGTTCATGCTTTCTCTTCATCATTATTTGTTCATATGGTACTCTTCTCGTGTGACCATAATTTGCTACCTTTGCTGTTCATGCTGGCCAGTCAAGTGCTACCAATTAAACCTTATTGTTTTATTCTTCTGGATTCCATTGTTGGCAATTTTATTGGTAAGTAATTTAAGAATTCCACTACTTATGCACATAAAACTTACGTGCATTCATAACATATGTTACATTAGTCTACCAGGAGCATTGTCTCCATGGTAGATATACCAAAGTGGGTGGATAAGGGTGGATCAATCATTATTATAACCTTACGACCTGAGGTCCAGTATCACTATTAACTTTGTATCTCCCCTAGGGATCAGCTCCTTGTTTGCTACCTTACATATATACACATTTTAACATATCCATAAATCACTTCCTAATTCAACTCTTCTGCAACCTTCTACGTCCAACTCCTTCTCTTACTTTCTCTTCTTGTTCCATCCCCTAGTCTTATAGTATGGGTCATTCTTATTACTAGTTTCAGCTCCAGAGCGCCAAGACTCTTCCTCAGTCTTATCAAAGCCTATTTATATCACCTCAAGGGACTCAAGAATATTGATGACACTCACTACGCTCCTTGAATAACTAAAATCACCGTCATTCCCTCCTCCCTAGATATCATACCCGATTCCCTCGATCCAGCTATCAGACATGTCGGTCTCATATCCCTCTATATCAATTGGTAACTTTGGAGCGAGTGGTGGCAAGGGAAAAGGGTCTTCTTCTTGGAGAGGTTCTACGGCAAGTGGGGGACCTTGGGGGGATCTCAGGGCATACCACTTCAAAAGGATTCTGTCCTGCCATCTATCTGTACGCATTTTATAGAATTTTGCACCTGTTCGTCAACCCTAGAGCTTACTCATTCTTTTCTTACAGAGCCAAACCATATTCTTATGAATTTTATCTCCGTTACCTAAACATACCTTAAACTTTAACAATCTAGACCCCAAATCACAACATTAATCTGGTTATGCAGACATGAGTTTACTCTGATACCACTTCTGTAATGTCCGAGCTTAATCACCTTTTAAATGCCTTTATTAATAAGCATTATATGTCAGCGGAATGCGCTATCAAGCTAGGGCATTACCGTCATCTCATAGGGACAATGCTGCAGATAAAGATATAGAGTCAACCAGACAAGTAACATCTGCCAGTTACAATAATTGCACCAAATAAGGTCTAAGATTGTCATTAACATTTCTTCCGCCACAATTTGTTGCAATCATACGTTTTCACCCACATTATGACTTTTGCTAATTACTTGTCAATTCTTCCCATACATGAATTAATTGTATTCACCCCCAACAATCACATAATCAAAATATAACAATTCATCCCAACATTCACATGGATAATCATTAACATATGAGGTTGAATATAAAGGAAGGATAAAATTTAATTACCTTCCAGGAGACTAAAGGTGGAGATGAGTGTAACCAAGGGGAGTGAAAAGGAGGAGACAGTGGGACCAAGCTGAACAGGCAGCTTGGGCGACGGTAAAGCCAGGCGGCGAGGGCCGGCGGTGGGCGGCGACTGCGATTGGTCAAGGGGATGCACATGTGGGATAGGGAAGAGGAAGGGTCTCTCTTGGGTGGCTTATTTCCAAAAACCACATGCCATTTAAATAGCTCCCCCCCCCCAAAGATTAGTAAGGCTCTTCTTTGTTTTCTCCTTGTTTGGATAATTACCTTGTCATATAATAATTAATATGCGAGCTTATCTCAAAATCTTTTCCTTTTTTTCTCTTTGCTTGGATAATTACATTGTCATATCAACATTAAATGCAACCTTATCTCTATCTTTTCCCTTTCCACACGGCCCGAGATTGGTCATACATTTGGTCAGTCGTGATTCGATAATTTTATTTCTTTTCTTAATTATTAAGAAATTGTTATGGTTCGGTAAATTACCGACCTCGCTCAGGTACAGACGCATATGTACGATAAATTGTGTACTTTTGCATAATTATATGAGACTTTATATGGTTTGGAGAAAATTCTGCATTAAAGTAATTTCTCAATGAAACATTCCTTTGTTTATCAATTAGTCATAACTATGTAACTAATGCAAGAATTGAAACCTATTAAATATGATTAAGTGATGGGGTATTACAATCTTGTGCTTCGCACGGGTTTTTATTAATATTTATTTAATAATAATGAAATTAAAATAGTTCATTGTTACTGACATCTAAGATGTACTATAATACACAATAATTATAGATACAAATAAAATTTTAAATTATAAATGAAATGATAATAATTTATCATTTTTCACATCATATTTTTGATATTCATAGTTCATGATTTCAATATTAGATTTTGCATAAATTCTAAGAAACATACTACCATAAAACGAACCTATAATTTATATATATTTGGGTTAAATAGAAAAGTGAATTTATGACTTTCATTTTGGTCATGTGACTCATGTATGTGTACTGCATAAAAAATAATCATAATAATTTATTAATACTTGATTGTTTTATATCATTTTATACTAAAGACATTTTTTACTTTTCAAAACTATTTATTATAAACTAAATTTAAGATTAAAACTATTATTTACTTTTAAATTTTGGCATTAAAAGTATGCATTAAATTCTTATAATTGTGACACTTGGGATTAAAGAAAAAATTTTTTAAAAAGAAGATAGCCAATGATAATATGACATTTGTCAATCGGTATTAACCCATTCGTACCATTCACCTTTATATTATACATATGATAATTGAAATTTGCCTATGCTAATAGCTCCCTTTGCATATCTAGTTCGACATACAAACAGTGCATTTGTAATTCAAAATTTTTGCCTATGCTGCGGGTTATTCCCTTTGCATAGCCTGTTCAACATACAAATAAAGTACAAAAGTTGCGTAAGATTCTTGTGATTTGCTAGCATTCCCTTTGCATCCTCCTTAGTTAGGGTGCTTGGTTGAGAGCATTATTGTGTTGGGTGATGGCATCCCAAGACCATCGTCATGTGTGTCGCAAAATATTAACTTTTTAGTACCTTCAGGTTTAGTAAATTAATATTTTGACCTCGCATTTTGGTATTAATTTTATAGTACCCTACTTGAGTATATAGTGCTCCCTCCATACTCTAAAACTTGTCAAATTTCCTTTATAAAGGTTTCCATTGATGACAAAGTTACTTTGATATGTCCAAATATTAATCTCGCATCTTAAAAAATAGATATGGAATATTACATTAAATGATGTTCCCTGAAATTTTTTTCCTTCCCAAAGTTCGACAACTTTATGGCAGTAATTTGTTCATTCAATTTTTATGGTTTTGCAAGCTTGAATGCTAACATATCACTTTATTTTTCAGAAATTTTCAAACTTACCCTTCCTCCCTTCCCAAACTTCCTTCTATCCCTTCCTCTCCTTTGTCTTCTACTACACCCCACACCCCATCCCCTAATTTATGATGAGGTCATCAATGACCACCCTCCAGCTCCTCTTCTCCCATTGCCTCTCTCCTGTCCTAGTTCCCCCAATCCCCCCAACTACCGATCTTCATACTGAGTCATGTACCGAAACCAGGAAAATCATTAAACAACAAATTGGATTCAATAATCAGCTTGGTCTTAGCATTAGACAAATAGAATAGATAGATAGACATGCGCGTGCGAGCGCACTCAGATAGAGAGAGGAAAGACTGGAAACGAGATGAAGATAAAGGGAATGTAGTACTGAAAATGTGACAATAATGCCAAACTTAAGATTCCTTCTTTCTTCGTGCCTAATAATCACTCCATTGGTAGTCAATAACAATTAGCTAGATATCATGTGCATTATTTTGTGAATTAGTTATGCTAATCAAAAACTGTTGTGTTAGGTTTAGATGCCTCTTTTTGCCCCTTAATATGTTTACTTGAGCTTTGGAATCCCTGAATCTTTTTACATGTATTAACTCTAGTTGTGATTCTACCATTTTGATTCATGAATTTGAATTCATTCACTGCCTCGTATTCAATAATCAGCTTGAGAATGATGAATAGGGGATTCAACCATCATCGTGCCATTTTTTATTTTGGGGTTTTTGGGATAGAGGAGGCAAAGCTAAGAGAAAGGGAAAGGGGAGAAATTGAAGTGGCAAAGCCTCAATCATGCTGTTGGTAGCATGTGTCCTAGGCAGCATGTAACGAAGTATATAATTGAAATTGTTACATGACAAATACATATAGAAATAACATATATTGTGAAACTTGAGAACTGAGCATATATAATGCTTTGCATCAAAGGGATGGTAACGCCAAGCTATGTTACATGGACTCGCGTATGAGATGTCGGACACGGGTACGGATCCGAGTGTTCGAGTCGTCAAAGCTCTAACTTTAGGACACAGGGACACCGTCCAAAATTTGAACACGGATATGAGGACTCATAATTTTATATATGGAAGTTGCAATTTTAAGTTAATCTTCTTAGACTATTCCAATAGTCACAAGGTTGTCAACTTGTAAACGGTTGAACATTAAAGATCCACTAAAATAATAATGAATTAAGAAAGAAAAAGACCAGATCTTCCTTTTTTTTTTCACCCTTGCTGCTTTACAGTTTGTATAAGGGTCTGACAAGGATCCCAGGTCTAATTCATCGAGTGTCATGTCCGACACGGGTACGGTGGAGCAAAATGGAGAGTCTGGGTATCGTAGGCGCCAAGCATGCTGTTGCCTTTCATTTGCAGTGATAGGACTACTAATCTCAACGATAGGAGACTAGGCGGCAATCAAATGGTAGGATCTTTGTTAGGTTTAGGTCTAAGTGTCCATTTTGCAAATAAAGTAAATTAAGAAGTAAGTGAGCTAAGAATTGGCTCTTTATTCTCCATCCAGAGTTTTTGACCAGAAATGTTACTCATCTCAACTAATAGACATATAACCTCAAGGTAGTAAAAGATTGATGTGTACGAGAGTATAGATTGTTTTGTGCTTTAGTCACTCAAACTAAAGGCAAGAATAATAAAGCCAAGATCTCCATGGCTTACAGCAACTAGCTTCACAAACGCCCGTACATATCCATGTAGCACCCAGAAAGGGTTTGCATAGTAGCCAAGGTAAAATAGAAAATCCAAAAGGAAAGGTCGAAACACTTACGGAGTTCCATAAATCATTCAACATAATACAAAAAAAGAATAGTCATTTTAAGATATTTCTGACAGAGGAAAAAGAAAATGGGACATGAGAAGTAAACCAGATATACAATTACCTCTTCAGGAGTCCATTGGCCCCTTGTTGACCGCCTTGTGGGCCCAGTGGTCCTCCTAGCATACAAGAAAGTTATTTAGCTTAACAGCTTCTACATGACACAATGGAAAACATTTTTATAAAAAGAAACACTATAGGATAAGAAATGATAGATTCAAATATTGAACTTCAAGGAGCTTGTGTAATGTGCTCAAAATATTACACAGGGGTTTATGGAGCATGAATGATTTAGAAAGAATACCCATGCATAGGTCGGCCTTGAGGGAGAGCATTGGAGTGATTGCTTGCTCCATTTGGAGGTGGAGGAGCTAGTGAACGCCCTGGCGGAAGTGATGCAGCTATTGTCCTGTCACTTTCCATGGTTCTTTGACCAATAGGAAGCATATCCCTGTATCACAATTCTCTCCACGCAATGTTCCCCAAGGCATTATCAAACTTTTAGAAGGGCAGGAGCTTCCTTTGTACAAAACGAACCTACAGGATTAACAAGGAACACAAGAACAGGATCAGGAAGGGAGGAAAATTCAAATCAACACTGAATTGAAAATTGGCTGCCATTTTGAAGGATTGTATGATCTATGTTAGCTGCTAAAACAAATTGAACAAAGGATCGTCACTGTGTGTAAGTTTTGTGAGCTTTCCCATGCTGAAGCTTCAATGAAAGGCCGTTGACGGTATAGGCACACCAAATTATACCATCAATAGCCAGAACGTAAATCTATTTACCTGAAACCCTAATTTAGCACATATTCTTTATGCTACTTTTGACCCAATCATCAATTAGATTTATGACTCTAACAGGATATCCAAAAACTTAAATTTCGCATGGTTTAGGGAACAGAGGGACGGTAATAGAAAGCTCAACCACACACATTTGATGCCTTGTTTCAAACAGATGGAAAAAGTTGTCGATCACTGAACTTCCTAGCTGATAAATTCAATCAGAAATTTCCGGTCGGTTTGAAAAAACAAAGGTCTTCTATGTTTAATCAAAAATTGGGGGTGGGGGGAGGAACTGACACGGTTACACAGCCCAGGAATCCCTAAACCCTAGATCGCTGAAACCCACTACAATTCCAATGTTTACGCTTCGAATGATGGGTCGCAATTCGAAGAACAAACAAAGCATGATCAAATGTCGACAACAATCGCAAACGTACACAACAAAATCAGAGAGAGAAAGAGAGATAGAGTACCAAAATCAGCTTGAGACTTCCTGAAATTGATGATCGGAGAGGGTTCCAATTCGCAATCAATTGAAAGGGCATTGCAGATCCTTATTCAAATAGATTGAAAGATCGCCAATGCACGTCAAACGATGGTGGAATGAGGAGAGAGAAAGAGGAGTAGAGAGACTGAGAGAGTGTTTGCTGGTGTTTGTTGAGAGTATTCGAGAGGAGAGAGGGGAGAGGATTTGAAGAAATGCTTTGTCAAACGGTCTGAAAATATGTGAAATTCAAATCGAAAGGGGCGGAACACACAAGAGTTAGAAACCTCCATCAATCTAACGGTTACTATTTACTGCATCAGATTTTGGAGGTTCCCTTTTAAAAATTTGAACATCAACGGTTCAATCTGGTGCTAAATTCATCTGCCATGCCGACCATACTCTATATTTCTAATTTCTAGTAGTCTATTTTTCCCCTTTTTTCAAATTTATTATTTTCATTTTCTTTTTCTTTTTCAATTTTATTATTTTTTTAATTATTTTATGTTCAATACTACTTTCATTTTTAATTTTATATACTAAAAGGTAGAAGATTTTTTTTTAATAATTTAAACATTTTTGACACTTAAAATGTTTCCAAATATCCCATGTTCCACGATAGCAAATTAATAATCTTCAATTTTTTTTTTCTTTATCTTACTACTCACATATAAATGTCTCTGTTTTAATTTGATTATCTTTAGTTCATGATTTATCGTTAATTCCACAAACTTACTCTACATATGGATTCAAAGAATATAAATAAAATAAATAAACATGAATATGTACATATTTCCATCTAGTGTCTTTTTCCATGGTTCTCTGTCAAAATCACAAAAACGTAAAATCCAAGATGTCCATTTTACGTAATAAAAAAAAGCTGTAAAGGTGAAATTTAACTGATTTAATTTCAGATTTTTGGCCATTGATTTATTCAAATAATTGAATACAGAAATATTCATGCTCTTAATGACGTATCCATGAAGCAATAAATGTGAAATCCACCATTAAAACATTACCTACACACTACAGCCCAGAGAACGCAGGCCCTTTGACCACCATTTCAAACTACAGCAGACCATACCAACTACCCCTTCCCCACAAAAAAAAAAATAAAAAATAAAGAGACAGAACAAAAAGGGGGGGGGTCTTGCCCGCCGAGTCAGAGAATTTGAAGGAAAGGTGTGAATCCAACAGTGGATTGAGAAAGCCTTTATTATGAAACCACTAAATAAATAAGGTTATTTTGAAAAACACCCACCATGTACAACAAGCAACTCCATGATCAGAAAGCTTTCAAGAAGAGGTTTTGCTGTCATGAACAAGCGTGAAGTCATTGATGAGACACAACACAGGTCACAATAAAACTACAAATACAACCCACGGGTCTTCTACTCGCCCCAATAGACTGCAACCTTTTTTCACGATCAACATTATCAAGTTAACATTTTTCAGGACCCTTCAGCGAGGCCTGACCAGACACCGCCATCCAAGTATTTGATCTTTGTGTACATTTTCTCGCAATTAGAAGGCAAATATGTCTGCCACGATATTATCTCGTAGAACAGGTGAAGAAATTTAGACTTAAGAATCACATGAAGTCTTCTTCCAGCTCTTGCAGGGACTTATTAGCGGATGCAATCTGTTTGTTAGATGTCATCTTGTCAGAGACCATCAAATTCTTGTAGCTCCTCAGCTCCGATTGCCTCTCTTTCTCAAGTCTCTCCATTTCTTCCCTGCGTTTCTGCAAGGAGGTTAAAACTGATTGTTAGTTGAATGACTCAAGAAGACTCGTATCATTAGTCTGCTTTGGCCGATGTTTTTACCTAAAGTTCTGTCAGCTATGAATATTACAGATTTCACTGAGTGTATACATGATCTTTCTTCTCTCAACTGACCCATTAGATGTGAAAACACTTGTTTTGTATGAGATTTGAGAAACAATAACTAATTTAGACAGCAATTGAGCCAGGAATCAAAAAAATTCTTGAACTAGCTACAATTTTTCTCAGTTTACCGTAAACCCACGAGACAAGCTGCATCAGAAGAAGGGCAACATAGAACCTAGAAAGAATGAAGACCCCAAAACAAGAAATTGCTGCAGTAAATCGCATTTGGACTATCCTCATTCCTCAGTAGAGTTACAACGTGGATGCAGTTTAGCACAAAAGTAAATTCTGATCATAAACATAGAATGTTCTACACATAGGTCAATTTAAAAAACAAAAGACACTGGTAGTCATCAACACAATGAACCAAAAGCAAAAGACTTCAGGGCTGAGGGATGCAATTCTATAATTTATAGCCTCTCGAACACAAACCACCATAAGGTTTTACAAGTGTTCTAATCTATAACAGTTCTTTTCTGATTACACCAAAAATTTGCTTGGTAGTTGACACTAATGGAATTATTTACCGAAAGGCCAATAACTGGTATACAATGCCAGACAATATGGCATATTGGCATTGCATAGAATGCATCAAAAAGGTATCATGTTTTAAACATAGTCATCAACCAATTCAAGCCATTGGGACTCTGGGCTTATTCAGTGGCAGATCCAGAAATTTAGTATGTTGATGTCGCACTTTGAGTTTCATGAAAATTGGATGAGTACCACTTGATCTTTAAGAGTGTCCTTTCAAAAATTTAACGGCATACAAAATCCTTACAATTTTTTTAGGTGGCTGCTCTAGGATACCAATTTCCGACACAAAAATATGCCACTGGGATCATTTAGAAACTATTCCCAGGGTGCAAACTCGCACATAAATCTTGTTTTTGTGGGTCTCGTGGAATCAGCCTCTCTACGGGCAGAGATGCCGGTAGAGGTAAGGCTGCCTACATCTGGATCTCCCCAGACCCCGCGAAAGCGGAACCCACACTGGGAGGTGGTGGTGGTGGTGGTGGTGGTGTTATTGTCCCAGGGTGCAAACTTCTCAAATATTAGGTCCACAAAGCAATTTGTCCTCATTTACCAATAATATATGCAGAAAATTCAATACGAGGTCATTCGCCACTGCATTTTGCATGTGACATATATAGATAAAAAAAGGCTAAAAAAAGGGCACAAGGCCATAGCTAAACTCACCTTTTCTCTCAGCTGAGCCTTTCTTTCTGCTTTTTCAGCCATATTATACGCTTCGCGCTCAGCTGTGTGGAGATATATCGCGTTTAATTTGCAACCCAGCATCAGATGATTCAAACAAACAATGAAAAGAACAAGGTGAAAGATTTACCCTTCAAGTCTGGCGTCTTTTCCACTTTTGTTCTGTTCAGTCTATTAACCACCTCATTTATTCTCTTTTCTACTCGAATAGTTCGAACCTAGATCGACAAAGATGATGAGATCAGAGTTTTCCACGCCCATATGGTACTTCTAAAATTTATGTTTTATGCGTAAGTTCGGTACAATATACTTCATATTCAAAAGCTAGATGAGACATTACCATTTTTGAATTGTGGAAACCAACTTGACCAACATCCATGGAAGGAGTTTTCTTCAGATTTGCCCAGGGTGTGTAAACCACATCAATATTATTCACTTTGTTCCCTGCCATAAAACAACCAATATCAGGAAATCAACAGCATTTGTAAATATAAATTCATCCATCAAAGTTTCCATGCCCCATTCAAGTTTAGGTTACTGAATGTAACAATAAACATAGAGTTCATGGCAAAATATTATACCTTGATCACAACTATAAGAAAGTACCAGTACATTTTCTTAAACTAGAAATTCGAGTCTTAGCAAAAAAAACCTCCAAATCTAAATCAAAAACAAGAATAGTTGGTGTCGATCCACTACTGTTTGCAAAAGACAAGTTTTACAGATATCCTAGATATTCCTAATGACTGGTATCTTAGAAACAATAAACTATTCCTAAGATTATAAGAGCAACTATACGCCCGTGGTGGAAGCAGCTAGTGTAACCAACATAGCTTCTCGAACAAGGTTACCATGTTTAGTACCATTATCTGATAAACCATTGAGCCAGGAGAGCATGCAGGAATCTAGGACTTGCCTTGGATAGAATTTGCTTTAACCAGTTGTGCACAATCCTCCAGTAAAGCTTCAGACATATCATCCATTGTCTGACCCTTATGCAGCCTTACATAGACATGTGCTGAAGACATCTTGTCCACATGGAACCTGTAAATGTAAACCATAAAATGAAGACACATAGCATCATGTACATACTATTACCAATATGGTGAAACTAGACATGCGGAGACCACCGAAACATGCTACCCCAAGGGTCAGCAGGTTTGACAAGCTGGTCAAACAGCAATATACTCATGCTTTATGACAGTAATGGGTACAATCAATGCCCCCCCCCCCCCCCCTAGCGTGCACATAAACACAGAGACACACCAAAAAAAGGCAGAGAAGAGGGAAAAAGAATCTGGCATCAAGGTCAAAGATTTCAGGTCCAGCTAAGGCTTCACAGACAAATTTCAACCCCTCTTGTCAACACTTAAGTTTCAATGCTCATTGAACATTTTGTCTTTGGTGGATCTTTTGTTTTTTAAAACGCATCATACAATGAATGACATGCATCATACAATGAATGACATTCCCCTTCACAATCTTGACTTGCTTTCCCTTGCCAAACTCCCAACCCTACAGCTTATATTGGTCACACTCATACCCACATACACTTTGAGCAGTACACTATTGGAGCCAACCCAGCTAGCATGACAAAACTCAACCTACCTTAAGCAACCGTTTCCTTTTTTGTGACATTCTATATCTAGGAAGAGCAATCAAAATGTTCCCCAATTAACAAACAGGTTTACTTGTTATCCGGGTAAGATTATACTCCTACTTCACATTCCCAGGCTTTCTAACCAGTAACCACCTCCTAAATCTTGACAACATAATATTGCTCAGTCCACTAGACTAACAGCTTTATCCAATCCACATTCCACATCTTCTGGTTCATCATCTGTGACCAATACTAATTGACCCCCTTTTGACAATCATTTTACTCAAGAAAATCATCATAAAATCATCGAGATACCCATTAGCCTCGGATCTACAGCAATTTTCCTCCCAATTTTCACAGAATGAACAACTTGAAATGGAAGCCACATCAACGTTGTGGACTTTACGAACACTGCAGTGAACACAACCCCAGACGCTCATTTTTCGTCATGTCTCATCTTACACTTTGCATAAACGCCTCTATGACAATTGATGACCAACATACAAAAAACAGATAACGCACTTCATGTTCATTTCCCCTGACCATGTGCACAAGTTCAAAGCAATATCACCACAACCAGCAAATACTAATTCTCAATGAGGCACCTCCTTCCATCATGTGGGAAATGGGAAAATTGAATTGCAGCATCCTTTACAAAGAGGGAGCAGAACAGAAATTAGGAGCAGCAATGCTTAGCACAGCGGTTACAGGTCACCGCAAATTGCACAAAACCATATTTTCCATGATCGCTCACTAAGGAAACCGATTGATGTCATCGAAACACAAAAGGTTAGACTTTTTTCCTCAAATTATTCACAACATTTATTTTAGCCAAAAGTACAACCATTATGTTTCCTAGAGCACCAGTAAGTGGTCCCAATCCACAGTAGAGAAAAGAGGGCGGAAAGGAGCTGAGACGAAACACAGAGAAAAACAGTGATAGGCCATCTTCACAAGTTTAGATTGTAAATCAGCAATGAAATTCTCTATGTAAATACTGACAAAATTACACAAATAATATAGAGCCTTCAGTGAACAATAGAGAAGAAACGTAACAAAGACTTGTTAAATAAACCATCTTGAACCCAAACAAACCATAGATCTCTTCCTCCAATAGCATCCTCAAGAGCGATGAGAGGACATAAGACAGAAGAAAACTAAAAACTGTAATTATAAACAAGCGAAAATCCAGAACAAACAAAATTTTCATCATAACTGCCCTCACGTCTGTCTCCCCAGTCTAAAGACCAAAGCAAATGCCGGTGGCTTGCCGCTTGCGCCGAAATTTCCCAGCACAAGAAGCTGTAAGTATCCCTGATCAGAAAGCAACATCCCAGGGTACTCATCGATAAACTTTGTGATATCTACATAATGCACCGAATCAAGAGAAGCGTTCTTGGGTCTTGACTAATCATACGCAACATCAAGAAACCAGGATTTTTCAATTCTAATTCAATGGAATTTCCAGTTATCCATTAATTCCGACCCAAAACAACCCCAACGCGTGGTTTTGAGCAGAAAAAGGGAAACCCCTAGGTTGGTGAGAATTTCGAACAGTTTTGTAGCGCAACAACGATTGGCCAGAAAAGAAAGCGAATAATATTAACTGGGCATACAAAAACTGGATCATAATTCAATTGGAATGAACCCCACCAACCAAAATCAATCAATCGACAAATTAAATCGGACAGTCGAATTCCACACAGCCCTAGAAGGTAGGAATTTCGAAGACGACCAACAACAAAGTCGAAGACGAATTGAGAGAAAAAAGAGGTACCAAATGTCTTCGGGGAAACCGTATTTGATGAGCTCCTCGTTCTCATACTTATCGAGACCCATGAAGATGGTGTAGTCGCCAGCTTCAGGTCTCGCCTTGAAGTAGAACACCATCTTCAATTCGTTTCTGCGTCTTGAGTCTCTCTCCTTTCGCAGATTATCGCCAGAGAGAGAGAGAGAGAGAGAGAGAGGGGTTAACCGGAAAAGGAAAATATTATCATGTAAACATACGTACCTTATTAGGCACATATGCTGCACGTATAGTGTATAATCTCATATCTCAATTAAAAATGACTAAATTTTATTTATTGGTATAAAAGATTTACTATAATTTAGAAAAAATTTCCTACAGTTGAAAAAAAATTCACTGTATTGCATAAAAAATTTGTTGAATCAAAATTAAGATGTAAAACTGTGGAGTAAATACTGGTGTTGTCCATATTTCACCGTTGTCATTATTGTACCACAATCGCTATGTGGCTTATATATGCTTATATAGTTAAATGGTATACATATGCTTATATAGCTGTGTTGATATACAGATATTCTTTCCAGTGTTTCAGAATAGATATTACTTTGTTGTGTGTTTCAATTTCTTGACAAAGAAGTTGGAGATTATCCATTCTGTTAGTCATAACAATGTGGACAACGGTGCTATCCTTGTTTGTATCAGTCTCTTGGTAATTTTCTCTTTTCGTCCTTTTGATATTCTAAGCATCTAATATTTGAAGTTACCTATTATAAATGTATACTACTTTTTTTCCCTAGGTTCGGTGTTTCTTAAAGTATTTTCCTGATAAAATCTACAATTCAGTCAATGGTAAAGCTATTTCTATGGAGAGTTTGCAATTGGAGCAACTAAAACTACCTTGGATGGAAGTTTTAAGAAAAGCTTATTCTGACTTAGGGATGTATTCAATGCGACACTTGGAGATGTACATGGGAGATGTACATGGGAGATGGAATACCGAGTTTAAGAATTTCAATATCTGTTCACTTTTTTTTCCCTTGTTATAATTAAGTGAGTTATATCATCAAAAGTTTTAACAAATTTTTTGCTCTCAACAGGCACCCTTGTTGAAGAAGCTCATCCATCTTGTCTACTTACCAAGGACCACGTTCAGATGGATTGAGAGTATAATTACATATAGTAAAGGTCCATATGTCTAGTTATATAGATCAGCTATGTATCGAACAAAAAGAAATATGGCTTGAGACTTGAAATCCTCAGGGTCCTTCTCGGAGAACTCCTTACAGCTCTACAATGCCCTATCTTCCAGCAATCTTCAGAGCTTTCCCTAGTATAGCAACCGCAATATTCTTAGGCAAAGTCTCAAAAGAGATGATATCAACGGCCAATGTCTTAAAAAATGACTTAAAATTGCTTCTTGGCCCAAAAGGTTCACTGCAATTGGGAAAAGGTTCCCTACAGTTATGAAAAGATTCACTGAATTGCATAAAATATCTCAATTTTGCTTTTTGACACAAAAGGTTCACTGCAATTGAGGAAATGTTCCATGCAGTTGGGAAAAAATTCACTATATTGCATAAAAAGAATTCATTCGATCAAAATTAAGATGTGCATTTACAAACAATACAATGTCACTGAATAGAAATCAATAGTAACATGCACATCTACAACCATCAAGACAGCTCTAACATCGATAAATTCAATAAGCTCTAATATTCACAAAATATTAAATTGTGTAAAAAGAAATGATGGTGTCCTCATGCTATTAATTTTGACATTCATAGTGTCACCAAATATTTCCAAGTGTACCATCTCCGACAGACGCCGTGGTAGATGCCACCTGCATCAATAAATATTTTGTCCTTTAATTATAAAATTTTTCTAATTATATTTGTTAAAATATAAAGTGATCTTGTAGTTTATTACCTCAGTAGTTGCAATTCCAACATTAGTGTTGAACATGTTGGGATCATCCGGAGGCCGTAGACCACTTGTTGCCTTCAAAAACCACATAAGTGACTCCTTTAAGTAAAAAGTGAAAATGAAACTTTTCCATTATTTCTTTAATTAAATTTTGAGAATTTGAGTAAAGTGATACCTCAGTAATTATTATGTTCATTTACTTATAGTTATTCTACGAATAACAGAATTTGAAACTGTTAACCGTTCTTATTTTTTGGTGTATCTTTCCAAAAATGCAGTAAAACCTTTGTAGATTGTATATTGCAGTGGACCTTTTGACTAAATCAGTGTACCTTTTTTGTCAGCTTATGTGCAACGACTTTTGCAATTACAATCATGCCATTGGGAAATTTTGTCGAACACCTTATGTGCAAAGAATGATGACTTCAAAAGTTCCACTAGGTAGACATACTCTGCAATAAAGATTGATATATAATTGTTCGTTTGAAGAATTTTATCAGACATACCTCCAGCATGAACTCCTACAGTTGTAACTCTTCAATAAACAAATTTTCTACCTCAACTACAATTTGTTTCTCAAAATCCATTGATTTAAGTATGTATTTTTGCTAATTTTCAAAGAGAGTTTTCTGCCCCAATTATAATTGTTTGTTTGAGGATGAATCATGTATCTACTGCTTTGTATTGCTGAATCATGGTTAACGTTTGTATTATGGGCCGCCCAAATTTAAAAAGAGAAGGTCCAATTACAGCATGGGCAAGGGTAGTGGAATTAGGTTTGTTGGATCCAATTAATTCAACCTTCAGTCTGATCAAATTCGAATTAGGTTTGTTGGGCTCAAAAATTTCAGGTTTGTTGGACAAGGTAGTGGAAGGTCTCCTTATATAGGTGTGTATATTAACATGGTACATGGGTATGTACCATAGATTCATCGAGGATAACATAAGGAGCACAGCGCACGGAACAAAGGTCTTTCGCTTAGACCACGTGCAGCAGGGAAAATTGCGGGCCAAAATTTGGGCTCCTGGGCGCGCTGGCAGCTCGGAGACCTGCAGTCGCAGGCCCATGAGCCGAGACCCGGCGAAGTTAAACGATGTCATTTGGAGCTTCAGATTCCTTTTTTTTTTTTTTTTTGACCGTTGAAAGGGAAATGAAGTTGACTGGGCTGAATTGGACCATTGCAACAAACAGTCGTTGGCTAACGGCTACAAAATTGGGAGCAACTTTTTGTTTTTTTTTTTTGTTCAATTAATTTCAACTCTATAAATACTTTTCATTTTTCATAAATTTTAACACATAAAAATCTCAAATTTTCTCTCCCTAAAACAAAATTATGAGCAAGTTGGTTAATTATTGTGAGTTATTTCATCAAGAAAGTAAAGAAATCTAGTAGGTGTTTGTCTTGTATAGTCAATTAAGTACTCAATTTTGTAATTTAAATTTCGTATCTCATTTTTTTTTTTTGTAGAGAAATTGGAGGTCCTCTAAATCAAGCAAGAACTGAAGAAAATTATGAGTATAAATAATTTTTAAAATGTTGGCATATTTGATTCTATGTTATTTTATATGTTAGTAACTAAAATAATTAATATGAATTAATTTAACTATGTTTGGTCATGTTAGTGAATTTAATTATGTCATCACATGTTAGTTTACATGTATGTAATAATATTAAGTGACATGATTATGCGACATCATTAGTTAAATTGGCAAATCCCGACATATTATTAACAACAATTCTGTTTTTAAGTTTTGGGAAGTTAATTAAGTTATTTTAAATACTTTATAACTTGAAAACATTGTAATATTATGATTACGTGACGGCTAATTAAAATTTCATATGTTAGTTTACATGTATGTTATATTAGTTTTAGAATGTTAGTTAAATTATTTGAAATAGTTTATAACTTAAAAAAATTGAAATAAATTTATAAGCATTTAATAAATATATTAAATTATAAATTTATAATTTACATCATGATTATATGACATTATTTCTTAGTAAACATTATGTTAATATGTTACTCAATATGACATTTCTATGACCTTTTGAAATGTTAGTAAAAATAATTTAGTTTATGAATATTTGAAATAATTTTATAGTAAACATTAAGTTTGGCATATGTTAATCAAAATAATTTAGTTTATGAATGTTTTTGGAATGTTTAGTAAAATTGTTTGAAATGATTTATAAAGTTTAAAAAGAAAAGAAAAGTTTATAAATATGTTGGTGTTGCCTGAATACATGATTAATATGATTAATATGAGTTTATTAAAAAAAAAAAAAAACAAACTCATTTATTTACTTTAAATGTTATTATAATTACGTGCTTTAATGTGAATATGATTTTATTTACTTTAGGCAATTTAAGTTTATAAGTTTATAAGTTTTTGCATGTTGGTAAAAATTGAATTTAAGTTACTAAGTTTTGGCATGCTGGTTTTATATAGTTGTAGGCATTTTAATATGTTAGTAAAAATTTTAATATCATTAAGTAAAATTAATATGATAAAGTATTAATACAATTAATTATATTATTGTGCACCTCGAGTATGGATCCTAACATCCCCATCATTTATTAACTTACTTGAGGGAGACGATTCATCCCAAATTGGGGGTAATGGTATTAGCCCGATCACTTCAACTAATCCCAACACGTCTTAACGCCCATATGCTTGAATATAGAAATTACAAGAGTTCAATAATAAATTTAAAAAAAGATACATTCGTTAACATTTGACCAAAAAAAAAAAACAATAGTTCAGCAATTTAAAAAAAAATTACAATATGACGATCATTCATCTATCTTTTCTGCCGCCACTCGAATTTCGCTTTTATATTTCCTCAATCAAGTCCGCTTGGAGAACTGCATGTGTTTCGGGGTAGCGAACTTTACATGATCGTTGAAAATACGTCTCATAGCATGGATGGTGGTTATTGTCAACCATGGGCTCCGAGACAGTATGCTCCACAACGTCATAGTCAAATGCAAGTTTGTAGTTATCCCGCTCGTCCTCGATAGCCATGCTCTGAAGACACATGCTCTCACAATAATACTGATTTCTTTTTTTCCCATAAGATGAGTGGGACCACATACAATGGCAAATGGAGCTTGTAGTAAAACGTAGACTCGCTCAACGTCCTTCCTAACCGACTCTTTATGTTATGCAAAGAGTTTTTTTTTCAGCCCTTAGGGAAGTGGGATAGTTTTAACGAATGTCAGCCGTTTCAAATAAGTTTCATTGAAAGATATATCCTATCTTGTACTCATGCTCATTGACGATATACTCACATTTAGGAGCCCGATCCTCATACAATTCTTGAAAAACCGACAAGCAGTCAAGGACATTTATGTCATTGAGACTTCCAAGCAACCCGAAGAACGCATGTCATATCCAAACGTCATACGATTCAATTGCTTCATCGAGGATGATAGTTGGCACCTTATAAATTTGCTTTGGAAATGATGTCTTCCAAGCCGTTGGACAATTCTTTCACTCCTAATACATACAATCAATGCTTCCCAACAGACCAAGAAAGCCAAGGGGCTTCAGTAACTTGCAGTAAGCGATCAACATCAGCTTGATTGGGTTTCCTCAAGTACTCCTCCCGGTGAACCTCTTTATGCATTCCACTACGGTGCTTGCACCAATCTTTAAGTACTCCTCAATGCAATCGGCCGCTATCTCATAAGTAAGCATTCCCAGGCTACGGTACATTTGGTTAACAGCGTCAACCCCACGCTTGACAGCCACATCGTACCTCACCCTGAAAAGGAGTCTGAATGATTATTGAGTACTTCCACCATGCGGAGAAAGTTGCCTCTGCATTCTAAAATCTACATCGAAAATGATGTTCGTTGTACAATAAATCTTCACGAAATAGTCTTTGTATAAGCAGTTGTGGTCAGCTTCTTATCTCTCTTAATATATTCTTTTCTTTACTGGAGGCCTAGATGGCGAATGCGTTAACTTTTTTGCTACTTACCTAAGTTGTAGAAGAAACATAATTTGTTTTTCCAATTGTTTTGATGTTGGACGAAATCCCCTATAACGAGTATCATGATATCATCATCTGATGAAGATGAGGATGATAAAGAGGATGATTCTTCTCCAACGGGCAGCTTTTTAACAGTGAAATTATCCATTACAAACAGCCTATGCAACATAATAATGATTAAACGTTAACGTATATAAGAGTAATCATTTGATTAAACAACAACGGGCATTCCCATTTTCATAAGTTCTTATCGGAACATTGTTACACCAACTCATGTCCAAGACAACATATGGTAAACAAAAGCCACATAGTAAAATTTTACAACCTAAGATGAGCTACATAGTTCTTAAAAATTTATATAATGAAGGGAGATGTGAGGCATATTACTAAATTGATGATGATTGCTCTTGATCTCCTTTGCATGATTTCTGCTATCCTTTGCTCATAATAAGCCGTTTGTTCAAGAGTCATCGTTGAGGGGTCCATCATCGTTATTCGATCCTCCTGGGCCCTCCTCAGCTGTTGTTCCCTCATCATCATCTTCTGAGCTTTCTCTTTTTTTTGCTGTTGTGATGAAATCTTTGAATGTTTGATTCATATCAGTATTGCTATTGTTCAACTCCTTCAACTGATTAGTGACTAAATCAACGATAGTGTTGTTAGCCTTTTCTTTAAGCCTTCTCTTCACAGCTTTCTTGCCTCGAATCTTTCACTCCCATCGACACCTTCATCTCCTGCCTCTTCGGTGTCGGATTGAACATCTTTGACGATCTTAACCCTGGCTTAGGTGGGTCACATACTGTCCTCCATTTCGGTTGGTCCTTGAGCATCTCATACAATGTTCCAACTCAAACTTCTTTCCCATATGCTGGGTGTACAACTTGTGGGCATCCTCCAGAATCTTAGCATCATTCCACCCATTGTGATTACTACGTTCCACTTCTAACATAATACCTGTTCATTTGTTGACTCCTGGGGGGCACCGAAGCCATTGACTATTACATGTCTTTGAAGTACATGTCAATGTCCCCTGTGGGCGGTGCTCGTTAAAATTCTAGGTCATCCAAAATCAGAAGTTAGACTTTCCTTCATTAAACCCGACAATTGGATCTGTGCTTATATTAAGCCAACCCCATATTAGCCGTTAATTTTCGGTAAGTGTCTACTCTTTCGTACCAACAACTAGCCACCACTATTTCCTCCACATCCCCCTCATCGGTACTTGGTTCAATATTTGTCTCAGAGTGTCCCTTCCTGACCATTGATCCCATTGGTGTTGACGAGGGTGTGGAGTTGCTCCTCGCAGAAAGGTAATTTGGATTAGAAGGTGGCAGAGAATAGTATGGAGGGTAATACGGATATTCAATATTGTACTCATTGAAAGATCCATTATGTGTCGGGGGTAATATAGTGGAGGATAATTTTGAGGATTCTGACTTGAACCATAAATCTTTGAGTTAGGTTGTGGTAGGCGATATGAATGGTGTAGATGATAGTGGCAGTTTTGTGGTGGATATGGCAGGTAAGACACATGGGTATTATGTGCGGGAATCGGGTTAGCAGTATTCCCCCCATCTTGGGGTGAATCGTTGCCCTCAAGCAAGCTCATAAGATTGGGGGGTGTTAGGGTCTATATTTTAGCAATTACCGCAATTCATATTACTCACTACAACCTAATCTGAGGATTCCAAGTGGTTCAAGTTAGAATCCTCGAAACTATCCTCCACCATATTATCCCCCGACATATAATGACTCTTTCAATGTGCACAATACTGAATACCCATATTACCCTCCATACTATCCTCTGCCACCTCCTAATCCAAATTACCTATCAACAGGAAGCAACTCTACATCCTCATCCACACCAATGAGCTCAATGGTCGGCGTGGGGGCACTTTGAGACAAATATTGAGCCAATTACCAATAAAGGGGATATGGAGGAAGTGGTGGGAGGTGTAGTTATTGGTGCGAAAAAGTGGACAGTTGCTGAAGATCAACAACTAATACGGGCTTGGGTTAATATAAGCGTAGATCCTATTGTCGGGTCTAATCAAAAAAGTCTACCTTCTGATTTAGGGTGGCCTCGAATTTTAACGAGCACCGCCCACAAGGGATATCGACACGTACTTCAAAGACATGTAATAGTCGATGGATTTGGTGTGCCCCAGGAGTCAATAAATGGACAGGTATTATCTTGGAAGTGGAACGTAGTAATCACAGTGGGTGGAATGATGCTAAGGTTTCGAATGATGCCCACAAGTTTGTATACCCAGCATACGGGAAAGAAGTTTGAGTTAGAACATTGTATGTGATGCGCAAGGACCAACCGAAATGGAGGGTAGTATGTGACCCACCGAAGTCAGGGTCAAGATCGTCAAAAAGGTCCAATCCAACAATGAAGATGCAGGAGATGAAGGTATCGATGGGAGTGAAAGATCCGAGGCAGGAAAGCTACAAAGAGAAGGCTTAAAGAAAAGGCTAACAACACTATCATTGATTTAGTCATTGCCCAGTTGAAGGAGTTAAACAATAGCAATACTGATATGAATCAAATATTTTCAAACATTTCATCACAACAACAAAAAAGAAAAGGCTTAGAAGATGATGATGAGGGAACAAAAGCTGAGGGCTTAGAAGGATGGAATAACCATGATGGACCCCTCAACGATGACTATTGAACAAACGGCTTATTATGAGCAAATGAGAGCAAAAATCATGCAAAGATGGGAGTTAAAGATCCGAGGCAGGAAAGCTGCGAAGAGAAGGCTTAAAGAAAAGGCTAACAACACTATCATTGATTTAGTCGCTACTCAGTTGAAGGAGTTGAACAATAGCAATATTGATACGAATCAAATATTTTCAAAGATTTTATCATAACAGCAAAAAAAGAAAAAGCTCAGAAGATGATGATGATGGAACAAAAGCTGAGGGCCTAGAAGGATGGAATAACGATGATGGACCCCTCAATGATGACTCTTGAACAAGCGGCCTATTATGAGCAAATGAGAGCAGTAATCATGCAAAGGAGATCAAGAGCAATCATCATCAATTCAGTAATATGTCTCACATCCCCCTTCATTATATATATTTTAAGAACTGCGCAACTCATCTTAGGTTGTAAGATCTTACTGTATAACTTTTATTTACCATATGTTATCTGAGGCATGAGTTGATATAACAATGTTCTGATATGAACTTATGAAAATGGGCATGCCTGTTGTTGTTTAATCAAATGATTACTTTTATATACATTGACGTTTAATCATTATTATATTACATAGGCCGTTTGTAATGGATAATTTCAATGTTAAAAAGCTACCAATTGAGGAAGAATCATCCTCCTTATCATCCTCATCTTCATCAAATGATGATATCGTGATACTCGTTGTAGGGGATTTCGTCCAACATCAACAACAACTGCAAAACAAATTGTATTCCTTCTACAGCTTAGGGAAGTAGCAAAAGAGTTGACGGATTCGCCATCTAGGCCTCGAGTAAAGAAGAGATATATTAAGAGAGATAGAGAAGCTGACCATGACCGCTTATACAAAGAATATTTCGTGAAGATTCATTGTACAACTGTAACACCCGGGACTTTATCCCTTTCGATAAGCCGATTTATATCATTATAAATTAAACTAATATCGATAAAGTCTGCCCGAGTGCTGATTTTATTGAAAGGAATAGTAGTATTTTCATTATTATTAGTTTTATTGCCATTAAGGATTATCAACGGGTATTTCATTGAACAGATTCTCAAATACGATTAGAATGTCGAACCTTGGGAGTCATCCTCCAATTTATTGAATTGAACCTTAATATAATAAAAAGGCGAATAATCGACTGATGATTATATTAATGGTTACAGTTTAAGATTTGGAGGTCGGCAAATTTGGATTGAAGGTACAGCGGGTTGGTGTTATTATCAGTTACCAGCAAGAATAAAAGAAAAAGGAAAAAGGAAAAAAAAAATTTAAAGGGGCCGAAGCCCCTTCTTTCGGGCAGAGAGGGAGAGAGAAGGGTCGCGAGGGGGGGGATTCCCCCGACCCTGTCACACACACGCCAAAGAAAGAGGGAGAGGGAGGGGGGACGAGCACCGGCGGGCTGCCGGTGAGGGGCAGCCGACCCCGGCCATGACCACCCCGATCGACCCCCGAGTCAGAGCTAGCGAGGGAGAGGCAGACGGTGGGAGAACGAGGTCGTGGGTGAGGGTTCAGGGACCCAGACCCTCGCGCAACCGCCACAGCACGGCCGGCCTCACCGGACGCCGGCGACATGGCAGTGAACGGAGCAGGCAGAGGAGGAGAGAGGCAGCAGCAACGGGAGGAACCGAGCCAACCCGAATCAAACCCTAAAACCGGTCCTTTAGCTTGGATTTGAGGTGGGTTCCCTCTTCTTCCTATTTATTGTTAATTTTGATGAAAGTTTATCGATTATAGTTCGTTCAGATTGAATTGGAACTGATTATTTACGACGTGAGGAAACCGTAGCGTAAACTGAACGATGCCTAGTATATAGATATTGACCGTATAGAACAAGTTTATCGATTATATATAGTTTATTGATTATATGAAATGTATTCGATTATATATATAGTTAATCGAATTATAATTAGTTATATGAGGGTTATTCGATTTTATAACGATTTAGCGATTTATATGAAGTTTAGCGATTCATCGATGCATAGGAACTTTATCGATTTATCGATTTATAAAGTTTAGCGATTCATTGATTATATAGCGTTTAGTGATTTGTGATTTATATGAAGTTTAGTGATATATAGTCTATCGATCATATGAAGTTTAGCAATTATATATACAGCTTATCGATTATATAAAAATTATCAATCATAGCAAGTTTAATGACTATATATCGTTATCGAATATAGAAAGTTTATCGAGTATATAAAGCTTATCGACTTATATGTGGTTTAATGACTTTCAAAAGTTTATTGATTTACACGTAGTTTATTTATTATATATAATTTGTCGGTTATATAAAGTTATCGACTATATAAAGTTTATCGATTATATATATAGCTCATTGACTACATGTATTCATCGTTTATAGTGCTTGCATAGAAATGATATAGTCATGAATGCTTATTTATCTGATTTCTAAGCATTCCTAAATGTTTGACCGGTTGCACGTTTTCATTGACAAGTCATTGGTTACATTGCATCAATTGGACTCTTAGCGTAACCAACTCGATATTTCCTTTTTAACATAGCACTTTAACTTCAATGCTTTAAAATTCAGTGTGTATTGCTCTGTCAGTGGGTAGAGACTTCAGAGTTCAATGTTTCATCATTCTACCAATAGGCAGGAATTCCAAAGTTCAAAGTCCATAGTTATGCCATTCAAAGTTCATAGCTCTGCCAATAGGCAAAAGTTTCAAAGTCCAAAGTTCATAGCTTTGCCAATAGGCAGAAGTCCCAAAGTTCAGAGTTCAAAGTTCATAGTACTGCCAGTGTACAGATGATTCAAAGTTCAACGTTTCATACGAATAGTCCTATCAAATGTTACATAGTTCATCAATTGTGTTAAAGTTCTATAGTTCTACCAACAGGTAGGAATTTAAAGCTTATATATCCTACAGTTCTGCTAACAAGCCTATAAAGACCACATTAATCGCATGACATAGTATATGTTTCAGCGTATGGTTATTGTTTCATGTTTAGCAAGAAATTTACTCCTGTACATGACCTGTCATGGTATGGTGTAGCGAAAGCATTGGTGTAATAATGACCTTGCATTGAGCATGACGATGATTTTAATATCATTAGTAAATTCATATAGCTTACTGCTTGACAGCATCTTCAATGACGTATAATGATCATGTACGGCAGCAGTGTAAATGAAGTTTTAGTAATTCTCATAACAGATCTCCCAGCAAATGATATTTACGGGTTAAACCCCTCTATTTTCATTGCGTTTATGAGTTATATAATTGTCTCATGGTAAGTTTATTAAGTAAAACTACTTTCAAGTTTAAGCGGGTGGTGCAAAGGCCATTTCTCTTGCATCGTGATTGGAACACTGCATGATCGGTGAGTTCTTTAAAGGGGAAGGAATTACGAATAGTAGTTGTAAGTTATTATTGCATTTAAAGTATTGTTTGAGGAAAAGGGGTTAACCACTGAGCGATAATTGCTCATTTCCATTTATTATTATTCCCTTCCCAGGTTTCTGAAATAACAGGTAAAAGTCGATCCACGTAAGCAGAGATGGAGTCCCTGGTGTCCTAAGAGTAAAGCTATGAGCTTGTATGTGAGCTATGAAGCTGTATTATGGTGTAAAGGTTCATTCTTATGTAATTCAAGTTTTGTGTGCATGTTTTGCATATCATTTAGAGTCGCTTGGTATGGCCGTGTGAGCCACCATCTAAACTATCTAGGGCTGTACTTTTCATTGTTCATTTGTTTAAGTATTGAACTGCACTGGTTGTGATGCTCCGGGCGGGTGGCCCGTAGAGCTGTGAACTCCGGCGGGTAGCCGTTGAGTTAGTTAGCCTTTAGTGCTATTGTTTTTAAGTGCAGGGAATTCATTGTAAGGCTTTAACCCTGGGAAATGGTCAAGTTTCAGGGAAAACTGTGTCCGTTTCATCCCAAGATTTAAAGAAAAAAAAACGCTAACACTCGTAGCCATAGGGTTTGGGCCGTTACAGGTGGTATCAGAGCGCAAGGTCCTGCGACCATAAGCTTGCATTGCATATAGTTATTTAAGAATGCTACTTGATGAGGTGCTCATTGATGTGCCACGTGTGTAAATGTGTTTTGGCATGAAAGTTGTTGTGCTTAGTGAGTATGTGTGGCTTGAATAAGTTGCTTGATTGAAAGAAAGAGTAGCTTGCTAGAGCAAGCTGAGTATTAACATCGTAAAGATAGCCTTGTCTATATGTTTTAGTGATGCTTTAGTGATTTAAAGCAAATGTTTCAAGTATGCTTGAATTGGACTTAAAGAGTTAGAAATATATATAAGCCCCAAGCTTATTCTTGTTCTAGAGACAGACTTGCCATGGTAGAGATAAAGGTTAATGGAAGGAATTAAGCCCTCATAAGACATGACACATTTCTAGTGCCATTAGGATATTCAATGGTGGGTAGCGAAAGGGCTGGAGGCAGCCAAAAATTTATTGAAGTTTAGAGACATTGAAAATTAAGGATTTTCCCAATCAGTGAGTTAAAGGTTTTGCGTCGCATTAGACGATTCTTCTTGCTATAGAGTTAAACCTTGTTGTTGCATTAAAAGACGTGCAGCTGTATAAGCAATGATATTTGAGTCTCGCTCTAGGAGCATAAGTCTGTAAGCGTGACTAAAGGTAGTGGACGCTTATTCATCCAATGACCAGTTGTAAGTGAATAATGGTTTCTCCCCTGACTGAGGGTTCTTAGGGGCAATACCTTGTCATGTTGTGTACATGTCAGCCCCTTGTCAATATTATGCTGTGCATGTCAAGGAAATTAAGCGAGAACCTTGTACTCGTGCCTGTACGCACGAGTGCTTTTGACACTCAGTTGTGGCCTTAACCTGAACTGCTATGTACCTAGGAAGGTACTTTTGACACCCCAGTATGTGACCACTGTTACCCGTGAGCCACCTCAGCACTATGTTCATTGTGAATAAGTGTTATTGCTGACTTGCGACTTTCTGGAACTCTTGGAAGTTGTAAAATACTTATCCATATGATTTCAATGATGATTTGCCTGTTTCACTCGATGCGTGGATTTATTTAAGTATTTACATGTGTCCCAACGATTTTTCCACACATCGAGTATTCACGTGACTCCAATGATTGGTGGTATTGATTATTCACATGATGTCAGGGTGTTTCTAAATGGTTGCTAGTTGCCCGTTGTTGAACGGTAAATTTACCCATTTTACGTGCCTCTTTCACCTACTTTTTGATCGTATAATAACTTAATTTATAGGATTTTACCTTGTTTTATTTATGTTTTGTAGGAAATAATTCTAAATCAAACAAACGCTGCGGAAAGGGACGAAGATGGGACAAAACGATGAAAATCAGCGAAAACAGGCGAGAACAGCAGCGAAGGACGGTGCACGCCCGACTTGCAGGTCGGCACGGCCGTGCACCAGTGGCCGAAGCCACGCACGGCCGTGCGTTCTGACCGTGCGTGGTGGCGCACAGCCGGCCGTGCATCGGGCCTGGGTTCGCGATAAATCCCCTTTTCGGGCATTTGTTCGTTAGGTCGTTCGGGGGGGTTCACACGGGGATTAGCTCTGGCGATTTCTAGGTTAGTTTAGGTTAGATTTTAGTTAATAAGGGAGATTAGTTTAGGATTGAAGATTGTAATATTGAATTCAACCTTTGAATCTCAAGTTCTTCATTAATTCAAGACTAAGTTTTCTCCTCCTCTCTCTATTCGTTGCTATGTTCTTGTTGTTTTAATTCTTGTTTTCACTTTGTTTAGTTTATTTGTTTAGTTCTTGTTATTCATTTGTGTTATTTACTTGTTTGAATTCATTTTATTTCATTTCCTTTGCTTTGTTCTTCATGTTCTTGCACTTGTTTGGTAGTTTCGGTTTTGATTCGTTTTTGATGTTTAGTTGGTAGATTGTGTTGGCTTGGGTTGTGATTAGCCTCTTGATGGCTAATTAATCTTGTATTTGGCCTAACCATACCCAATCTATGCCTAGAACCTAGAGTTTTCCTTCACGCCTGCCAAGTGTTCGATGAAATGCCTGAGAGGGCTTTCATCCATATTTTTGGGCGATTGACTTATGCTGAGAGGTGAGGTCAATTTGCTAGTGTGGGAGAGGGAATGGCCGAGTTCGGGATACGAAAGTAGTATCCGAATCGAGTTAGGTCCGGGGTTGCTAGTTTTGTGGTCTAATTCGCCTAACCCCACGAAAGTAGGTGGTTACACGAGTTAGACTAGCTCATGACCCTTGAGAGAGGGCTTGGGTGGTCTTTGATGGTGCAACCGACCATCTCTTGTTCATAGTGTGGTTTGGGTAGGTTAGGACTCGTCTTGGTTAGTTGGTTCATCCATTGGTAAAATCACAACTCCAAGTCGCTTGTTTCTGTGTTTGTAGCGTAGTTTAGTCTTTTCTCTTTCACCCTTTGATCTCGCCTAGATTGAGACGCTCTAGTGAACTCTGGTAGTTGGAAACACAATTTCCTGCGGACGACACCCCAAGTACTCAACGATACACCTTGCACTTGGGGTTTATAAATATTAAAACTCTGTTTTATTTTACCGTTATTGGGATCGTTTACATGCTTATCTTGCTCAATGTGCTTCTTGTGGATGTTTATATGAAAAATGGGAAATATTGCATGTTGTTGATGAGGGTGTGAATTGTGAGACCCATGCTCTTTTGGAGCATTGGGATTTCTATGCTCGAAATGTTGATGAAGCTTGGGAATTACTTGAGTGGTTGGCTTGGGATACTTATGAATTTGAAACTAGTTGTTCTGATTCTTGTACCCCACCCCCTTGTATCCATAATTATGCCTCTTCTGTGTGCGAAATTTGCCATTGTTCTGACCACGCCAGTAATTCTTGTCCCTATTATATTTCTAATGAAGGCTTTGCTAGACTTAGCAATATGATAGAGACAATGAATAGGCAACAAGTTGAGTTTGCTGAGTTTGTTAATAAAATGCGGGAGTATGACCTATCACCCGAGACTGACCCTAGTTCTAGTGCTCCTAGACTTGATGTCAATCTGTGTGATGATGGTGCGTCTTTTCCTCCTCTACAGTCCGGACTAGAGGACGTACTTGACCCTCCCTTGACTACTTCACTCACTGTTGCTTCATCCTTTCCTAATACCCTTTGGGACAACACTGCGCTTATCATGACCTTTCCTGATACACCTTCCCCTTTAGCTCAGTCGACGGAGTTCGAGGTAGGTGAGACCTTTGGCGTTAGCGCTAGTGTTGAGGAGGATGATACTTGGTCTGAGTCCGACAATGTTTCTATTGAGGTGCATACTTTTTATGGGACTCCCACAGGGACTTCATGCATGGATGTTGTGGTTACAGGGCCAACTAGTCCTGATTTTGTTGATAATATATCCCCCACCTCTCTTGATACATCCCATGCTTCCTATTCATGTTCACCACCCTCCCATTCCCCTAAGTGTTGTGATTTGTCACTTATCGATCCTCTTGTGATACTTGAGGTGAATGAGGCTGCCTGCCGTAAGTCTCTAGGTACTTTTAGAGGGTATGACCCCCTCCTTGATCCTTCTCGTCCGTACCTAGAGGGCATGCCTGGAGAAATCGCGTTGACTATTGCACTTGATTTTTCTGCTGATTTCTCACAGGTATTTGGTGAGTTTAAGAGGGCACTAACTTTGTTTGCTCCATCTTTACCAGTGTTCCCTTACTCACACCATTCCGAGCTACATGCAGCTATGCATGATAAGCTCATGAGAGCTTTGACTGCATCCGAGCTGACGACTCGCATCTTGAGCGGCAAGGAGTGGCTGAGGCTTCTTAAGTCGTCATAGAATAGTTTGGGTACATTCAGTACCCGATCTGGTATACTCGTTCTCACTCTCTCCCCCCCTTCTTTTTAGTTTTCTTTTCTTTCTTTTTGTTTTTGTTTAGTTGTGAATATTAGGATTGCGTTTTTGGTTGGTGATCATCTCGGGGTGAAACTTGGATGTTGTTGAGCCGTTGTTGGCTATGATCACCATTTTTGTGTCTTTGTAGATTTTTATTGTGTTGTGATTGGTGGTGTTATTGGATTGGTCCATATTTGTTTTTGGTGGTGTCAGTTTGTATATATGTGTGATCGTGTTGTTGTTTTGGGTGAGATTGTGTTTTTGGGAGAGTGTGTTAGCTTGTGTATACTTTTGTCGTCTTTTGTTTTTCTTGTGTTTGATTTTGTTTTCTTTATTTTTGTGTGTTGGTGATGACTCACGGCTCCCAATGAGGACATTGTGAGATTTAGGTGTGGGGGTGGGGTCATCTCCCCTTTTCTTTTTATTTTTGTGAAAATTTTTCCAATTTTTGTGTATCTCCCCTTTTCTTTTTATTTTTGTGAAATTTTTTCCAATTTTTGTGTAAATTTTTCATTTTTTTCTCCTTTTTGTATAAATTTCTCTTTTCCTTTTGAATTTAGGGGAGTTTTGTACTATTTAGATCAGCTTAATCTCCGGTACCTTGACTATTAGCTCGTATATAAGTATAATGTGCATGATAGATGTTCATCCCCAATTTGTCGTTTTAGACCTCAGTTCTAACCCCAACAGTCCATCGTAATTTTGCAATCCAGTCCTAAATTCATGTATTGTCATCATCCTTCATTCTTAGTCTTCCACGATCGACTCTCCCACTGTCTACTGCAAAGTTCCCTTTATATGCGCTGGCATCCCCATTTTCCAAAACAAAAGCAAAAACAAACAAATTCAAGCGCTACTGGGTGTATCCTTTTGAGGTGTAACATGAGTTTGTATTGAAAAAAAATAATGGAAAGAAAAAAAAGTGGGGAAGAAAAGAGTTGGAAATGACAAGTACCCCTTTGAGGCATGCGCTACTGGGTGTTACCCTTTGAGGCAATACTGCTACTGGGGAAGCTTGCTTTCCATGCTAGCCATTCGAAAAGGTAGCTTGTGTCAGCTGCGTGGGATTGAGTTTGGTTTTGGTAGGCTTAGTTTTAGGGTGATGATACACTTGCACACAGGCACCAGGATGGATTCATTATTTTCATGCGTCGTGGGGTGAAAAGCTGATATCTGAATGCCATTCTTTGGGATGATGTGTCCTGAAATGCATATAATGCTTGTGTACAGACTGATATTTGAGCTACTAGGTGGTTTTGGTTGATCCGAACGTGTACAGTTCACCCTATTGTATATATTGTGTTTTGCCATTTTTATTTTTCGATTTTTATTTCTCTTCTCTTTGTTTTTCTTTTTTTTTTTTTTGAGATTTTGTGGGTATATCTTCTGTAAACCCTCACGAGACCTTACTCGTCCACTTGGGGTGACCAAGGGGTTTAAAGGGCTTGTTGCATACGCTAAATGCAACCGTGATTCCTACGAAAGTGAGTTAGTTGTTTACTTTAATTTTTCTTTTATTTTGCTCGAGGACGAGCAAAAGATAGGTGTGGGGGTGTGTTGAACGATAAATTTACCCATTTTACGTGCCTCTTTCACCTATTTTTTGATCGTATAATAACTTAATTTATAGGATTTTACCTTGTTTTATTCATATTTTGTAGGAAATAACTCTAAATCAAACAAACGCTGCGGAAAGGGACGAAGATGGGACAAAACGATGAAAATCAGCGAAAACAGGCGAGAACAGCAGCGAAGGATGGTGCACGGCCGACTTGCAGGTCGGCACGGCCGTGCAGCGGTGGCCGAAGCCACACACGGCCAGACGCACGGCCGTGCGTTCTGATCGTGCGTGGTGGCGCACAGCCGGTCGTGCATCGGGCCTGGGTTCGCGATAAATCCCCTTTTCGGGCATCTGTTCATTAGGTCGTTCGGGGGGGTTCACACGGGGATTAGCTCTGGCGATTTCTAGGTTAGTTTAGGTTAGATTTTAGTTAATAAGGGAGATTAGTTTAGGATTGAAGATTGTAATATTGAATTCAACCTTTGAATCTCAAGTTCTTCATTAATTCAAAACTAAGTTTTCTCCTCCTCTCTCTATTCGTTGCTATGTTCTTGTTGTTTTAATTCTTGTTTTCACTTTGTTTAGTTTATTTGTCTAGTTCTTGTTATTAATTTGTGTTATTTACTTGTTTGAATTCGTTTTATTTCATTTCCTTTGCTTTGTTCTTCATGTTCTTGCACTTGTTTGGTAGTTTCGGTTTTGATTCGTTTTTGATGTTTAGTTGGTAGATTGTGTTGGCTTGGGTTGTGATTAGCCTCTTGATGGCTAATTAATCTTGTATTTGGCCTAACCATACCCAATCTATGCCTAGAACCTAGAGTTTTCCTTCACGCCCGCCAAGTGTTCGATGAAATGCCTGAGAGGGCTTTCATCCATATTTTTGGGCGATTGACTTATGCTGAGAGGTGAGGTCAATTTGCTAGTGTGGGAGAGGGAATGGCCGAGTTCGGGACACGAAAGTAGTATCCGAATCGAGTTAGGTCCGAGGTTGCTAGTTTTGTGGTCTAATTCGCCTTACCCCACGAAAGTAGGTGGTTACACGAGTTAGACTAACTCATGACCCTTGAGAGAGGGCTTGGGTGGTCTTTGATGGTGCAATCGACCATCTCTTGTTTATAGTGTGGTTCGGGTAGGTTAGGACTCGTCTTGGTTAGTTGGTTCATCCATTGGTAAAATCACAACTCCAAGTCGCTTGTTTCTGTGTTTGTAGCGTAGTTTCTTTTCTCTTTCACCCTTTGATCTCGCCTAGATTGAGACGCTCTAGTGAACTCTGGTAGTTGGAAACACAATTCCCTGCGGACGACACCCCAAGTACTCAACGATACACCTTGCACTTGGGGTTTATAAATATTAAAACTTTTTCATGCAACACCCGTTTTAATTGCTAAGCCTTAAATCGCTGGACTGCTCAACCGAATGAGTCGAGTGATCAGTTAACGGGTCCAGGAATTCTTTTAAGAGGAATTAAGTCATGAGCGTCTGGTTACGTTAAATCAGTTGTTATGCTTAATTTAGGCAACCCAGGACCCCTCGTCAAAGCTTACATGCTCATTGCCAGTACTCCCATCGACAGAAGATTCAAGGTTCAATGCTCATTGCTCTGCCAGTAGGCAGAGGACTCAAAAGTCAATATGCATTGCCTTGTCAATCGGTAATGGATTTGTCATTCAATGTTCATTGCTTTGCCAGTAGGAAAAGGCTTTAAGTTCAGTGATTCATTGCCCTGATACACCTCGAGCGGTAATAAAGAAAAGAATCTAGCAGACTTTGGAATTGTTATGTCACATGTATCACCTCGCTACTATCGGAGGTGGGACCTTATGTCTTTCCAACATTGTGTAAGCGCTAGTACAGAGTGTGGAAGCTGGCATGGTTTATAGAGAAAGGGTAAAACCCCCTAATCCGTACTAAGAATTTCACGAACCTCTACGATTACCTTCTGAGATAAATGTCTCGCAAAACTTCAACGCATGTTTATAAGATCATTGATGTCATTGTTTCTACTCTGGTCTGTAGCTTAGTGGCTAAATCCTAATGCTTATGGGCAAGCCCTAAGACATCCTAATGACTTTAGATTACGCCAGAGGGTTGTAACTAAGCATACTCGTATAGACGCCCTTTGTGTGGCATTATTACGTACCCATGTGTTTTGAAGCACAATTCTAGTACTATGCACAATGTGAGGATTCTGGAAGCTTGTATAGTTACATGGAATGGTAGGCATGGTCACTTGTATGTTTTATGAGTGCATAGCACTGTAATGAACCATTTAGTGCTTCGTTGGCTTGATTCTGGTTGGGTATGTCACTGAATTGACCCAACAGTTCAGCCTACGTGAATTGTTGTTTCATATAATCATGTTCAATGAATCATTGCATAACAACTAGTCCTTTATGTTATAGCTAAGGGGCTAATTGTAGACATACTTTATAGTATGATTGTTCCGCCACGGCCCTTAGCAGTCCTATGCTTATCTTTGCACGCATCATTGGAGGGTACGCTGAGTTTAGTGGAGGTACTCATTTTCTATCTAAACTAAGACTAAATGTTCTTATGATTTATTGAGTGGCTAGTTGCCCATATGCTTAGGGGAAGATATGGTCATCTTAGGAGTTTGCATTCACATTTGGTCGCTTTATACCCTTTATATTATGGCTATACCACATGCTAAGGTACTCGCGACCATACTTGGATGCACCTCTTTACAACATATGTATAGACATGGAAAGAACAACCCTAGCAAGGATTCAACCGAGTGTTCTTATGAGATGTGACTGAGTCCTTTTACATTATGTGTGGTATAACGCGTTTTAAGTGATACATGGTAAATCTCATAGAAAACCATGAACAGTGCCTCCATTGTGCGTGCTGACGATGTTGTCCATTATACCTTGGCCATTCGGTTTGAATTTCTCCCCCAGCCACTTGTCGAGTGGCGAGACATGACATCGTTTTCCATCATTCGCCCTATTATTTCTTAAGATCTAACTCCATATGTATGAAATTGCTCGTGAGTACCTTACTTCTAATGATTGAATCCAGGGTTATGTTGAAGTCTTTGCCGTGACCCTTCATTGAGTTTTGAAGCATAGTTGCCAATGTAAGTGACCAGAATGATGGTTGCATAGGTACTCTTCCTATAAGCATGACTCGAGACACGTGATGAATTGATTCAAGTTATATATGCCTCTCAGGCTGTAAACATTGAATCATTGATTCCGTGAACTGCCATTATGCCAAAGTAATTTTACGTGCTGTTGGGTGATACCGTTAGAGAGTTATTGGGAGGCTCAAGGATAATCGTTTTAAGCCCCAAAGGTGAATTGAAAATGAATTGCCATGTACGGCCTTTAACGGTTATGGCATGATGTTATACCCTTGGAAGTCAACTCAGGGCGATGCTTGTGTATAGAGTTCCTTACCATAAGACGAATGGTATTCAGCTGATCCAAAGTCTGTGCCTCTCGCCAAAGTGAGTAATACCGTTTTCCACATACACTCATTTGCCTTCTCCAATGCAATTCACCCTTGATGCCTGAGTAGAGCGAGTAGATGCTTGAAAGGGGTGACAAAGTGGTGACAGGATCCCATAAGCCCTTTTGGAATTCCATTCACTGTACAACAGATTTTCTGATTCTGTAATGAGTTATATACATTGTACCGGGTGTATGTAAGTGTTACGAATGCTTAATATAGCCCTTAGAATTTCGAGGACGAAATTCTTTTTAAGGGGGGAAGGATGTAACACCCGGGACTTTATCCCTTTCGATAAGCCGATTTATATCGTTATAAATTAAACTAATATCGATAAAGTCTGCCTGAGTGCTGATTTTATTGAAAGAAATAGTAGTATTTTCATTATTATTAGTTATATTGGCATTAAGGATTATCAACGGGTATTTCATTGAACAGATTCCCGAATACGATTAGAATGTCGAACCTTGAGAATCATCCTCCAATTTATTGAATCGAACTTTAATATAATCAAAAGGCGAATAATCGACTGATGATTATATTAATGGTTACAGTTTAAGATTTGGAGGTCGGCAAATTTGGATTGAGGGTACAGTGGGTTGGTGTTATTATCAGTTACCCGCAAGAACAAAAGAAAAAGGAAAAAGGGGAAAAAAATTAAAGGGGCCGAAGCCCCTTCTTTTCGGGCAGAGCGGGAGAGAGAAGGGTCGCGAGGGGGGGGGATTCCCCCGACCTTGTCACACACACGCCAGAGAAAGAGGGAGAGGGAGGGGGGACGAGCGCCCGCGGGCTGCCGGCGAGGGGCAGCCGACCCCGGCCATGACCACCCCGGTCGACCCCCGAGTCAGAGCCAGCGAGGGAGAGGCAGACGGTGGGAGAACGAGGTCGCGGGTGAGGGTTCACGGACCCAGACCCTCGCGCGACCGCCACAGCACGGCCGGCCTCACCGGACGCCGGCGACATGGCGGTGAACGGAGCAGGCAGAGGACGAGAGAGGCAGCAGCAACGGGAGGAACCGAGCCAATCCGAATCAAACTCTAAAACGGGTCCTTTAGCTTGGATTCGAGGTGGGTTCCCTCTTCTTCCTATTTATTGTTAATTTTGATGAAAGTTTATCGATTATAGTTCGTTCAGATTCAATTGGAACTAATTATTTATGACGTGAGGAAACCGTAGCGTAAACTAAACGATGCCTAGTATATAGATATTGACCGTATAGAACAAGTTTATCGATTATATATAGTTTATTGATTATATGAAATGTATTCGATTATATATGTAGTTAATCGAATTATAATCGGTTATACGAGGGTTATTCGATTTTATAACGATTTATCGATTTATATGAAGTTTAGCGATTCATCGATGCATAGGAACTTTATCGATTCATCGATTTATGAAGTTTAGCGATTCATTGATTATATAGCGTTTAGTGATTTGTGATTTATATGAAGTTTAGTGATTAGATATAGTCTATCGATCATATGAAGTTTAGCAATTATATATACAGCTTATCGATTATATAAAAATTATCAATCATAGCAAGTTTAATGACTATATATCGTTATCGAATATAGAAAGTTTATCGAGTATATAAAGCTTATCGACTTATATGTGGTTTAATGACTTTCAAAAGTTTATTGATTTACACGTAGTTTATTTATTATATATAGTTTGTCGGTTATATAAAGTTATCGACTATATAAAGTTTATAGATTATATATATAGCTCATTGACTACATGTATTCATCGTTTATAGTGCTTGCATAGAAATGATATAGTCATGAATGCTTATTTATCTGATTTCTAAGCATTCCTAAATGTTTGACCGGTTGCATGTTTTCATTGACAAGTCATTGGTTACATTGCATCAATTGGACTCTTAGCGTAACCAACCCGATATTTCCTTTTTAACATAGCACTTTAACTTCAATGCTTTAAAATTCAGTGTGTATTGCTCTGTCAGTGGGTAGAGACTTTAGAGTTCAATGTTTCATCGTTCTACCAATAGGTAGGAATTCCAAAGTTCAAAGTCCATAGTTATGCCATTCAAAGTTCATAGCTCTGCTAATAGGCAAAAGTTTCAAAGTCCAAAGTTCATAGCTTTGCCAATAGGCAGAAGTCCCAAAGTTCAGAGTTCAAAGTTCATAGTACTGCCAGTGTACAGATGATTCAAAGTTCAACGTTTCATACGAATAGTCCTATCAAATGTTACATAGTTCATCAATTGTGTTAAAGTTCTATAGTTCTACCAACAGGTAGGAATTTAAAGCTTATATATCCTACAGTTCTGCTAACAAGCCTATAAAGACCACATTAATCGCATGACATAGTATATGTTTCAGCATATGGTTATTGTTTCATGTTTAGCAAGAAATTTACTCCTGTACATGACCTGTCATGTTATGGTGTAGCGAAAGCATTGGTGTAATAATGACCTTGCATTGAGCATGACGATGATTTTAATATCATTAGTAAATTCATATAGCTTACTGCTTGACAGCATCTTCAATGACGTATAATGATCATGTACGGCATAAAGTATATGTATGGAAATGAGCCTTAATAATGTATTGAGCAGTGTATATGAAGTTTTAGTAATTCTCATAACAGATCTCCCAGCAAATGATATTTACGGGTTAAACCCCTCTATTTTCATTGCGTTTATGAGTTATATAATTGTCTCATGGTAAGTTTATTAAGTAAAACTACTTTCAAGTTTAAGCGGGTGGTGCAAAGGCCATTTCTCTTGCATCGTGATTGGAACACTGCATGATCGGTGAGTTCTTTAAAGGGGAAGGAATTACGAATAGTAGTTGTAAGTTATTATTGCATTTAAAATATTGTTTGAGGAAAAGGGGTTAACCACTGAGCGATAATTGCTCATTTCCATTTATTATTATTCCCTTCCCAGGTTTCTGAAATAACAGGTCAACACGTAAGCAGAGATGGAGTCCCTGGTGTCCTAAGAGTAAAGCTATGAGCTTGTATGTGAGCTATGAAGCTGTATTATGGTGTAAATGTTCATTCTTATGTAATTTAAGTTTTGTGTGCATGTTTTGCATATCATTTAGAGTCGCTTGGTATGGCCGTGTGAGCCACCATCTAAACTATCTAGGGCTGTACTTTTCATTGTTCATTTGTTTAAGTATTGAACTGCACTGGTTGTGATGCTCCGGGCGGGTGGCCCGTAGAGCTGTGAACTCCGACGGGTAGCCGTTGAGTTAGTTAGCCTTTAGTGCTATGGTTTTTAAGTGCAGGAAATTCATTGTAAGGTTTTAAGCCTGGGAAATGATCAAGTTTCAGGGAAAACTCTGTCCGTTTCATCCCAGGATTTAAAGAAAAAAAACGCTAACACTCGTAGCCATAGGGTTGGGCGCGTTACAACAACGAACATCATTTTCGATGTAGATTTGGAATGCAGAGGCAATTTCTCCACATTGTGGAAGTACTCGGCAATCATTCAGAGTACTTTTCAGATGAGGTACAATGTGGCCGGAAAGCGTGGGGTAGATGTCGTTAACCAAGTGTACCGCAGCCAATCGAATGCTTGCCTATGGTATAGCGGCCGATTGCATTGATGAGTAATTAAAGATTAGTACAAGCATCGCACTGGAATGCATGAAGAAATTTGCATTAGGCGTCGTTGAGGTATTCGGGAAGGAGTGCTTGAAGAAACTATAATGCCCCGACATATTCGAAGAATTACTTTTAGAAATACCTTTTATGCGGAAACTAAACATTGGGGGCGCTACACCATGTCACCTAAGAGGCGACACAAGTCTCATACTATGAATAATAACATTGTTTGTAATAAGAAAAGAGGCAACAAGGAACTGGTCATCTTATTACGATTGAATAGTTCGATAGAGCCATTACTATAAGTCGCATATTATATAAATAATTAACAGTGTAAATAGTGAGCCTATATCTTTTACGTGTGATCACTCTCGACACTTGTACCCTTTTTTAGATGAACCTGAAATTTAGCGAAATGACTAAAATCGTTGCTCCTTTAATTGTCTTATGATGGCACCCAATATCATTGGACTAACGTCCCATTAGCAAAAAATTTAACAATAAGAGACTGGCTCTCCATTACGTTCATTTATCGGGAAGCCCAGACTTTGTTGATCAGCGTACAATAGAGCAGTAAAAGAGTCTACCGTTAATGTGACAAAACAATTAAAATAATTATTTCATGTTACACTTTATTAGCCACAACAGTTCAATAAAACGATATAATCATAAGGCCATAACTATCATATTGTACCTTAACTTATGCGATTGTTTCCATAAGGGTATAACCATCATACTGTACCTTAACTTATGCGATTGTTTTCATAAATTCAGCTGAAGCATTCTAAAATTTCGTGTGCCCTAGATAAATGACAAGCTGGCCACACAAGCTTAACAACGAAGCCACAAAGCCAATAATAGGTCGACCACAACCATGTTACGCGATCTTTCACTTACATGGGTCAAAGCCACTATTCCATTAATTTTGCTCAATAGGGAGAGAAAGAGAGACAATAACAACACCACCTTCCAGTATGGATCCTACTTTCACGAGATCTGGGGAGATCCAGATGTAGACAGCGTTACCTCTACCGACATCCCTGCCTGTAGAGAGGCTGATTCCAAGAGACCCACAAAACAAAATCTTATGAAAACATTTTATAAAAGGAGAGTGCAGTAAATAATAGATGATGTGTGACAAAGTGAGGAAGGGATTTGGTATTTATCGGGAGTCTTGGATAGCACAAAGATTTAGAATGACAAGGTGAATGTAATATAATTAATACTAGCAATTCCCAATTTGGTGCATTGTAATTAATTAATTACCTACTTAAAATATAATTAAATGGTGGTATTTTCCATAATTTCAAATTCTAAGCATTGCCACCAATATTGGCCGTCTCAACTTTTGGTACTACAAGCCCAACAACTCAACAAAATTTAGCTCACTCTTTAAGTGCAGATGGGGATGATGATAATGTTTTGTTGTTCTTTTCATGTTAATAATGATAATTTTCGGGGTATTACCGAAATCCGATCAAGTTGATGTTGATCGCTTATTGTAAGTTGCTGAAGCCCGTGACTTTTCCGGTATGTTGGGAAGCATCGATTGCATGCAAATTTATAAGGTGCCAGCTATTATCCTTGAAGCCGTAGTACAACATAAGATGAGTACAAGTTAGGTTATTATATTTCGGATGGAATTTATTCAAAATGGGCGACATTTGTTAAAACTATCTACTTCTCTAAGGGCTGGAGGAAAAAACTCTTCGCAGAACATCAAGAGTCACTTATGAAGGACGTTAAGCGAGTATTCGGTGTGTTACAAACTCGATTTGTCATTGTACGTGGCCCTACTCATCTTATGGATAAAAAAGAGATCGATGTTATTATGAGAGCATGTGTGATACTCCATAACATGATTGTCAAGGACGAGCGATATAACTATGAACTTGCATTTGATTACGACGTTTTCAAACGTATTGTTCCGGAGCCGATTGTTAAGCATGATCACCATCCATGCTAGAAACCTACTTTCAACAATCATGCAAAGTTTACGACCCCTAAACACATGTAGCGCTCCAAGCGGACTTAATTGAGGAAATATGGAAGTGAAATTCGGGGCGCCAGCATAGAGGATAGTTGAATGATCATCATATTGTAATTTTTTAAAATTGTTGAACTATTGTATTTTTTTGGGTCAAATGTTAACCAATGTATCTTTTTTTTTTATAATTTATTATCGAACTCTTGTAATTTCTATATTCAAGCACGCGTGATTTTTCTTATTTATTGAAACTCTTGTGTTGTTTTTTAAAAAAATTATGACCATCTCTAATTAGTTATGTTATCAACTTATTATATGCAAATTATTTTTTCAAAAAATAATAAAGTCAAATAACAAACCATAACAAAAACTAAACTAATTAAGCAAGGTTAGGCGTAAAGTTTATAGATATTATTTTATTTGATGAGTCAAAATAGTGAGTTCTTTTATTGAAAAGAGTAATGATTGTAAGTCAAAAAATTAGAGAGAGGGCTTATATGACAGTGGTAGGCTCCATTGATGCGGAAAATTCTGAGATACAAACGTATGTATCTAGCCTGATACATACCCTAGGGTCGTGTAATGGACGCGCGATTAATATGTTGCAGTGTATCTTATTTTTTTGCAATAGTGCATCTTTTCTGTTCTATAGTATACTTTTTCTTTCCCGCTGTGTACCCTTTATTTTCTACGATGTATTTTTTCTTGCATATAGTGTATCTTTTCTTGTCTGCAGTATACCTTTTGTTTCATATAATCTATCTTTTCTCAATCGGTTAGGGTGAAAAAATTACATAAATGCTTATTAGATTTGGGAAAATAAAATAGGAGCTTAGCATAATTATATAATATTTTTTATATAGGTATATACCTAAACATAATATATGGGTATGTGCGTTAGAATTATTGAGCTGGTGCTCTAACTTCTAACAGACAAGAGCGGCACTCCAAATTCCTGACAAATCTCCGGAAAAGCCAAAATGGGGGTGAAAACGTTGGCGACCCTAGAACTTACCCAGTTCTGCCGTGGGTATTCTGAACTCTGAATCGAGAGCGAGCGATTGAGAGAGAAGATGGGGCATTTCCGACATCTGCTTACACTGAGACCACCATCTTACACAAATGGGATATCCATTTCAAAACCTCTCTCTCATTCTCAACCCCACTCATCAAATTCCCAATTCTTTCGCGCCATTTCCCTCTCTTACACATTTCACAAGGCCCCAGTTTCCACACCCATTGGGTTCAATCGTCGGGCTTCCCGTTTTGCTCTCCCTCGCCACCCCTCTTCTGGGTTTCGTTTGTTTTGCAGTTATAATGATTCTGGTACTCTCTCTCCACCCCTTCTCTCTGTATCGGTTGATTTTTCTAATTAAACGGGTCAGATTTATTTGGGGTGCCTAGTTTTTTGAGGTGAAATCAGTAGAAATTGATTATGTTGGTAGGGGTTTATCCAATTGACTTGTACGTTTATAGTCATGTGTGGGTTTGCGTTGGATAGCTGCAATATTTCAAGTGAAGCAATTTTTACCATGTGGCTGGTGTTCTTGTTTTCTTCTCTTGTGCGTTATATGGATTGGCACAATATTTATTGAAATACTCTTCTTATTGCTCGTTCAAGACAGAAGTTAGAGACTGTATATTGATGATGTTAACAAGGTCCTTTTTTTGGGGTTTTTTTTTTTTTGGGGGGGGGTGTTAAGATGAGAGCTTAGTTACGTAGGTTTAGTATATGATTATCCTGTTTATAATTGGTGGAAGGCAAGCAGGAAAGGAGTCAGTGATGATTACTTTGCACTCTGCTGTCTGCTTTCCTAGATAATGCATAGTTGTTACTTGTTAGAAAGGCGCTTTTGAATGCTTATGTAGAACTTCAGGTCACTACTTATTGCACAAATTAGGAATTGGGGACGGCCTCCCCTGAATTTGAATCACAGGGATTATGCATGTTCTTGGTAACATGGGCCAGTGGGCATAAAAATGAGCTGGGAATTGGAGATGATGATGGTATCTTGTGAAAGCATCGTGTAAACTAAGCAGCATAATTCAATCACATTCTTGGTTTGGACTTTGGATAAGGGGCAAATTGCGGGGATGATTTTGAGGAGTGCTTTCTACACTTGTTTTGACATGCTTAGGGGCTATCAAAAATTGATCATAAGAGCTGTTTGATCTTCTCGTTTACTACAGATCTACATGTCACTTTTGATTTCTTCCCTGCATTTCACGTTTGACGTTATCTTTAAGTCTTAACTGGAAGCATCCTCGAAGTTGAGGACTGCAGAAGGACGTAGAAAAATTGGCAGAGTATGTGAAGGTTTTATGCAATTGCACTAGAAGTTGAGGACTAACCTTGTATAAAGAGGGTGGTGAAGCTCGTTAATAAACAATAGAGGAGCAAGCTTAATCCCTATGCCAGAGAATTGTGTTTTCAAGATTTGCTCAAAAATGAAGAGGTCATGTTACTGAGGCTCGGATGATGAAAATCTGCTGCATAGACTTAAACTGCTGTATTTTCATAGTAACATGCTTCTCCAGTCTCCACTAGGATTATCGCTTTGCCAATTCTGTCAAAATTGTTTTATGTGCTGCTTTTGACCCTTGAAAATGTAGTATTTTTTTTTTCTTTTTGTTTCTCAGTTATTTCTATTCAGCCAACTTAATCGTTCTTATTGCCACTAAGAATTTATTCTTGGCTCTATGGTTAATGGCTGTTTAGTACATTATAGGTATAAAATGATTTAACCAAGATTATAACATTCTCCTTAGACCTGGTGCCACAGCTGGAAATTAGGAAACCAGAGGAGAGGTGGAAACAGGAGAAGAGGGTGAATGGAGTATTCTGGATTATTCTTCTTAATCTTGGCTTGTATGTGGCAGATCACATTTTCCAGGTACTGGATCTATTACGTCCAATGCACTATTTAATTTCTCGAGATTGTCACATACACATTTTTGAACATTGTACTTGGTCGCACCTAGGGTAAGTCCTTTTGGCGATAATTATGTTTGTTAACTCAAACTATTCACCAGTTGGAGTTGTTGATTCCTGTAGGAAATGCAAATATTCTATATCACTGTTGTGTTATTGGCCATAAGTATGCAATCCGTCAATTGCTATATCTATTAACAATCAGGGGTTTCTCTTTAGTTTCAAATTCCATTATCCAAACTTATGTTTGTGAGGATCCACACCTCCTGCTAATTCATGAAAATCATTGGTCATCAGGGGAGCTAGCTCAGGTCTCCTTTTCTCTTGTATGGCAGGTTCAAGCTATCAGAACTCTATATTTGTACCACTATCGCCCTGCTTGGTACCAGTTTGTGACAGCTGCTTTTTGCCATGCTAATTGGTAAGGCGTCAGACAATTCATTTTGGTCAGGCTTAAGGCATTAATCCCTACAATACGTCCCTCTGTTTCTTTTTTCTTTTTTCTCCCCTGGGGAGCCTCTTTAACCTGTCTACTTTCTTCTGCTCCACAGGAACCATCTTTCCAGCAATCTTTTCTTCCTGTACATTTTTGGTAAAGCAATTGTCATGACGCATTTGTTTGAATTCTGAACATCACATGTTTGTGGATGACAAAATTTAGCTTGTTTCATTGATATGCACAGGGAAGCTGGTTGAAGAAGAAGAGGGAGGCTTTGCATTGTGGCTTTCTTACATTTTCACTGCAGCTGGTGCAAACCTTGTATCATGGCTGGTCCTCCCTAGAAATGCTGTCTCTGTTGGAGCCTCTGGTGCTGTTTTTGGCTTGTTTGCAATTAGTGTCCTTGTGAAGGTAATTCTTAAGTTCAACGCCTAATTCACAAGCCTGGAGAGCCCCAACATGCTTGTGACCTATCTGGCTTCTTGCAGATGTCATGGGACTGGAGAAAGATTCTTGAAGTGCTTATATTAGGTCAATTTGTCGTAGAAAAGGTAAGATGGTTTTCTCCTTCAAGTTTAATAAAATGGATCCTGATGTTGAATGCCTTGGCACTTTCAATAATAGTACTGTGATGTGTTGCAGTACACATAAAGAAGTTAACTTCCTCCACTGTGACGTGTTTATGCTACACAAACAGGATGATAAGTTTGAAAAATCACAGATGTAAATATGCCAAAAGTATGCTAAGTTCGAAAGCTTCATGCTTGATCTCGATGGTTTTCCTGTGCAGTGAGGCGATGAAATTCAAAGAAAAGATGGAGGCCACATAACTAAATTGATTCCAGCTGAAAATGCTGTCTTATAGTGCTGGCAATCTGTTGTTTCACGCTAGCTTAACTGGCTTGCATGAGTAGGATGGAGCTGATCTGTCCTGTCTGAGTGATTCTTTTCTTTCTTTATCTACTTTCTTTCTTCTCTCTCTCTTTTTTTTGGTTTTTTTTTGGGGGGGAGGGGAAGGGGTTGTGGCAATGGTTGGAAAATAATAGGAGGAGAAACCATAGACTTGGGATGAACTGACCTGTCTGACACTGCAGGAAAATGTGACACAGACCCAGTGGGAAATTACTGATTAGGATATGGCAAGACCCCAAATTTGACCCAGAGACGGCGTGTTTTAACTCTTTAGCATGAAGATAGTCTTATAACCTTTTTTCTTGAGTTTATTTATTTTTCTTCAAGCTAGACGTGGAAATGATAGCTATTATATGGATCGGTCTGACCCAACCTAATTTCAGCTTTAGCTGAACTACACTTTGCTCAGTTGAACCGAGTTAAGGACCAAAAAACTGTCCCATGACAGTTTGCTTGCTGTGATGTGCTCCGTTTGGGCCAGTCAACCACGGCTTGTCATGGGCTTGTGCTGAGTTGGCCAACCCATTAGGCCACCACCTTAAGGAAAGAGTGGATAAGGTGATGAGAAGAGTAAGATTTGTCCACGTTATTCATTCTGCATCAAGTGTCTTGAACCGTTTTGTTTGTTCTTCATGATAGCGAAAATAATTGTGATCTCGCATTCTATTACGCATCTCCTCTTTACATCAGAAGATTGGCTGCTGCCCTGGGAATGAGTTTTCTTTGAGCATTTGTGATTTGTCCCCATTTTGATGCACAGTCGAAAGAAAGGGTTAGAGTCTAACCGAACTACTTCTGTGATCCAAGGCAAGTTTGTTAAATAAACCTCCCTGCACTTGCTTGGGCAGGATTCTTGGGGTATGGGTTTGGATTTGGATTCAGAGAAGGGCCTTGAGTGTAGGGAGAAAGGGTTCTTAGTGATTCTTCTCTTGCTAATTTCTTTAGCCCTTTGGTTTTGGATCCGGCTGTGTGCAACGGGCATTCAGAATGTCAGATATCATAACTGAATTTAACTTCATTATGTGTAATCTCTTGTCATCATGCTAGGTGATGGAAGCAGCCCAAGCATCAACAGGCCTGTCAACCGGCTTTGCTGGAGCGTATACTTTGCAGAACATTAATCACATTGCACATCTCTCGGGTGCTCTGGTAGGGGTCCTTTTGGTATGGTTATTGAGTGGGCTTCCTTCTCATTCATCAGAACACGAAGGACTGCATCAGAAGTCTGACAAGCTTAGAAAACAACCCTAACTTGAACGAAATCTGGGAGCACGGCGACCCACAAGCAGCTGCTCTGCACATTGCCTTGCCTGCTGATTGGTCATCGATAGAATATTGCTTTTTTGGTTTTTTTTTTTTTTTTTTTGTTTTCTTGGGTGCTGATAGGATTTCTATTGCACTTGAAAGCATGGATACGAGCCAGTTTCATGACAAGTTTGTACCACGAATTGATCACATATTCTTGTTATCTTGTACAAACTCAAGTGTATACTACAATAATTGAGGGAAGAATGATGTTTTTTGCCCGTGTATTTGTCATAGACTCTTGATTTTTTGCTGCTAAATTTGGGTGGAAGATTGGAAGCGATGAAACTATGCCTGTTGACCAAGATGGGATGAGATGGACAAAGCCATTTCTTTTAGTTCCCCATTCGGATCTGAAGGCAGGCCAAACCAAAAAATCTCAAGTCTGTTTAATTTCATGGATGAGGATCTAAAAACCAGGAATCATCATTGATCTCCAATAGTAAATCAGGCTGCTACCTCATGGAAAGAAAGGTCCCAAAACTGATGTTGCCAAATGTTGCAAATGATTCAGTCAAGCTTTAGTCACAATTCACAACCCTCCTAATGATGCAAGAGTTCAAAAGAACCAAAAACTGTGGGTTGCACCAGATTTCACATGAAAATAATCTCAATGCAGAAAGCCACTAACCCGACAACAACAGAATCATTTACACTACTTAATCTCAGAGAAAAAAGAATTCAAAACTGGCGACTGTATAATCAGACAATGACATTTCAATCTACCTTGAATAATGTACACAGCCTGCAAATAATCATGAAGAACAATAATAACCGGTGCTGAAAGTTGAGGGGATTCTCAACCCAGCCTCTATCAACACCCAACAAAACAAACTAGCAATCACATCCAGAGGACCTCTGTTGCTGGCCACCAGCCATGTCAATCGTGTCCGGAAGATATCTTCATCAAAACAGAAAACAATGAGTCAGATCCAATTTTCTATTCAAAAGAAATGCATTTGGATACAGGATTTTACATTGTAATTGCATCTTCAAGAACAAACTCTTGCAACAAGTGCTTTGAAATCAAGATCCTCCCTCTAAAACAGTTGGCATATAGAATTTAACATAGTTTATCAGTAACATAGGTTTTCCGTGAGACTTGGATACGATAGCTTTGCATACTAATGTTTCTGAATTTAAACTGTCTTAGGTTTCACAATTAAAAAGAAACAAAAAAAGTTTGACAGGGTTTGGATCAGCAGAGTCTGATGACACTCACTATTCTAGATCCAGACTCTTTTGTTCAAAATCCAAATCAAAATGGCACATACTGGCATGCAGTGGATGCTATGTTCCAGAATTCATACCATTAACATGTGTTCTTGTTCAGGTAAAATTGAACTTTTCAAGTTGGAAGGATGGGCAGAGAAGGACCTAAAGGCCCAGGAGAAGCAGTTGACACAAATAAAGCACAAAAGAAGATATATTAGAATTACTCACATATCCTCTTCAGGTTCATTTTTTATAGCAATCTTTGCTATGCATTGGAAAGCCTCTTCGACATTGGTCCCATCCTTCGCAGAAGTTTCAAAGTAGGGAATGTTTCCCTTGGAGGCACACCAAGCCTTTGCTTTCTTGGCAGACACCTTAGGTGCAAAAAAGATAGCTATTGTCAGCATTCACAACAATGGACAACCTATTAAGAAAGCATTGCCAGCAAAAACTTGGAAGCTACATTGCCAGCAAGGGTGCTACAGTAAGCTAACATCACTTACCACTCGGCTGTTACCACCATCCATATCGATTTTGTTTCCCAACACAACAAATGGGAAGTTTTCAGGATCATGTGGGCTAGCCTGCAATTTAACATTGCAACACAGCTCAATCTAAAAGCGAGGAACGAGAAAAACTAAAAGAGAACATTCATCTTTCCAAATAATGTAAGTTATACTAATTCAACAAATAACAATAACCTGTAACAGAAACTCTTCCCGCCAACGGTTCAGGTCGTCAAATGATTTCATCACGTTTACGTCATAAACTAGCACACAGCAGTCTGCGCCACGGTAGAAAGCGACACCAAGGCTTTGGAACCTCTCCTGACCAGCTGTATCCCATATCTGAACAAAAGACACTAGCCTTTTAACCCAAAGGCATCATGAAATCCACAAGACACTAGGACAAGAAAATCTCAACTATGGAAGGGAAGATCGGAATAACTCTAGCAAAAATGAAGAAGCAAATTTCAGCATAACACTAACTGATGGAGTATATCAATGTATCATATAATATTTTAGGTCCCATGAGTAGGTAGATTTGAGAAAAGGGGGGGAAAAAAGAAAAATCCATTTCCATCAAACAAATACACAGCCAAGATTTTTGTATAAATTTTCAGCAAGGAATTGCTTAATGTGAATCCAACCACAATGACAATAGCAACTAGTTGAACACCGCAGCTCAGGAGCGGCCAAAATGCATGTAATCTTAACCTGCAGCAGGCGCCAAGGTACAAATGATGAAGAATTAAACCACATTATCCTTCAGTGGAATGCAATCCACAAGATGAATATGCAAACTGCTACACCTTTGAAGGGTCAAGAAGTCAAACCATTGCAAGGGTACACTAACACAGAACCCAGTCTAACAATAGTACCACACTCAAAACAAGTTTTATTTGAGCTTCCATGTCAAATTTCTTTTAGCTGCTTTTTTGGAAAATCAAGAAGGCCCCTAAACACAGGCCTGCTTTCTGGTGCATCAGTACTTGGAGAATAGGAATGCAATGTATAGAATTATAATTTTGTAAATGCAAGGGACCTAGGACCTGCAATGAGATAACCACGGGAACAATGAAATCAACTGGGACGAGAGCAAATACAAAATTCGATAAATTGTGATATTTTCATTTATGTTTTTTTAGCCCTACACACGCAGGCATGCTGCACAGATGAAACGAGTTGGTATTATAAAAAAAAGGGGAATATGCACAAACTCAAAAGCTCGAAAAGTTAAGAGCACAAAAAAGATATTTTTCATGTATCATGATGGTTCAACTGGGAATTGCTTAAAGATGGCTTAGGAGTACTTGTTGGGGGGGGTCTTTTCCAAGGAAACATTTCCAGAATCAGGCTCTGGTTCATATCACAAAACACTAAAATGATAGCTTAATCGCACCATTTGCAGCTAAAACCATTTCAAAGCAACTCGCACAAGACCCAACCATGTTGACCGGAGGATAGATCACCAGATCCGCTAGAGGAAGTTCCTAAGCGCCGAAGCAAGAAATCGCATAGTTGCCTGGAGGAATTTCGCAAGCAGAAAATACTGGGATTCCATTTTGTGAGAAAAACTACTGAAGGGGGGAAAAGAAAGAGACAATGAAACTTTTCGTGGCATAAGCTTTACTCTCAGGGCACTGGGCCCTGCACACTGAATTGGACCTATGACTGCACTCTAAATCCAAGACTAGCAAAAACCAAAAAGATCTTTCTATACAGTGGATCAAACTGTAGCAAAGAAGCATCTAACTCCACTTCTATAAGTGCTTCCCTTATGATAGTGCTCCCCTCAAAAATTGCCCAACATACAAACTGAAAACAGAAACATGTCTCCTCAACGAAAGCCGCCGGGGTTAAGAACCCCTAAAGCACACAAGAACACAACACTCCCCCCCCCCCCCCAAAAAAAAAAAACACACCCAACCCACACGCACTCTCATATACATGCACATGCACATAGACGCACCCATGGCAGAGTATTTTGCATGCTGATTGCTTTGTTGTTCCACAATGCCTCCCAAGACTCCTTTAGATACTCAACAGCATCAAGTGCCCACATACTACTTTCTGCTCATGATTTTTTTTAAATAAAAGTGTTAGGCTATTTTCTTACCCCCTCAGGGTACTTGCATTGCATCATCAATTGAATCCAAAAAATTAGTCTTGACCATTGTGCTGCCTCTTCATCTATTCTTCTTTATTGTTTTTGCCTATTATTCAAACAATCCCACAGTTCACTCAAAGCAACACTTGCCGCCCGGGGGGGGGGGGTATGTTCTCACAACTGTCCAAATTCAACCTAAGCTATTCCTTATAAATAAACAGGGATGAAATATGCAGCTGTTATCTTCTCTGCTAAGAAGCATTCAGTATCTCAGACACCAAATTTACTGAAGTTAAATCAAACAATAGTAAAGCAGATTTAATAAGGAGCAGATACCATTTCATCTCAGGAAAGCTGACTGTTAATTAATGATGAAAATCAGGGCTTCTGGCTTACAAAATGATCTGACAAAAATTCGGCACTCATACAAAATGAAAATTTGTCCCATAAGGGGATAGGAAATAATACAAAAAAACAAAGCACCTGAACAATAAAATGCCAGAAATTGAAATTCCAGTTTAGGGACCCCACTAAAATTTCACCTGTAATGTGAAAAGTCTGTCATCAATCTGAACTTCCTTTGTCAAGAAATCAGCTCCAATTGTGGCTTTATACTGGTTAGAGAACTTATGGTTAACAAATCTGATCACATAGTTTAAGGCTAAACCAAACCATATCAATATCATCATCAATCGAATGAATCGATCTGAGCTCTCAGCATAAGGGCGAAAGGAGAATTACGCCCCCCCCCCAACCCCAAACCCAGAAAAACCCAGAAAGCAAACACCTAAAATTAAAGCCAGAATTATGAAAATTGAGATCTCGAAAAAGGATACTGATTCATCAAAGATGTCTTCCCAACACTGCATAGCAACGAAAAACAAATCAAATCAAACCCCAATATCATATAATTCATATAACACAACAAAATTCAATCATTAAACTCAAGGATCGTTCAAATTCTACTAATCAGGAATTAAAGTTTCAAATTTTGGAAAAAGAGGAGAGAGAAAGAACCCGCTATCACCGAGGATGATGACTTTCAGAAGCATTCGCCGGCGGGAAGCCATGATTGTTGATTGTCGGAGGAAGAGTTTTGAAATTTGAAAGATTTCGAAGTTGTCTGGTTGGAATCAGGTTGTCACCCAAAAGAGGGAGGGAGAAATGGAGTATTTTTTTCAAAGGAAAAGGTTGCGTTTGGTAAACCCTGTAGTTGTTTGCTGTCAAGTGTTTGATTAGCCTACAAAATATACATAAACAAACGGTGAAGAAACAGAAACTAGCAAAATTGTGCACCCCTTGTTCTCTTTCATTTATGCATAAGAGTTAATTAAAAGCATGTTCTTTCAACCTATTATAAATATTCATTATTGGCCATCAATACTGATCAGTACTCACTAACACTAATAAATACTTGGTCATATTTCTAGTTATAATTTTAGTGCTGATTAATATCAACTAGGACGGACAAGCATTGATTAATAATAATGTACTTATGGAAAGTTGAAAAGGACAAACCGTCGATCTTGGAAGACCAATTGTTGGATGTATCAATCAAATCAGGAAGAAATAAAAAAAGGTAAGAGCAAAGGTAGCACCATAGGAACAAGAGGGAACCTAAGATCAAAGATGAACAACACTCAAAGTAGCCAATAGCAAAACACTCTGCCCTGTTCTATTTCGCGTTTTGTAGGATTTAGCTAAGAGTTTACATCTCCTTACAGCTTCTTACATCTCCATACATCTCCTTACATCTCATGGATTTTCTATAACATTCATTTATTTTAGTTACAGAAATATGTGTATTTTTTTAATGATACTACCAATATACAAAATTTATAAATATCTTATGAATACAACATTTATATAAACATAAAAATATAATATAACAACGTAAATTATATTTGAGTTTCGACATGAAATATATATTATTATAGATGACCATATATTTATTTATATTTAAAATTATTTACTTAAAATAGGCATTTATTTGAAGTGTTGTATTCAATTTTGTCAATTTTTTTTTTTTTGGTTATACTTTGCTTGTTCGATCAAACTAATGTTCATATAAAAAATCTTGAACGAAATTTTATTCACCAAATTTATGGGGATTAATATATTTTATTATTGTATAATTAACTTAATTAATTGTTTATTTTCAATAAGTATATTATTTTAATATTATTTTTCATTCAAAACGTTTATGGTAAAAGAAATTATACTATACAACTCTTCAACAATTCAACAACTCCTTACATCCATCCTTACAGCTCCTTACAGCTTCTTACATCTTCTTACAGCTCCTTACATATTTTTACAGCTCCTTACAGCTCCTTACATTTATCTATCTATCTAAAACGCGAAATAGAACAGGCCCTAAGTATAAGTGGCTAGTTGTAGAGTTTTAGGAGGCAACAAAACTAAACGGTTTGAAAGTAATCGGTGACAAAAATCAAGTTATATGTGTTGGTGTTAGTGATCCTAGAGGAGTGAATAAAGTAATCAATAAAAACTTTGAAAATTTAAAACTTTAACTCTAGTATAGAAAATAAGTGGAAACAAGTAAATTAGAAAAAAGTAGTAAATAACTTTGCTAAGAAATTATGAGGTCTGTAGAAAATAAAGAGAGAGAATATAAGAAATTTGTCAATAAAGTTCACCAAATCTAGTTTGGGCTACTCCTTGCTTAAGGGCCCTCTTGAGATTTCAGCCACTTATATTTATTGCAGTAACTCCTCGCCTACTATCATAAGTTTCCTCAAGCCTCTAATAAACTTGACCACTCATCACGAGAATCCTCTTTGGGTATTTGATTAAAGGCCTGTTCTTTTCGTGCGTAAATTAGAATGGGTAAAAGGGTGAAGTGGGTTAAAGTAGGTTTAGGTGAGTTGAAGTGGGTTGAATTTTTTTAATGTGATAAATTGAACTTGGTTAAAATAGTAAAAGTGGGTTGAAGTAGGTTGAAGTGAGTTGAAGTAAGTTAAAGTAGGTTGAGATTGGTATTTTGAAATTGACCCATGAAAAAAACGAACCCTAAGTCAGAGTTTACCTCAAATACTCTGAGAAGCTTCCAGAGCACCCCTACTCTTAGGTGAACTAGCCAACACTTTGTTGTTTCCTCATCGGTATAAGAGTAGTCTCACTCACTCTCTTGTAGCTTGTCATATTTGTGCACGCATCTAAATAATTCCTAATTTGACCAAAGGATGACTAAAAGGAGGATCCCTTATATGTGCTAAATATTTGCTAATCAAGGTCTGAACCATAATTAAGTTTGCTCATAATTGTTTAGAATATTGCATGAGTAAATGTTATCTAAAGGAATGTCTTTAACTCAGACCAATTTATGTGTCAATCATTTCATTAAATATTCTTCATTAAGGCTCTGTTCTTTTCGTGGGTCAATTGTAATTTACCAATCTCAACTCACTTAAACCTACTTCAACCCATTTCAACCTACTTTAACCCACTTGAAAAAAAAAAATATACCAACTTCAACCTACCCCCTTCATAATTTTAATAATTTGTAAAGTATCATGTGAGATTTAATCATTCTTGCACCAAAAAGTTCACTATATTACTTTTTTATAAATTATTGTACTTTGGAATTGTTTTATTTTTCTATTTTTCTATTTTTTTATTTTTAAATTTTTAAATTTTAAATTTTAAATTTTAAATTTTAAATTTTTTGTATTTAATTTTTGTATTTTGTATTTTTTATTTGTTAATTTTATTTTTTATTTTTTATTTAATTTTTATTTTTAGTTTTTAATTTTTAATTTTTATTTTTATTTTTTGTATTTAATTTTTACTTTTATTTTTAAATTTTTAAATTTTTAAATTTTAATTTTTTAATTTTTTATATTTCATTTTTTATTTTTTTATTTTTTATTTTTCAGTTTTGTATTTTTGTATTTTTTAATTTTTTGTATTTATTTTTTAATTTTTTATCTTTTTAGTTTTATTCCAAACAAAAGCTACAAAAAATTCCAAAAAAATAAAAAATAAAAAATAAAAAATAAAAAATAAAAAAATAAAAAATAAAAAATAAAAAAATAAAAAAATAAAAAAATAAAAAAATGAAAAATAAAAAATAAAAAATAAAAAATATACAAAATAAAAAATAAAAAATAAAAAAGAATAAACAAAAATTCCACAAAATTTTGATAACTTTATAAATTACCACACATTAATTACATTCTCATTATTTGAACTCACTTCAACCCACCACATAAAAAATATACCAACTTTAACCTACATCAATCTACTTTAACCTACTTTAACCTATTTCAACCCACCTCAAAAAAAAAATACCAACTTTAACCCACCTCAACCTACTTCAACCTACTTCACCCTTTTACCCACCCAATTTACCCACGAAAAGAACAGGCCCTAAATAAATGTTTTGCTTAGAATCCATTCCTGTAGGTTGATTTAATATGTTTATGAGATTTATAGAATATGAATTTGAGGGTGAGGTGTCGGACTGATGCATATAAGCATCAAGGGCAAATTTACTTTACAACATTGCAAGAAATGAGTTTAGGATGAAATAAATTGTTTATTCTATTCCATGTAATTTATGTGGCATAAGTCTCAACGAAAGGGAAAAAAGAGTATCAAAATAAAGAATCTACCATCATGACCCAAATTAAATTCAGAATAAGTTGAGTAAATAGTTCTGAATAAGTTTAGAATAAGTTCAGCGAATAAGTTTAGAATAATTTTAGCAAATACATGTTCATAAATTTATTCTTAATAAGTTCAGAATAAGTTCAGTAAATAAGTTCAGAAGAAATTCAGATAAAATAAGTCGAAAAAAACAGAGCCTTAATTGGTGGATTATTAGGCTTAGTAGTGGATTGAACCTTTATATTAGTCATATCCCTTTTTATTAGCTATTCTCCCACATTAAAAAATCCACAAAAAATTTCACTAGTTTTCCTTTGATTATTTAAGGCCTAGTTTGGTTCAAGTTCTTGATGATTGACAGTTGTTGCTAGTTTAATCTAGAGTTGGAAAAGCTGACCCAACACAATTACCGACCCATAACTGACACGAAGTTAAGTAGGTTTGGGTATAAATTTTCGACCCGTTTAATTAAATGGGTCGACACGTTCAACCTGTTTAATTAAATGGGTTAGGTTCAGGTCGAGACTCTCTACATGAAAAAGTACCTATTTAACCCGTTTAATTAAATGAGTTAAATAAATCAACTCATTTTTCCATTTGTCATTTATTCATTTACTTTTTATTAGATAAGTAGAAATATAAAATGTTTTTAAAATGGTGAATTATGACAAATTAGGGGAATTTTAAAGAGTAGTTATTTAATGTGATGTGTAAACTTAATTTTTAATATTGTAATTACGTATTAGTTGAAGATATTAAATGCGTAAACAGTTATTTAGGTGACTGAACTTGATCTGCTTATCTTAAACGGGTTAAGTGGGTCAATCCATTTAAAAATTAAATGGGTACAGGTCAAGGTTTTTCAACCCATTTAATAAACGGGTTAGGTTCAAGTCGAGGAATTTTCAACCCGTTTAAGTTCGACATGAACACGAATCCGACCCAATACGACCTATTACCCAGCTCTAGTTTAATCACTCTTGTCATTAGGGCCTTCCACACGCATCATGGACCTTTTTTAGGTGGAATTTAGAAAATGCTTTTTTTTTTTTTTAAGTATAGATACCGAGGTGATTTATAAACTTTAATTGACCACAACATCATTTAGCTTGACTTTTAAAGCTTATAAAAGGTGGAAACATAGGTACACCTAATTTAAGCTAGAATTTTAACTTTTTTTTTTTAAAAAAAAATATAACATCGGAAGTTCCCTCCAACTGGATGAACATATGATTAGACTAGATGTATATTTTCTTACATATATAGCTATTCTTTTTTTTTTTTTTTTCCCTTTTTTTCACCTTGATTTACCATTTCAACTCGTTGGTTTAGATTATGTGACATTTAAAATTTGGACAAGCATGCACATCAATTATACTGCAGTGTAGGCGATGCAATCTTAGTTTGTTCAAGTTACTTTGAAAAAGATAGTACCCTAACTATGTTGCTCTTTACAAGAAATGAAAGTAAATATTGGTACTCTTCACCCTTAAAGATATTTCATTATTGAAAATATTAGCTAGCCCTTTTAATATTTGACCAAACAATTCCCCTAACCATTCCTTCAAGAAAATTTAAGAGATGAAAACTAGAGAAGAGCCAAGATAGAAATAGGATTTTCCAATGGTTTCTTACCACTGTCAGTGCATTTGTTTTAATGACTCCTGTTGGCTTCTACCTAATTGTTCATTCAGACAAGAGAAGGGACACCTTTTTTTGAAGAAAAACATTTAAGTGAACCCATAGACAGAATGATGTGAACATTGTGGAGATATACATGTGGATTGGCATAAATAAAACTTCTGTATCTGCCATTGCAGCTAACCAAAACAAGTTGTAGGCTCTTTGGTCATGTTGCTCAGCTGGTATCAGTGCTCGAGGCAGAGCGGTGAAGTCCACATTCACTAGTGTTCTCGCTATACATATTAGTTGTATAACCATCGGCATTGCTTGCCATTGCCATTCTCTTCAAGTTTTCTATGTAGTTACGAGCGTCAAAGTCTAGGCTCTCATAGGGAAAATGCATCGCGCTGTGTCCTGGTCTCGTTCCATCGTCGAGCTCTGACAGTGGGAGATTGCCCTCCAAAGCATGGACCACCTGCAACATTGTTCATGGCATGGTATCAATGTTCCACAATTATATATTCGTCTCAAATGACTGCTCTATATGACTTTTCACAATAAGAAGAGCCAAAAAGAACCAATGGTATTGTACACTTAGCATAGTCTATATGGTACAAAAAACAACATAAAGCGGTAATTCTTTTAATTTGAGACAGAGGGATTAGATTAATCACCTGGCTCATTCTGGGGCGTCGCCATGCAGAAAGGCGAACACAAGCAGCAGCACAGGCTACCATGCTTGCCATTTCATTCGCATTATAGTTTTTGTTCAACAGTGGATCAGTCAGGGACTCGAAATTTCCATCTCCAATGGCTTGTGTGAGTAAGGGTCGAGCCTATGAGAGCATGAAACAAGAAAAGTATGTAATGCATGCACTTCTTTGCCATACAGTAGACATATGATTGCAGAATTGTGGAGTACTTAAATTACCCAGTTAACCAAACTTCCATTAGTAGCAGATTCAAAGTTGCTGATGGGTGGGCGACCAGTTATGAGCTCGAGCAGCATTACCCCGTATGAATATACATCTGACTTATCCGTGACTTTCCCACTCGATGCGTATTCTGGGGCTAGATAGCTGCAAATGTTCATGAGTTTTTTTGCAAGATTATGACTGGAATTCTGCAAGATGTGCCAAGTCTAAGAACTGAAAACTAAAAAATCTAGCAATGCATGCGGTAACAACTCGCCAAAACTGATTTATGTACTCAATTACATGACTTGAGAAACTTGAAACCAGACCTGATTCACACCCAAATACACAGCTTGACTCTGACGCAAATTTGAATTGATTGACCTGACTCAAACTGAACTAACTAGAAATTTGCCCAACGAAGATTGACTGTGTTTTCATATTGGATAAGTGGCAATAAAACCATATATAATTTGGCTAGAATGATTCTGCATGACTATTATATGAATATTCCATCACCCTACATTAACTTGGTTTTGAAATTAGTTCAATCTGAAAAGAGACTGTCTTACCCAAAGGTCCCCACAACTCTGGTTGTCATGTGAGTGACAGCAGTACCAGCATTTGTGAAAATTTTCGCTAATCCAAAGTCAGAAACCTGAAGAGAAAAACATCCAGTTCGTCAGCAATGCAACGGAGGAAATTCTGTAGTAATCATCATAACAAAGGCGATTAAGACAATGGATTGAAGACAAAAAGGTCAGCTAAGATTCTTGCCTTCGCCTCAAAGTTATAATTGAGAAGAATGTTAGCGGCTTTGATATCTCGATGAATAATCGTTGGACTACCTGCAGCAGGTCATATATCTCTGAGTTAGTATCACCATCCAAAAAGCACTGTGGGCCTCTTCTCTTCATCTTAGTTAATTCCAAATCCAAAACTTCCAGCGTTTCAGAGCAGGATTTATCCAGATCCCACACGGTAATACTGTCACAGCATTTGGATTTCATTCATGGATTCGACATGTTAAATTTTTATATTTGAAATGAATAGAAGATCCAAATATAAAAAATATGCCCAGCATGAAAATACAGGAAGTAATTAAACTTACAGTCTTCATGCAGATAAGCAAGTCCTTTTGCTGAACCTACTGCGATCTTCAATCTAGTAGGCCAATCCATAACAGGTTGCCCTTTTCCTGCAAAATTTTCATGTTTCAAGATTAAATTAGTACAACTGCCAATGAGTTCTGACAATATCCAATAGCAATATTAGTGGTTCAACATTGTTCAGTCTTCTAGGTCATTTGATTTTCTCCCTCTCTTTTCTTGCCAAGTTAAGTGAAGGTCTAACTCTTATGGGAGAAATAAATTTGCTGGGATCTGACATTAGCACTGTGACAAGATAGAGATGGCAAACGGGTCATTTAGGGGGAAAACAGGTCTATCAAATGATAAGATCAGGTCATCTTCAACTCTACATTCAGTATGTCCAAAAAGCTTATCAAGAAATTTGGGTTTGTCGATCAAATCAGGTTGGATCACTACAAATGCTGGTCCAAATTAGGTTGCTTCATTGAGGGTCTGAATTGAGCTTGACTTTCAGGCATATTAAGATATGGGTTAGTTTCGCCTGGTTTACCAACATAGAGCAACTAAATGCCTAGTTTGGAAACATACCATGCAAGTGGAACTCGAGGGTATTGTTGGGGACAAACTCATAAACGAGCAACCTCTCAGCACCAGCAATGCAATATCCGACCAAGGAAACAAGGTGCTTATGGTGGACTTGGCTAATGGTCTCAACCTCAGCCCTGAACTCCCTCTCCCCTTGATGTCCTCCCATCTTCAGCTGCTTCACTGCGACTTCCCTCCCATTCGGAAGCACCCCTTTGTGCACGTACCCAAACCCACCCTGTCCAAGCAGATTCCGGTCTGAGAAACCATCTGTGGCCCCTGACAACTCCTCGTACGTGAAGATCCCACTGCAGAAGGCAGTGTCAACCCTGGAGGTAGGACCGGCATTAGCCATGGTGGCACCGCTGCTGACGAAGTTTGGTCCCTGAGGATTAGCTACATTGACTAGGACTTGGTGCCCTGAGGTGTTGGAATCCTGCTTTCTGTATTGGGATAGTGAAGTTTTATCTGTTCAGTGTACAAATTCAGAGGGTCAAGCCAACACTAAGATGCATCAAAATGTCATCACTGTCGTAGGCCTTGGTATGTTAACAATTATCAAATTTGCAATCTTTCTGCAGCAATGTCTGAATAAGATTGCAAATTTTAACTCTTCTATTGTCATTAATCATATTAATAGACCCAACAAAGCTAGCTTGTACCCGATAAACAACCCGAAAGAAAATTTGGTGTCAAATTAAAAGTGATGCAACCCAATTTTAAACCTAACCCGAAAGTAACCTACCCAAAAATTGCCTCATCAATATTGATTGCATTTTTCAGCAAATCTGGCTCAAATTTAGAAGTGACACAACCAAATTTAATATCCAACGTGGAAGTAACCTAGTTAAATTGAAGTGGCCAGACTTTTATTCCTGCAATATTGATTACATTTTTTCAACAATCTTACTGGGCAAACCAAGTATGATCAAAATCAAAAGTACGCGACTTGCCCTGCCCGACTAGGATATTCTGATTTGGTCCAAAAACCATAACTTGGCCTAAATGACCCTTTTGAAAGTATTTTCAGTGGAGAAAAAAGCCAACTTTAGTCTAGCATGCAAATGCTACTCTTAAAAACTGCAAACAGAAAAAATGCAAATCAACAAAATGCCCAATTTACCTTCAAATCCAGTAAATGAAGTTCCAAGCTTACTTTCTGATCCATAATCTGCAAACTTTTTCTGTCTCCTCCTACAAAAGAAGACCAAAATGGAAAAAAATATCCCAAGAAGAAGAAGCAAAACCCCAGTAACACACAACCCTACAACAAACCCATTTGACCCATTAGATCTCTCATAAGAAGCAGCAGCATTAGCAGCCTCAATGTTCTGATGATCAGCATCAGTTGATGAATCTGAGGGTGCAAATGCTGATGGAATTCCATTGGTGGGATTACTAAACAGAGGAACTGCTGGGGAGCTTATCACCCCAGCAGGTGGGCCCGGAAATAGAGGTATGGGTGCAGGAGCCTCGGGTGTGAAGGGCAACCACACACCGCCTCCTGGCGCCTGTGGGACCGGCAGAGCAATGGGTGGTGGCGAGGGGAGAATAGCTGAAGTAGGAAGGGGTGAGGAAGGTGGTGTTGAGGCTACCGATGATGGAGTTTTTGTAATTTTGGTCCTTGATGGCCCTTGTTGTATTGGGCTTAGTTTAGTAGCTGGCCTAGTTTTCGGCTCCCAGGTTATGGGCCGTGGTGGTTGCTGTGGTGGTGAGGCAGGGGTGGCTGGATTAGTCTTAGTACTTGGGGTTGGCTTTGTGATTATTGGAGGAGAAATACTTGGTGGGGTTGGTGTTTTTTGAGGTGGGTTGGTTTTGGCTATGGGTGGTGGTGAAGTTAAAGGTGGCTGAGGTTGTGGTGGAGAAGGAGAGAGAGTGGGAGGTGGAGAAGAGAGAATGGGGGATGTTGGTGTTGGGGTTGCACCAATTACTACTACTGGTAGTGGCGGTGCAGTGGGTTCACTACTTTGTGGTGGAGATAATGGTGGTTGGGTCGGGAAAACTGATGCCGGAGGTGGGATGATGTCATTTTCTGGGGAGGGGGCCAGTGGCAATGGCGGTGATTCTCCACCTCCGCCGCCATCCTCGCCAGTTTCCGGTGGTGGAGTTGGAGCCAATAAGGACATGTCCCCAGGACTTGGCTGTCTTGCTAGATAGAGTTGGTTAATGATAAACTGAAAATAACCAAAAGACACTGTCTGAAAACTATGTTTGAACTTTGAAGGTTATAAAAAACAAACTGTTTGTGTACCAACTGAACTTTCAGTGAGAGAGGGGACTGTGGAAATTGGGGAAATTTTTGTCTAAAGGGAGCCCGTGATTGGAGAGTTTCATTCTCCTAAATATTGTCTAATGTGTTTGTCCTCACAGTCATGAAATGGGGGACCCTGGTTGAAAGCGTAGTTTGGGCCCAGATATCTTTCTTTAGGTCAAAAAGTCATGGAAGTTCTCAGTATCCAAATTTCAATTGTGAAAAGAAAATTGGAATTCAAGCATAATTATACATATAGTTATTAGAATTGCATATTATTTGGGTAGTAAATTTTGGTATAGAAATGTGATTTATCATTTACTTTAACCAATTTACTCTTATTTAAATTAGTCAATTGGAATATTATTGCGTGAATTACCAGAAATAAGAATGTATATTATAGGAGAATATGTACTTTCAATAACCACAACCTTAGGTACTAGTTTTTCCAATAATTAGGACTTCAGTTGTGCAATTTTTTTTTCGGGGGGGAGGGGGGGGAGGAGGTGGTGTCATCATGGTGGATAGAGAAGCATGGCTTGGTGGGTGCTTGCTTGAGAGTATTTGCTTGGATAACATATTCAGTGGTTATGTGGTCATCAGAAAGGGGGGGGGGGGTTACCTCTACCTAACAGCCCCTCACTCACATGCATCCATGATAACCACCCAAAAAAACAAATGACTTTGTGACAAAAGGTTTGGTTTTCTTTATTCTTCATCATTTTATTAAGTATGCCTTTTCTAATAAAGCTAGGCATTTGGCTGCTTCTGGAGCCAGGAATTCCCCTAGTGCAGTCTCCCAGGTCACAAGACCTTACAACATGAACACCTAAGATATGTCCCCCCCCCCCCCCAAAAAAAAAAAAAAACAGAAAAGGAAAAAAAAAAAAAACTGAAAACCCGAGTTGTCATGTATCTTCAGTAATGCCACATAATTGCATACCCAAATTAGTCACAACTCACAAGTTCTTGCAGACTCATATATTCATCTCATTAGTAGCAATAGCAACCAGTGATGGATGTAAGATTTTAATCTTGTTAAGTCAAATTATAACCTCGATACATGCATATAGTCCCCCCGCCCCCATCCCACAGAAAGTGAAAAAAAAAAACACGACACATGTATGTTCAAAGTCTACAGGATTAATGGACTCAACTTATGTCACTGTAGATCTATGGTAGCTGGTATGCCTCTAATCCCACTTGCACTACCTAAAAGTACAGACTCCTAAGACCTTTTCGATCGAAAAGCAATCACAATGCATTCCAGATGGATAACATAACACATAGAAAGTGTTCTAAAATCTTAAAAACCAGTAGTTCTTTCTTTCTGAATTCTGATCTGGTTTTCTGGACTGACTTCATGTCAAGTTGTGCAGGCTGCTCAATACACTTAACCTACAGATATAGGGCTAGCAGAGTTTTCCAGCATACAACATAGACAAGTTAAGCCAGTTTTTTAGCCTGTGGCTGAGAAGTGAAGAGAAATTTCCAAGTTAACTTTGCTGAACTATTGCGATTAACTCAAGGCGTTCCTGCTTCAACTTCACTTGCGATGTCTGTAACTGTTCAGTCCACAACTAGTTTTATGGCCACTCCAAACACACATGTTAAACTCCAATATCAACAAATCCAGTCTTGAAACAGAATTAAACTCTTAATTTGACATGCATTGACATGGCCACAAAATCACAATAATGTAATATTTTTGACAGAAGGTATTTGCAACTTCACCCTCGCTGTTAGGCAGGATGAAAATAAAGGCTGCAATTCAGGTCAAATAATCATGTCAGACTGTCAATAGCTAGGTACAGTTGATAGAAGAGAAGCACGCACAGGAGACAGTGAGAAAATTCTGAATTCCAGATGAACTTTTTAAGTACTAATGTTTGATGCATCATAGGGTACTACAAAACGCAATATCCAGCCACACAAGCTCAGTGCCGTTAAACAAAGAGAAACCAATACCCTGTAGTCCTACCTAAGACTGAGCATAAATAGGGTCAGAAACACAAAATTTCACCCTTACAATTCAACCATAAAGAGGCCATATCCGTCAAACCCTAGATTTGAAGGGCACCGACAGTCTGTTACTCCAGAAATAAGCCGAAGACATCTAAGTGAGGCCTTTTACTTCAGGGTTTAGCCCATTGCAATCGAAAATTGAAAAAATTGCCTGAAAACCGGAAAGGGGACAAGACCTCTGCATCAAACTAAGGGTCAATAACAACTGAGGACTGTGGATCTGCAGGGATTTGAAGATTGGAAGTTTCAGTGGAGTTGAATGGTGCTTCGTCTTGCTATAACAAATATAGCAGGCCTTCACGAAACTGAAATGGTGCCCGTGGCAACCACTTTGAAACCGGCCTGCTTGACTGGATTCTGTCCAGAACAAGGAAATGAAATTCCAGACATTTATCCTTGAGCAATGAATTCTCAGACACCATGCGCTTTGGAGGTCCACATGGATTTAGGCTGTGTCGGCAACAACGTTTAAAGTAACATTTGGCCTTTTGACCAAGTCAAGACATTAGTCGGTCAATTTTAGTATACGGTAACCTAATGTCTAGACTAGCATTTTAAGTAGCGTTTTTGAAAAACTAATAGTATTAGCTTTAACATTATATTTTTTTGGTCAAAAAATACCCTTCAAAAATTTTATCTTTGGAAATTATCCATATCATTTTATGTCAATTTATATTAATTTGCTAATCCAATATCTAAATTTACCAACCACATTTTTTTCAACTGTTCATTTAAACAGCTATACGCTAATAGCTAAATAAAAACGGGTACCCACTACCCGAATGACTATCTGCTACTTAAACAACTAATTTTGCTGAACTGAGCCTTAAAGCATGAAGCACGCACACCTTAATATCATCCTTTTCAAGCCCCGACTTAATTTCTGATTGAGACGTTAAATGATTTCATTCATCCCTCTTTTCCTCTAAGAACAGGATCGAATAGAGTAACTCCAAACAAGTCATGAAATTTCGGAAAAGCACATATCCTTCAACAGTGTATCCAATCTGTCTGACAAGCCAGCTTTCCGACAACCAGCAACTAATAAATCATAAGTTGATCTTGAGAACCGGTGCGAGCTCTTCACATGGTCCAAGAACAGCTCCAGTCTGTCATATGCTGCCTTCCTGAAGTAAGAACAGATTACCATATTTATAACCTCAGCCGATTTAAACGTTATCCCATGTTTAAGCATCCTTCCAACAGAATACTCCATATCATCTAATCTATCTGCCCGAGCATGCATACTTATGATCCCACAGTGCACTTGAGAGAGAACTTCTGGATTTTGATTTGACTCCGTTAGGGTTTGGAGTAGCTCTTCAATCTCCACAATTTTGCCCATTTCGGAATACAACCCTGCAAGCCTATGAGCGATATGGGCACTGATTTCCCATCCATGATCAAGCATATGCAATACAAACTCTTTAGCATGAGCAAAATGCCTCTGCTCACATAGCCCATCAAACATTTTCTCTAAAATGGTTATGTTGGGTATAATCCCTGATGACATCATTTCATCATAGTATTTTCCAGCAAGATCAAATTTCTTTGCTTTAATGGAGCCTGAAATTAGAGATTCATAAGTATGCAGATCAGCAGTAAATCCAGCAGCTGTTTTAGCTGAGGCCCATTCTTGCATTGCATTAAAATTACCCGCCTTGGAATACATAGAAATGAAAGCATTATAGGTTTTAGAATTGGGTTTGTAGTCTTTGGACCTCTCCATAATCTCAAACAAGCTAAGCGCAGTCATTTCATTCCTTGATGACAGAGAGACTGAAATCAGGGAATTAAACACATCGACAGTAGGTTTCACTCCATCAGACTCCATTGCCAAAAAAGCGCGTATTGCTAACTGAAGACTGCGAGTTTCTCCACAAAGACATATGAGATCAGAATATTGCTCTGGGTTTCTCTCATCATATTTCAGCATTTTCTCTAATCTCCATTCCAAAGCCTGTCAAATTATGCCCAACAACACATAAAAACTCATGCCACTAGAAGCCCACCAAAAACTAAATCTTTGCAAAAGCTAGGTAACTATATTAGAACATAACTGGGACATTTCCAACCAAAATTCATAATGGTCTTTTCGCTCACAAGCCAAAATCAAATGAAAAGATGAACAATCTGTTTGGATAAAGGGAAGAGAAGGGGAGGGAAGGGGAATGAAGGTTAACTCTCATTTCTCTTGTTTGAGAATATCAAATGAGGGGGAGGGAAGGAGAACGAAGAGGAGTATTTCACCCTTACTCCCCTTCATTCCCTCATCGTTATTTCACCCTAAAAATAAGGGGAGGGAAAGATTTTCATAATTCTCCCCCCTTTACACTCTCATAAAACATCCAAATGCGAGTATAAATCATGTTTCTTTCATTCCCGTCCCCTCCCTTTCCCCTCTCTACTTCAATCTAAACAGTGTCAAAAAGTTAAAAAAAGGCTAACAGTTGGTACTTGGTACATACACAACTTAGACTCAATTACAGTATGAGGTCCTGAATAAGGTGTTACGAAAAAAATCAAAGTATAGATCAAAGTTGTTAACTTATTTGTGTTCTTGTCAAAGTTTGGTTTGATTATTGGCAAACAATCTATGCCTCGCCAAAGTTTAGTATGATATGGTTGGAAGTTAATGACTTAAATTGGCTCTTTGTCAAATGTTGGTTAAGGCTTGTTGAAATACTTGCCAATTTGGTGAACTAATTTTTGCTATTCTTTGCCTATATATGCACGGTTGAGGAATGAGCCTTTTGGCCAGGAAAAAATTCAGCCTAAACACACAAAAGCAAAGGAAGAAAACCATGTCCAATATCCTTCTTTTACACACCTAAATCATGAAAAATTAGTCCAATAAAATTAGTCTTAAACACATAGCTATTAACCCTTAATATAAATATCTTTGGGCACTTATTTAAGTACTCCAAGTTAACTATCTGGGAGTGCACCTAGAATAGTTAACATCGTGTCAATCCAGGGGAACGACCGTCCATATGAAGTTTACACTTTAACTTTGGTGAAATCTTTCTTAGGACAGTGGCTAGCCCATGACACGGTTTGATTTATTAATTAATTACATTTATTGTTTTTGTTATTACTAATCTCGTTACTTGATAATTTCATGTACAAATTAATTTGATCGGTTTAATTCAAGCCCAGTCATTCGATCGTTATCATTTCAAATACTTATTGGTTGTAATTGTATATAACACCATTTCAAGCTATATTTTCCAACAATTTAAGAACGTTGTTCGGTTATATACAACTAAATATTGGAATATATACAATTTAGATGTTCGTTCTTAGATTGTTGGAAAATATAACTTTAGGTGGTGTTATATACAATTACGATATTAAATATATTTTACGAAAATGACACCGATCGAACCACCATCCTAAGAACGGTTTCGCCGAAGTTAAGATGCAAAATTCATATGGGTGGCCGTTCCCCAGAATTGACACGATGTTAATCACTTCCTGTGCATTCCCAGGCAGTTAACTTGGAGTACTTGAATCAGTACCCAAAGACGTTTATATTAAGAGTTAATGGGTATGTATTTAAGACTAATTTTATGACTAATTTCTTTGTGATTTAAGCATGTAAAAGAAAGATAGTGGACTTGATTTTTTCCCTTTTCTTTTTTGTGCTTAGGCAGAATTTTTTCTTGGCCAAAAAGCTCATTCCTCAACTGCACATATATAGGCAAAGAGTAGCAAAAATTAGTTCACTAAATTAGCAAGTATTTCAACAAGCTTTAACCAACATTTGACAAAGAGGAAAATTAAGTCATCAACTTCCAACCATATCATACCAAACTTTGACAATACATAGGTTGTTTATCAATAATTAAACCAAACTTTGACAAGAACATAAATAGGTTAACAACTTTGATGTATCCTTTGATTTTTTTCCTAATAATCCCCCACAAAAGTCAAAGCATGGTTAGGAGATATAAACATGTTTGGGCACATAGAAATTCATGCGTTGATGCCAAAGTCTCGCGACTTGAATTGGCACCTAGTGACACCAGGTTTAAAGACAAGTGTCCTATTAAGTGACATTGGTCTTAAACTTGATAGGGAGGTGTAAGTCCGCTCTTGGGTACACATTAATTTAAGATATTCTCATACTCCGCGGTCTGACGCCTTATATTGGTTATACGCCACTCCCATTAGCTTATAGGTGCTCTAGGAGGTATACCCATACTGACCCTTCGACAGAAAGCAACCACACTTCAACACCTAAGTAGGTGGATCCATATAGCATGTGCTACGTTCACGCCTCACGTAGTCCATTGAGAACCAAATGCTCAACATTTCCCAACAGTAGCAAAGTACTACAAAACACATACACCTCGATGTATCAAAGACTATTTTTCTACATCATTATAATTCCTCAATGGGTCTCAATTCCATCCCCTTCGATGTATCAAAAACTATTTTTCTACATAGACCTTTTGTTAGCGGATCCACAAGATTCTTTTCGGACTTCACAAAATTTAGTGATATCACTCCATTTTCTAGTAGCTCCTTCATTATTTTGTGTCTCAATCGTATATGCCTTCTCTTTGCATTGAAGGCCTTACTCATTGCAATTCAAATAGCTGCCATATTATGACAATGAAGTGCAATCAAAGGAACCGGCTTCCCCCACAATGGGACGTCTGCTACCAGATTTTTTAGTCATTCAGCCTCACGGCCTGCCAATGCAAGAATAATAAACTCAAATTCCATAGTAGACATAGCAATACAAGACTGTTTAGCAGATTTTTAGGATATAAAACCTCAACCTAGTGTGAACATATAAGCACTAGTGGAATTAATTTCATCACTATCAGCTACCCAATCGACCTCACTATATTTTTCCAATACAACAGGAAATTTTCCATAATGCAAGGCCCAATCAATAGTACATTTCAAATATTTAAGCAAGCATTTTAACACAATCCAATGATTATCACTAGGATTACGAGCGTATTGACTAAGTCTACTTACAGCATATGCAATAGCAGGACTTGTATAATTCATTAAAAACATGACACTGTCAATTATATTTGCATATTTCATTTGACACACAAGAACACCTTTATTTTTCACCGTATACATACTAGCATCATAAGATGTCATAACAGGATCAACATCAAAATGAGTCAAACTTTCTAAGTATTTTCTCAACATAATGAGACTGATTTAGACTAATGCCATTTGAGATCCTCTTAATTTTGACTCCTAAAATAACATTCGCTTGACCCATATCTCTCATTTCAAATTGGAGATCAGGAAAGAGACTGATTTTGGTTCTGATTTTATTACCACATTTCTTGTTGAATATGATATGTTAAATAAGGAATTTGTTTTTGCATATATTATTGAAGAAGATCCCAAAACATATGAAGAAGGCATGAAATCTATTGATGACGTTTTTTGGAAAGAAGCTATTAACAATAAGCTTGATTCTATATTAAGTAATCATATATGGGTATTAACTGACCTTCCCAAAATGGGTATTTAATAAAAAGCTTAAGGTCGATCGATCTATTGATAAATATAAAGCTCGCTTGGTGGTTAAAGGGTTTAATCAAAGAAAATAAATTGATTACTTTGATACGTATGCTCCTCTGTCTAAAATAGCCACTATTAGAATATTGATTGCACTTGCTTCTATTCATCGCTTAATTGTACATCAAATCAAATGGATTTGAAAACTGCATTTTTAAATGGGGATTTAGATGAAGAAATGTATATGGAACAACCCAAGGGATTTATGGTACCGGGCAACAGCGTAAGGTATAAATTGATAATATCTTTGTATGGATTAAAACAAGCACCTAAACAGCGGAATGAAAAATTTGATAGCACAATTACAACATATAGCTTTAAAGCAAATGAAGGTGACACTTGCGTGTATTCGAAGCATGTTTATGATGATTGTGCTATCATATGATTTTATGTTGATGGCATGCTTATGTTCGGCACGAAAATGGATATTGTTAATGGTACTAATTGTTAATGGTACTAAAAATTTTCTAAATACCCAATTTGAAATGAAAGATATGGATGAAGCTGGTTTTATCATAGGAATCAAAATTAAGAGGCATTAGTCTTAACCAGTCTTATTACATTGAGAAAATACTAAGAAAGTTTGACTTGTTTGATGTTGATCCTATTAGGACATCTTATCATGCTAGTATGTATTTGGTAAAAAATAAAGGTGTTTCTGTGTGCCAAATAGAACATGCAAAAATATTTGGTAGTGTTATTTTTTTAATGAATTATACAAGGCTTGATATCGCATATGCTATAAGTAGACTTCACAGATACACTCATAATCCCATAATCTCAGTGATAATCATTGGATGGGGTTAAAATGCTTGCTTAAATATTTGAAAGGTACTATTGATTGGGGTTGGCATTATGAAAATTTCATGCTGTATTGGAAGAACATAGCGATGCCAATTAGGTATCTGATAATGATGAAATTTATTGCCCTAGTAGTTATGTATTCACACTAGGTGGAAGTGCTATATCCTAAAAATCTGCTAAAGAGTCTTGTATTGCTATGTCTACAAGTTAATTTGATCGGTTTAATTCAAGCCTAGTGGTTTGATTGGTATCATTTCAAATATTTAATGGTTGTAATTGTATATAACACCACACAAAGCTATATTTTCCAACACAAGGAACACTGATAAAGCTTTTTTTTTTTTTTTTTGAAAAAAGATGCTTTTAACATGCCATCAGAAATAATTGAAAACAACCAGTGAGACCAACAAGAATAACCAACTGAAGATCCAAAAAGCTAACATTCCACAAGTTAATTCCTCAACAACCACATCAGAGAGAAGACAATCCTATTACAACTTCAACAAGATGTAATTATCTGATCACCCCAATCACAAATTTGGGCAATTGCTTCAGATTAAAAACAAAATGAAGGTGGGTACCTGTACAGCCTTGGAAGTAGAGGAAGAATTGAGAGCAGCAATAAGGGCATGCCATGAAAAATCGAAGCTTTTGAGGATCGAATTCTCTTCAGAATCAAGAACGGCTTTGGTGCGTGAAGTTGGCTCTTTGATCAATCTCTGTATCAGAGGGTTGGAGGTTGAGGCGTAACTGCAAAAGTTTTTTTGTGAATTAACGAGTTTTTGAGGAATGTGTGATCCGAAACATAAACCCTTTGTGGTAGAGGCTAAAACCCTAACCCTAACCCTACGCACAAAGCTCATGGCAAAATGTCACGGCTTGGTTGAGGTGAAGTGGGGTGAGGCATGAGGATAAAGAAGGTGAACGTGCTGCTATTCATTGACTTCGGGCATGTTCTTTAGTTGATTGATTATCCACATTTATTAGCTCTTTCCAATTCTTAACCATTTTTATTATTTTTTTATTAATGTCAATCAATTATTTCAAAAAAATTCTAATTCTTATCAAATCTTACTAATCTTTTCCTTTCATTTTTATCCATAAAAGAAAATTAATTATTATCAACTTTTTCAATCTTTCTAAATTTTTCTCAATTTTTAGCAATCCTTCAAAAATAACAATCTTTTCCAATTCGACTCTTCCAAATTCTATTCATTTATCAACTCATATTTACCAACAACAAAATAGGTCAGTGTCGTCTAGTACACTTAATTTTTTCTTCTTTTTCTGGGAAAAATGCAGGCACACAAAAGTTAAAAATGTCTCCTAAACTTTTACAGTTATGGAATTCACGTTCTGATAGATTTCAAGAATGCGTAAAAAATTGATATTAAAAAATATATTGCTCAAACAAAGTAGACAAAGCAGCACATGTCTTTTTCGACTCATGAAAAGTATATATTGGTAGTTATTATTAAAACATGTTGAACTATGCTGACATGTTGAATCATACTGAATCATTGAAGAAAATATAACTACATATTTTCAATAAGTACTTAACAATGATGAATTATGCTAAATTATACTAAATCATGCTGAATTATATTAAAATGTGCTGAAATCTTATGATAAGCACTTACCATAAGTTTTAAAAAAATATGATCGTAAATAATTATTACGGTGATACATTACGTCTTTCTCGCTTCCAAAAAATTAGCATAGGATGATTTTAATTTGTATACACAACAAAAAATTGTCAATCTAAAAGAATTACTTTCGTCCAACTCGTTAGTTTTATATTTTGGTTGAGAATGGTGATCTATTATGCAGACTACCATGTTTTATTTTTGTAGTAGTTGGAGTCCAATATAAAATTCTTTAGAAGCAAATTTTTGTGGAGAACATTAGGTTCTTACATCTACATTATCGGTAAAAATTTTTGTTCTTCTTTTGATAATTGTCAGCTGATTTGTATCCCCATCTTTTGGGTGCAGCAACACAAAAGTTACAGAAATATGGATGCAAATTCCCACCAAAAGAGTTGAATGAAACTTCCAAGGGCACAACTAGATGCCTACAATCTATTTAAGTTAAGAAGGCCGCTTTAACTCAAAGTTTCTTCATGTTACACATTGTACAAAAATGTACATCTACAAAAAGAGTTAAAAAGAAGAGGGATGCGGTAGGAATTTGGGGGGGGGGGGGGAAGGAAAAAAAAAAGAGAGAATCATCCCCAAACAAGGGCATAAGCATCAAAGACCACTTAGGGCATCCCAAACTTGGACAGGGCAAATTGGAACAAGTCTGAGAAGGCTTGAGATGCACTCTGATCATCGGCTTTGATCTTCATTTGCACTTTACATGATGACGTGTTAATGATGCACTCCACGAGGAAGGTGCTTGTGTCCTCGGCTTTCTGAGCGAAGAAGAAGTACTTGAAGTTGGGGGCTTGACCACCCGATGCAATGCAGTGGATAGAGTGCCCTTGCATATGTCGAAGGAGGGTTTGAGGGGTGGTTAATGCTGCAACTCCTTGAGGACTAACTGAGAATTCCTGCACCATATGCCAAAGCCGATCTATCATAATTATGTAAAAAAGAAAAAAAATTAAAATTACTAAATGGATGTAAAACTGCATGTCCTTACTGGCTCTTCATGTGTAATAACATCGATCCCTATTTATTTCTAGCAATCATACAGCATATTTCTGAAAACCTTTCCTGGGTCCATTCAGACACAATCTCTCAACTTGTCGAGTAAGGCTACATACATCAGGAACTCCTCATCTTTGGAATGCAAACTGGAGCAGTTGTAGGTTAAAAAGGAGGGGGGGGGGGACCACGTGCAGCAATGACAAATGCTGGGTACAAGTGGGCAACGCAATTCAAAACCAGAACAGGTAAGTAGGATAGGGCATAATGGATGTTCACGACATAGAGCACAACCACAAAGCTCAACGAACAGAATTTGCCAGTGGCAATAGAATGCATACGCTCCAGTTGGACCAAGGTCAATTTCAGAGACAATAGAAATGAAAAGGAACTCTATTTGATGGCTATATTGATTCCAAATATTTCCTTCATCCCCTTTCCTCAGGATTTTCACAGGCCTGAGTAACCAAAACCAAAACCTGATTCCAGAATCCCACCTTTGACACTGAGCTATGACGATCACGTCCGCTGGCAGGCAAGAAGGTGGAGGAAAGCATTTAGACAAGATAAAGGTAGAGGAAAAACAAGTTGGATATTTGTACATATAAAACTGACATTTTTCTGAAAGTTGCTGATTCAGTTAGAGTTAAAGCATCTCAAGTTGCTCCCACATTGCACTGCTAATGGATTACTTCATATCAAAATAAAGCAGAATATGAATAAGTGAACATTTTTTCTCCCTTTTTTTTTCTTCTTGGAATCAGCCTCTTTACGGATGGGAATGCCGGTAGAGGTAAGGTTGCCTACAGCGGGATCTCCCCAGACCCCGCGAAAGCGGGACCCACACTGGGAGGTGGTGGTGGTGGTGTTTTTTTCTCCCTTTTTTGTGTCAGTAATACATACAAGAAACTAGAGTATTAGAGGTTTAGGGTCTGTTCGATTCAGCATTTAGAATTAGCAGGTAGAGGTTAGCTGCAGTTTACTAGCGGTCAGGAATAGCGGCTAGTGATTACGAACGTTCACCAACGGTAAGTCGCGGTAGTAGAGGTTACCAACGGCGTTTAGAGATGGCAGATAGTGGTTAGGATCAGTGGTTAGCCTTTGACATTATTTGGAAGCGGTCAACAGCGGTTAGGGGTTATCAAGCGCTTTCTAATCGCTGAAACAAGCAGGCCCTTAGAGTTAAGGAAAACCCCGAACATGTCAAAGTCACAATTGGAAAAAAAGGCGTCCTTAACATCAGTCTTGGGAATGCTACAACGAACCTGAGACATAGAAATGGATAGTTGACGCCATTTTTGCTGAAAAGTTCCAGGATCAAGAGCAGCTTTTGCATTGAGTTTCAGAGGAGGTGGTGCAGGTGCAGATGCCGCCGGTGTTGTTAGATTTAAGCCAAGTAAATCATCAATGGCCAAGCCAGCCTGCAGAGCTTGTGCAACCGGCTGTGTGTCTAAAGCAACCAGCGGTGCAGAGGCGGCGTCATACAGAGGTGCACTATATGCAGCGCCATTGTTGACAGTTGTCCCACTTTCTTCCTTTTCTGACGTGCTAAGAAGCAGGTCCTTGTCATTTGCCTCAACTCTTTGGGCAGGAACTACATTGTCAGCAGATTCTACTCCAATAGACAAATTCCCTCGCTCATCAGAAAAGGCAAATGGGCCACGGTGTTCCTTGTCCGTGAACATGAAAGAAGGCTGCAAAAGGAAAACCATTTGATCAGTCCTCAACCCTTAAATGAAAGCCAAAATCCTATATCAAATTCCATGCAAAAGTTTTATTTCCCGAGCCAGGTCAGGGACAGCATCAAGCTGGCAACCACACAATGGTGAGAAGCAATGGCATCAAATGCTGAATGCTATGGCTGGATGAGATGTGCCGAAAGGATCACTTAGTCAAGGAAACGAAACAGTCAACATTAAAAGCTTCCAGTATCTTCATTTCAGTCAACACAAACAGGTGAAGCTTTTTTTTTGATAAGGAAAAAGAGTAAAATATATTTATCTGAAAAATGTACAAAGGGATGGATGCAGGCAGGCATCCTACAAAAGGGTTATGTACACCCAAGATGGAACCTATGCACAAAATCAATCACATCAAAAGAAGATTGGCAAAAGTTCCCACTATCCCAGGAAAAAAGAGTCTTGATGATAATATCTTTGATTCGTTGAAGAGGCGTCTCCTCTCCTTCAAAGACTCTTTTGTTTCTCTCTCGAAACATACTCCAAACAGGTGAAGATTTACTACAGCATTCTTAAACAAAGAGGACCACTGTGAAAGCTTAGTTAACAGAAAGAACTCCCAATTACCTTCTGATATAGGACAGATAGACTGTTGAATTCATCAAAGATGCGGTCTTTGATTTCGCTACTTTGAGTGTCGGCAAACACAGAGACAGCTTGCTTGGGAGGGTTCACAACTCGCTCAGCCGTAGATATGTTGTGTTGCAGAAGTCTATAGTAGAATAAAGCTCTGTCATGGACATCCTGCAGAGTAACAGAATGTTAACCGAAAAATTTTACAAAATCAAAATCATTAGGTTACACACTCTTCAGCTTCCGGTGAAGAAACAGAAGATTCTCAAACCTGGTGAAAATCAGCAATCCCTGCAGCCAATGCTGCTCCAAGCGCCTTTTGAGTTTCAGGTGGCCTTCTAAAGAAGCATTTCATTGTTGCTGTCAGAAGGTGCAACCGAACCTGTTCAACATCACAGTCATAGTTCAAAAAGAGACTATGTTATGGACATCACAACCAAGAGACTGCTAGGAATTGAGAATTTCAACTTCTCTTTTGCAAGACTGCAAAATGCCATTAATCAAGGATCAAGGGGGCAAAGTATCAACAAATGAGAAGAGTCCTAAGGATTGTAATGACTGTCAGATAGGAAGCAAGGGCATTCTAATACATAGATTACGATGGTTAAACTATGACTACATAATATCTCAGTGTTGTTGGACCATAAAAACAAACTAAATTCAGCCTATCTTAGGTGATCCAACAGTTTATCAATCTATCATATCCAATGTTTTGGTGTTCTAGAGGTAAATGCAGCCTATTGCAATTCATGATGACTTTTTAACTTGGCTAGCTTAAAGTGGCAAGTGATAACCTGCTGCCTAAATGCACTTGAACCTCTAAATAATTCAAAACCGATTGCTTTTGCAACAACATAGAAAATGAAAGCTGCCAATTAGGAACAAATGCTTGGCAGAAGTCAATATTTTGAGACATTGTGCTAGCAAAAACTTGTGTTCGAATTGTGTACTAACGTGGTGAAAAGTAAGAGGCATTACCTCTGCAGAGTCCTCTTCTTCCCAGTTCTCGATAAAACTCTCCAAAATATAGGGAGCATCAACCATGTCCTGTGCATACTCCCCAAGCATCCAAATAAGAGCAGCCTTGGCCTTTGGCTCGTGGACATTTTTGCTACTGATGTTCCCAACAACGGCAATGCAATCATGGCTCCATTGTGGATATTTACGCAGTAGATCTTTCACAAGAACCTGTTTGAATTACTCTGAATTTGCATGAGACAAGCTAAAGAAAGCAGTCTTAGTCCTAAGGTGGGATAGGATTAGTTGCAGATCCAGACTATAAAGTGATAAACTCTGCATATGATAAAAAGGGTTATCATAAAGACGCAGTCGTTCAATTTTTAGTACACTGAATTTAGAAAGCTACCAAACTACAGCAATTAGCAAGTGGGTAGGAAGCTCATACATTGTGTATGAAAATGTCTCCATATTTTGCATGTATAAGTGCAAGAATGACGAGCTTGTTTTAGATGTTCAACTGAACCCTTCCCAATATATGTCAGATTCCATACAAGTGGAACTAATCCTCTAGAATAAGGTGATTCAGACTTATACCGAATACAATAAAACAATTAATGAATAACACAAGCAGGCATATTGAACTTACAAGGGTCTCAGCAGTCACATAATCCTTCTCCATCTCCAGAAACTGGAGCAGCCTATCGACAATTGCATTCACATCGTACTGCTGTAGAGCTATCTTTCCAACAGCACGAATAGATTCACGTGCAATAGGTATGTCAACATTGGCCACATATTCACATAGTTCTGTCACTACGATTCAATCAAAGCAATCAGGTGTCAAGATTGATTCAAATCTACATTGATTATTATCACCAAAGGGCCCCTCAGAAGCTGACGGGGCAAAATAATGCACAGAAGAGAAATTCCAAGTACCCTGGCAATAATCAAGATGGATTACCTACCAATTTCATAAGTATTATTCTCATTTGCAACTGCAGTCAACATTTCAAGCTTCAACTTCTTCACATAGGATGGTTCATTGTAGTGGCAATAAAAATGCTTGTAATCTGAAGAAAATAGCATTGGTGCACGCATCACCAATAAATGAAGATGGCTTAACACTGCATAAGATTGTTCTGGACTCCCTGTGCTGACCAAGGTAATCAGGGGAGCTTTGATTCGTTCGTATACCTGGAACAAAAATGACAATAAAGAGGTTTCTCAAAGGCAACAAAATGTGATAACTCTTGTAACGTTCATTCAGCTTGAAAGCATTGGAAATAAACAAGCCAAAGAAATTGTCTGAGAGTTGCTTGAAAGTTGAAAGTAAAAAAGACGACAGAAATTGCTGATTTCAGATCTTAGTAATCTCTACAAATCATAATGTATTGAATTACCATTGCTAGCATATATATATATACATACACGTAAGCATAAGGGTACCTGCTGATGAACATCAGTCATGGACAGGGTTAACTGCATAAACAACTTGATGGTTGCAAGCACAACCGCACTGTTAGCATGCTGAAGCCTATCCTCAAGAAGATTCATTATGTCAAATATTTCATTGCTATCAGATGGTACATACTTGGCCACCAGTTCAAGTACAAGACACTGAGCCCATTCACTGAATTCTCTGATCCTGAAAATTGACAAATGACATTTGAGAAAAACCAACACTTTCCATATGTGTCATGATAACATCATCTAGTCACAACAGAGCAGTCCAGGAAAAATACAATTTCAGGAGGTAGAATTCATGACTGCAATCTAAACGGCTGCCGACAGTATTTCTTGTGCTTAACTCACAAATCAATCAAAAGAAAAAAAAAAATAAAGAAAAGGACAGAGTAACAATGTAACAGTCGGTAATCTTCTGAGGCATTAATCAGTCAAACCACAGAGTAAGGTGAAAATAATCTGGTCTGACCTAATTAAACAAAGTTAAAGCTTCCCAAGATCCAGATTGAAAAGCTCATTGAGCTATATAAGTTGTTTTTCTTCACTCTTTTCGAACTTATATTTCAACAGGTGAAGGTTCTTGACGAGAAATCTTTATTCGAGATGAGTGCACCTCATATTCATCCAAGCCTTGTCTCGCACGGAAATCCAAATTTCCCAGCATTTTCTTTGTAATACTTTACATTATTGTTGGAGTCATGAACAATTAGAAATTTGAAAATAGGATGAATCTCTTCCATTTTGACTTGTACTAAGATGGCGAGTAAGAAAGTGAATAGTCAACACAAAGGGGGTGACTTAGTTTTGCTCATAGTGGAACAAGTAAATAAGCAACCACAAATAAGCTTGCAGTAGTGCCATTGATGGAAAGAGGATGACTCTTGGCTACAGAGCAATTTGAACTAGAAACTGAATATTGCAGCATTAAGAAAGGCTAACCTAGCCCCTCTTTTTTTTTGGGGGGGGGGGGGGTTGTAAAAAAGCTAACCTAGCCCCTCTTTTTTTTGGGGGGGGGGGGGTTGTAATAAAAAGTTTTATTAAAAAGATACCAAGGAGATGCTGCCCATGCACAAAAGGTCCATTACAGATTAAAAACAAAAAAACCAAAAAAAAATAAATTCATTCCCTTAAGCTCTCATGCGTAATATTATTTTCAAAATCCAAAAAGGTCAAATTTGTACCACCATTAAGCACTTGACTCTAACTATACACAGTTGTCAGGAAGCAGAGCTTGAAATCTTGAAAGCATGCTTCTTTGGCCTCAAAATCCATCGATTACTTTCCTTCCAAGTGGTCCACCAAATACCCAACTTAGCCCAGATTTATCTCATTGAATTTGAGCTGAAGCAAATCTGGAGACGTTCAACCTGAGTTCTACTCAACTCAAAACACAACAATTGTCGAATTTGATCATATCGATGAGTAATATAATCAATATTAAAATTTCACAAATGATGCAGCAACATGACAAGCAAGAAGAAAGAGTCATGTAAACAACTATATCCACATCAGCAATCAAATTACCACATTAAAATCCTAGTTAACTGTTAAGCAAGAATAACTTCCTTATGGACAATACTTCAAGATAAAGTGCCACGAAATGAACCTAATGATACTTGTACACAATGAAGAAGTGCAGTCGAATATGATCAGGGATTCATAATCTTATAGGAATTTAGGGTATAGTATCAAGGTACCAACATATAGTAATGCCTTACTCAGTGAAAGAAAATTAAAAATAGAAAGGCCGGGGGGGGGGTTCCAATAATTACCGATTCAAGAGGTAATATATAAGTGGCTTGCTAAGCAAACCATCTAGCTCTTTGGATGCTTCTTCAGACAAACTTGCCTCTGAACTCCATATTTCTCGCAGGGCTGATAAACAATTAGCAACAACCTGATAGAAGAATGTCAAATAACAATTGCAGCATGTTGTACAGAAAACATATAAGACAAGGGTAAAGAACTGGAGGTGGGGGGCTCAGGCATTATTAAGATTTCTACAAATAATGATACAAGCCATCAAAATGATATCCAAGAGATACTTTTACTCATTAAAGTATAATAGCAAAGGAAAGCATAAAAGCAGCAATAACTCCAACACAGATCACCATATGGGCCTACATGTGACAATTAGTTCTCAACATACATAATTTGCAGATATTGGCAACACAACCCCTTGAGATCTTGGCGTTTACTTTATGTAACCCTAACCTTTTCGTATTATTCGCAACCCCCTCCATTTTTGTGTCCAATAATTTAAAACCATCAAATTGCTCGCATGGTAGTCAATTACTTGTCCATGTGGTCATGCCACGTTGAGTTTGGAGATTCAGAATTATTTGGCACAAATATGGACGGAGTGAAAACGATACAAAAAGGTCAGGGTTACACAAATTAAAGGAAAAACCATAAAGCACATACAAGTAATATCTCATATAATTCATCAGGCTCAAAAGGCAGATAAGTGCCTTTGCAGCTAATTATCCCATGCAAGTAAGTTGCCGAAAGGCATGCCATGAGTATCAGGCTATTAGCGGTCATTTCCCCTCCCCGCCCCTTTTCTTGTTGGTGGGAACGATGCCTACCTAGAGGCACCATCACTGTAGCCTCATAGGGACACTCCAGGGTTGTTTTGGGGGGGGGGGAGTTTAGGAGGGGAGGAGGCTGTAGCAAGTATTAATACCGAAACCTAACCAAGTAATTGTCGCAAGGCATTAACCAACCTGGAAGATGCTCAATTATTCGACCAAATATTAAGAGCATTTAAAGATGCAGACCTGAGTATCTCGATCATTGAGCATCAAGTGCTTAAGCATAGCTGGGAAATCCGCATCAATGCAAGTTGACGCAGAAATGTGATACAATTTCAAAACCCCAACGGCTGCAACCATTCTCACGTAAGCACTACCATCTTTCAACCCTGAGCCCAATGGTCCTACGAGGTACTCAACCAAATTGGCAACACGCAATGAACAAAGACTCCTCAATGCAAGCCCCCGAATCATTGGATCTTGATCCTTGCAATCCCTTTGGAGAAAATTGATGGTAAGGAGTGCAAGATCAGGGTTGTTTTTAGCATAATTACCCACATACAGATAACACATTTTCTTCAATACTATGTCTGACGTAGCAGAGCACATGACCATTTCGCTGAAGACAGACGAGACATCGATGCCGATAGTCATGTAGGAGATCACTTTCTTGAAGAGCTCGCGCTTGGAATCATCTGCTCCGGGTGCTCGACTTCCTGCAAGTTGTCGTAGCTGCAACTTTAGATCTGAAACTTCACTCCTCCTGCACACATGATAGTCCCCAATTTCATGTTACAACCAAAAGTAACCATGACAAGCCTATATAAAGCCCATTACAGCTATAACTACCAATGCCACAGGCACTTAGCTCAGAAAAGCAAGAGTTCACCAGCATTAAGCAGCAACATACATTTGACCACCTTAGATACCAGGCATTTCTCTGAAACACAAAATAAAAGGGTTCATGGCATTTATGATCGACTTGTCTGAGTTACTGAAACTCTTTATTCAATCCTCCACAATGGATAGGGACACTTGAGCTTTCATTTTAGTCTAAAACAAGTTTTGAAAATGCCAAGTTCAAAGACCAGAAAACTACTTATGTCATACAGTTGTAGCCAAGTGCAAATCACCAAGAGACATATTAAACCTCGCATTTGGCCAAATTCTGAAAATCTGCCAATGAGAACAAAACTAGCTAACAAAGAGCAGCAAGACCAATGGGATTACTCTTCCATATACATAGACGGGGGAAGTCAAGCATCAAATTGTGGTAGAGGGGAACTTAAACGAGCAAAACCAATACACCAAACACTGAAACCAATTATCGATAACCAAGAAGGGTGGAAAAAGCTAGGCACTAGAATAGCAATGGCAGTGTTTTACATCGATTGTCAGCTGAAATGCAGAAGCAATTGATCGAACAACAAAATTAACAAATTGGGTACAACCGTAGAGAGGCAAAATATGTGAAATGAAAACAAATTGATCAATGAAATCGATCATTACCCGGAGGGCTGAGAAGGCGAAGGAGATCGCTGGGTTTGATGAGCCGGAGGAGCCATCGCCGACGACCTCGATTCGCCGGCGTAAAATTTTAGGGTTCCCGAGGATAAATGATGGATCAATTTTGATTAAATTGAAATGATTTTCCACTCTCCGGGTGTTCGGGCTTTGTGATCCGAGTGAATGAAAAATAGGCGCAGCAAGAAAAGACTGAAAACTGAAAAGGGTGTACACCCCTCAGAACGGCGCCGTTTTGAGCCCTCCAATACCCAACTTAACAGATATTTCTTTGGGTGTGGTAGTGTATGTGAATGTCATTCATCAGGAAAAAGCTTCAATCTTTAGAGAGAGAAAGTAGAGACGGGGAAAGAAGGGATGATACTCACTCACCTCCCCAAAGCGCCTGCCCTCATAACCCTCCCCCTAAAACCCAAAACCCTTACCCACAATCCATCCTTAATCCCATTTCGCCACCTCCCAATTTTCTCTCTCTTCTCCTCCTTAACTGCAACACTAACTACCCGGAATCCTAAACCCCCCAAAATCATCTCATCTGATGAACAAGACGAAGATGAAGAACAACCCCAGATTGAAATTCCCATTGACAAGCTCTTTGTGCCCCCAGAAACTGACATTTCATCCTTCCAATCTTCAAACAGTTCTTCTGGGTTGAATGCCCGGATATTGAAGGGCTCAAACATTGTGCTTAGCAAGTATGCAACAAATGCCCAAGTAATTAAGGCTGAGTTTATCAAGAGTAGTGTTAAAACTGAGGATTGCCCTCAAGAGGGGTTGCCTGAATTTTCCCTTGTGGGTAGGTCTAATGTGGGCAAATCTTCTCTTCTTAATTCGCTTGTTAGGCGAAAGAAGCTCGCACTTACATCAAAAAAGCCCGGTTAGTGGTTTCTCTTTTTGTGCGGTATTCTGAATTTTGTGGGTTCTGTATTTACATATTGTAATGAGTTTTAGCATTCCTTTCTGTCGTCTCAAAGAGTCACTAACGAAGAGTCTATTAATAATGGATTAAAGGCTGCTCTCTTTTGGTGCCTTCAGTTTGTTTCATTGGGGGTAACCTGTAAAACTTTTGAACATTCTTCCTCTTGGAAAAGGAAGATGATATGGAATTACTCGTTTGATTTTTGCTTGCAGGAAAGACTCAGTGTATCAATCATTTTCGGATCAATGATAGCTGGTATCTGGTGGATTTGCCTGGATATGGGTATGAATGATTTCCATTGCTCCCTTTCTTCACAGTATTTTGATTTGCTGATTATCAGAAATGGATCTTCTATTACATCCAGATGTGGATGATCATCTGTAGCCTTTATGTATTATCAATCAATTAGAAGGCAAACAACTCGAAATTACTTCCTTTTTTCATGATAGCTATCTGAAAACATTATTAGGAACTTGATGTCCTTATTGTGTTAGATGCTTCCGAGATAAAGCAAAAGAGATCGCTGAATTTTCTGGAATCTATTAGTCTATTACCATGTTTCCCGAAGAGTGTAGAAGTTTGGCCTTGAGAATGCCTAAACTATGAACCATTTGCATTAATCACTGCCACATTTGTAAAAGCTTTTACAGCGTGGACTCGAATTCACTCTGTTTTGCTCTCTTTCACCTACTAAATCATGCTTTGGTATCCTACAAACTGGATACCGTTTAGTTTTGGTAGCTATTATCTGACTTTCATCATTCAACTTTGCATTCCAAGGACACCTTGTTTCATGATGCAAATTTAGGTCATTTTACCACCACTATAACTGGAAGCAATTTGTCATTTGATGTCGGCGGGTCTTGTATTTGAACTCTCAAAAATTCATTCCTCCCACTGTTGCAACTGAACCTTTTGGAGTCAACTCCATCAAAATTCTGAGAACTAGACTATTCCATGAGACGGATTCAAATGCTTTGTCCAAGCATTTCCCTCTTATACAACAACAACAACTACTCTCAGTGTGGGTTCCGCTTTCACGGGGTTTGGAGAGATCCAAATCCTCTGTGAGCATCACTGCCCATAGAGAAATCAATTCCAAGAGATCATTTCCCTCTTATCCAGTTATTTGTTAAATACTGTGGTGAATCTGTAATGTTATATGGTTATTACTCCACAGCATCTCAATATAACCCAAATTGAACAGGTTTGCAGCAGCTCCTCAGGAAGTTAGAACAGATTGGGACAAGTTTACGAAGAACTACTTTCTTAATCGATCAAACTTAGTGTCAGTCTTCCTTCTTATAGATGCGAGCATCCCTGCAAAAAAGATTGACCTTGAGTATGCTAGTTGGCTGGGTCAGAACAAGGTCAGTCTATCTACTTTCCTTCTTGAAATGAAAAAGGATGGTCGGTGCACGGTGCCCATGGTGCATTGACTTGGTTTATAGGGCCCTCTTGTGTTTGGCTGAAGGCTTTGTGACCTTGGCTGAAGGCTTTGTGACCATGTTCCATTGTTTGAATGCAATGTGTCTAACCTCTTTCTGTTTACAGTGTTTCCTTTTCAAATCTCCGAGTCTATCTCTCTTTTGGTTTCGTCCTACTTTTTTTCTAAACACTTCCAGATCTCTCTCGATAATTTTGTGGGTCTTTCACTGAAACTCTATTTTTCTCGGTGGTAGGGCTGTGTATGTCACAGGCCCATGGGCTCACTGAAGCGGTGTTGTAAAGCCACATGAATCGTGCCTTTAGGAAAGGCATCTCGATAGAAGTGGTGGTCCAAATATGCTGTTTCTCTTGCATGATGTTTTCTGTTTTCTGATAAGTTCATAGCTTAAAATTAAGAGGTTCTCCTTTAACTTCTCAGATTCCAATGACACTAGTCTTCACCAAATGTGACAAGAGGAAGAAGAAGAAGAATGGGGGTAAAAGGCCTGAAGAGAATGTGCAAGATTTTCAGGAACTGATACGCGAGTTCTTTGAAACAGTGCCGCCTTGGATAATGACCAGCAGTGTCACCAATCAAGGCCGAGATGAGATACTGTTACACATGGCACAGCTTCGGAATTACTGGCTTAAGCATTAGAAAGCAGTAATGTAGATCATCTATGAACTGTTACACATATCAGAGAACATCAGACCAATGGGTAAAGTGGTGGAGAGCTGGTCTGGTTCATGTGATGCTTGTTCATACATGCAAGTGGTACTCTTCCAAAATTGTCTATCCTTCAATGCTTTTTGGTCCTCTGCCGTCTGCTCAAGTTACTAGATTCTGGTCTTCACACTAGGGATCCTGATTTTCTCATCGGTGGATTACCGTCCTCCATCAGTGGTTGGTCTGTACAGAAGCATATTAGGACCCGCTCAACTGATGCTATTCTGGTGTCCTGCACGCTATAGCCAATGTACAATGGTAGCTAGCATGTAATTTTCTTTTTCTTTTCTGGTTGTGGCACTTGCGGATTATGCTGACTCTGTTTCTACTATGGAGAAAGCTGAAACGATTTTCATGACCTTCGTTTTATGGGCAATCGTAACATAAGAGCGGTCTGGTCACAAATATTACGTACTTCTTGGCTGCGTTTCCTGTGTTTTCCTTGTTTCATCTTATGTTCTGCTTGGTGGCTGTTCAAGACTGTTCTCAAAATCTCATCGTGTTAATCCTGTCTCTCTTCTATTTAAGGCCTCGGCTCAAAGTTCAGGCCCTGTTCTCAGCAAGCCTTAAGATCTATGTGTTAAACCCAATTTCAGATGAGATACAAGTAGGAGCCTCTGTAGTGCTAACTTTATTATTTATCTGAGATGAGGAATAAAATCTTCATTTTGTACCCAGAAGCACAAGAAAGATAATAAAGTGATTTTATCCAAATTTTGGAAGTTTGAAGGTAGAATAGGATCCACAAGAAGACAATCTAATTGTTAGCCAAAAGCCCTAAACCAAGATCTGTAATAAAGTGTAAGTTTGGCCGACCACAAATAAAGTTAATTCTTCAGATTTGATGCGGTGTTGCAATGTTAGTTTGGCCGACCACAAATTAAAGTTAATTCTTCAGATTTGATACAATGGTTTAAAGTTAATTCTTCAGATTTGATGCAATGTTACAAGAACCGGACAGGACCGGCCAGTTCAACTAGTTGGATCGAGAACTGGAGACCAGCCCGCAAAACACAGTGCAAAATTGATCAAATTCTAGATGATCCAAGGACTAAAACAAGCAATGCAACCGTTGCCTCCGAGTTAATGCTCGGGAAGCATCAGAATCCCAAGGGGTGAATGAATCGCCAAAGAATGGCATCAGAATCCCAATGGGTGAATAGACCGCTAAGGAATGCGACCATTGCATTATGCTCAACAGGTGTCCCATTCACAGTGGGTGAGTAGGCCGCTAAGGAATGCAACCATTGCTTCACAGGTATCCCATTCACAGTGGGTGAATAGGCCACTAAGGAATGCAACCATTGCTTCGAGTAATATGCTTGACAGGCATCCCAATCCCAATGGGTGAATAAATCACTAAGCAATGCAACCATTGCTTGGAATTATGCAAGTGGGCGAATAGACTGCTAAGGAATGCAGCCATTGCTTGGAGTTATGCTCAGCAGGCATCCCAATCCCAATAGGAGAATATAGACTGCTATTACGAGCCCTAGTCAAAGATTCCAACCATTGCATCAAATGGAGCTCATACGTATGAGCCTCAAACAAAGATTGCAGCCTTTTAATGGCTCAGAGCAAAGACATACGCATAAACCAAAACCCAAACTATTCAAAATGAAATCACCACGTTAGGTTGTCAGCAGTGGTTGAAGCAGATAGAAAAAAAACAGGGCCACTGTCAAAACGTAAGATTGCAGTATGAGATAGATTAGCTCAAAATCAGAACGTTTCCAAGATGTGCAAATCAATACATCTCATTACTAATATAAGTTTTTGAGGTAAACAAACAACTCAAAATTGGCTATCCAACAACTCCAGAAATAACAGTAGCTTGAAATGCCCACACAGGCAATTGCCAACCCAAATCTAAACTTAAGAGGACTAAAGCTTAAGAGGCAGCTGCTGCTTGCTTCCTTGGGGCTGCTTGAGTACCTGGTGTTATAACAAATATGATGCCAATAAGCAATTACCCAGAGAATTAAATTATTCAAAAAGAAACACAGTTTCAGTTAAAGTCACACAGCAATACCTTCTCTGAAACCAGTCTTGAACCTCCTAGGGACATGGCGAAGGTACCTCATCCGACCAGTTCCAGTTGTCTTTCTTCTGATTGCCTTCACACTCCAGTTATCTGCAACAAGATATAAAGCCCAAGTTGCGAAAACAGAGCAAAACTCAAAAAAGAGGCTATAGAAGAGACCAGAAGCTCTGTAAAGGAATGAGGAATAACCAAATCCACTAGATATCATCATCAGTTTAAATTTTAAAAAATCCAATATCTTGTAGACAAACAAAAACCAAGCTTATTGCTGAAGACCTACGTCAGAACCCATCATATACAACTTATTTTGAAAACTCAACGGATTTTACCTTTTAAAATATTTCCCACAACAAGACTTCTGAAGTGGGAGAGTTAACACGAAATAGTATGGCAGTACAACTTCCACATATTCCAAAACTATTTGGTACATGAGCTAAGTCTTTGTAGTATTCCATGAAATGGTATTCTACTAAAGATCAGACACAAAACAAACAAAATGAATCTTCATGTTAATTAATTGCTCCTGCTCCCATTGCTAATTCATTCTAAGCAATGCATATATTGCAACACTATTCTAAGCACAGAATCAAGCTAATCTATAATAACCAAATACCACCTTGCAATTCTATGTTACAATCATGATGCGGGTAACTATGTGCATCCAAGTATTACTCCCACGGCCACCAAGTTCAAACAAACAAGCAAATCAATCAACATTTCCATTCCATCCAGAAGATAAAACAAAGCATACCAAGCGCCTGTTATTCAACAACCCCGTAAGAATCTTGTAACTTGCAAAGTTACTCAGCATACACCATACTGGATCATGAACACACAGAATTCTCCAACATTTCACATTTCTCCTAATTTTCACAAACCCTTTCGCCTTTTTCCTTTTTTTCTGATTTTCTTTTAGGGGGAGTGTTAGAAGAAGAAGATTTTCCATGGATTTGTATAGCATGGGTCGCACAATGATAGGACGAAAACAACTCTCCAATGTGATTCATGTTGGATTAAAGCTACCCATTTCACCTGCGTTTGCTATCTAAGCCTCAAACGAGGGCAAAGGCAACACCAACATCCACATGAAACCTAAATCACATTTCAATTAACCACCATAAAGTACAACAATTTAAATCTTGCTTAACAAATGTCCTTAATCGATAATATTAACTAGAACCGAACAAATTCATGATCTGGAAAAGCAAAACTCAGCAAAGTAGGAAGAGAGAGAGAGAGAGAGAGAGAAGGGGGGGGGGACTAACAAGTCCTCTTGCGGGCAGCAGGGAAGCCACAAGCAGCGCAACGGCTCTTCTGAAGGTGGAAGCTACGGCGGCCACACCTCACACACAGAGTGTGGGTCTTGTTCCTCCTCTTACCAAAGCTTCCTGTACCTTTCCCCTAACATACAGAACAAAACAACCACATTTCACATCAACGCCACCATTGATCCGCCATTAAAGCAGTTCAAAAGCACCTCTGATCCGCCATTAAAACGGCCCACAGAGAAGGAGACAAGGTAAACAGCAATGAAGACAGAGAACATATATTACCATCTTCAGTCGTCCGAAGAAACCCTAAGCTCCGGAAGCAGGGGTAGAAAATTCTCGAAGGCTACGCATCGTTAGAGCTTAAATACCCGCCATTGATCGAACTAGGGTTTTAGATTTTGACGGAAGAGAGAGTTCTACTTCTGGGCTTGAACTTCAAATAATGGGCTACGATTCATGAAGCCCGACTTAGGTTTTCTATCATCGGGTTGGGACTCGATACATGTTTAAACGGGCCGTCTTTTTAAAAAAAAAAAAAAAGAACTGAAATATGTTTTTTTGAAATAACGCAGCCAATTTAAAATTCTTAACACCCAATTGTTACTCAGTGAAGTCGTACACTGGCTAAAATTTTATATTTGCTGGTCTTTAGTAAGTGAATAAAATTAATTTTTATTCGCATTTTAAAAGTATCGTTTCATAATTGTGATTAGGGTTAGATTTCGGAGAATAAAAAGCCAAAGTAAAAAATTAGATAATTAATTCTTAGTATTTTAATCTGATATTAACTCCCATACATATTGTTGGGTCGAGATCACACCATAGAAGCCTTGAAATAAACTACGATGACAGTTGTTGGAAAGGGAAGCGCAATAGAAAAGGTCAACACATACGTACATACATTAAATAACAACCAATTTAACATAGAAAATTCATCCACATTGAAGAGAAAAACCATGACCTAATAGTAACCGGCACATCCACTATAACAGAACAGATAGATTACAATTAGGTTCACTCTGAACAGTATGTCACTCACTGTCACATAGCCAATTTATGAACCATCCTGCACTCTCACAAACCTAGCTTTCCTCTCCACACACACTCCCCTCACTCGCAGTTTGGCATGCATAGGATACAACCCACAAATACCTGAATCTCACACCATCAATAAAGACCCCTGCATTGGGTGACAAGAATATGCCTTTCGCATTAGGGATGACCAACATACACATAAATCCTATTTATTTATAGGAGAACTGCCTTGACCTCCAACTAACTTGTATTCCAACTAAAATTTCCACTAAATCGAATCATTTTGACTTATTATAAGATGTATCATCATTGTTGAATGTCAATGTCCACAACTTCTTTCTTTCCGCCATTTTTAGAAAGTGTTTGGCTGATTGGTATTGCTATCTTATGTGATTGGGATGTTTTTTACAATTTTAGAGATATAAATAGTACACGTGTTTCTAATTTGTGTCGCACCAAACAATGTCAATTTATGTTGCACATTTTTGATCTAGAATGTATTGTTATTAGTTTATAATTTTTTTTTACATATTAATGTTATGTATTTACCGACAAGTTTGTACGTTCGAAATGTACAAGGTAGCAAGACTTGATGTAGAAGGACATAGAAAAGGATTATATGACAATGGAGTAGAGAGACAGTCTGAACATGCATAAGGACAGCGAGATAAAGAGAATGTTGAATAGCTCATAATGTCCATTCAAACGCAAAAAGGCGCACACAAATATATATCACGAAATGCATATGTAATCATTGTGACGTAAAAGAATCATAAATAAATAACAACTAGCAAGGAGCGAAAAGTGAAAAGATCGTTACAAAAACATATCGTGCCGGGCCGTTATAAAAAATATTGTGGGTCCTCACGCAAAAAGGGCCAGGAAATACAATATATATGCTATCTCGAAGGCCATGAAAGAGGTAAAAAGCAAGGCTATAGGTGACCAAAGGTTTTATCGTACATAAGGTGCATTAGAACTAAATTTTCATCATAAAAAAAGATGCGTTCTATTTTTTACGACGGGTTCATCAATTTTTAACGGACCTGACCAATTTTTGGATGGAATTTTCAATGAAATTTTCGATGAGATTAGCCATTTTCGACTGATTTTTCGACGGGGCAGTTTCTTCGACCATCGAATTTTCGATCGTTTTTTTAATGGATTTCGTTGGACATTTCATTGGCAAATCCTTTCTGCAATCGAATTTTCGATGAATTTTTGTCAGAAATTCTATCGAAATAAGCATTCATTTTTGTTGTATAACTTTGAGGCATGACAATTGACCCTAGTTCTCGACGAAATTAATTCTCCACCACAGAGATAGGGTGTCAAACTTTGGTCAAAACGCAGCGAAAAGGGTAAGTATTAACATGGAACATTAAGGTAATTCTTCTATCAAGAATTCACCACTGTTGTCATCAGTTAAAATATGAGAAATCTCACATGGAACATGAAAAATTAATTGTAAACGTCAAGGGAAATATAATATATCCTAATTAATTTGACCATCCAATATATTATCGTGTTGCCTTTTTTCCCCCTCTTTTGTGTGTGTAGTGGATTTTAATCTCTATTGCTTCTGCTTCTACAAGAAAAGATGAAACGTTCTGAACTGTCCGCATCATTTACCATGAAATCTAAACTTCATTGTGAAACTGCTTGTATAATAATTTCATTGCCCTGTTCTAGCACAATATGAGTGAACCCTACTTGCAGTGCATATTTGATGCAGTTTCTCATGATTGTTGCTGACTCCGGAGGATTCTTCTGAGGTACTGTTGATGATGACGTGGGAGGAAGGAACGGGTTTATCTGACAGCTCGCGCGCAACACCTGACATTCTCTTCTCCAAATGGCCCAACCTGCAAAAAGGGCACCCCCGGGTTATGGACCGGGGAACTCCTCTCTGACGGTCAAGTCAACCCAAGGTCGAAGTCAAAAGTCAAAAGAAAAAGAGAATATAATATGAGTTCAATGTATCAGAATGCCAATCCCTTTCTCGAGGAGGGTAGGTGATTATTTATAGTCCCTTCGACAATGAGGTAAAATAGTAATCTTATCTGAAACACCCGCATGGGCCGCCAGTCTTGGCATGGAAGGGCCCTAGGGGGAGCCCCTAGGGTTGCATCTTAGGGCCCATTATCCAAGGTATGGATCTTGTCTACAGGCCTAACTTGGATGGGCCCATTTAGGGAAAATCGGATTTTCCCCAATTACTTACCCCCTCACATTTTACTTGCACGTCGACCAAGGCGAGTAGTTAGGTAGAATGTGGAGAACTATCCATGATCGGCATGCATCCTGGAAGTTTCGAAAATTGGGCCCTTGTAACGACCGGCCCTGTGGCCACCGACCATAGTTGGGCAAGTTTAGAGACTTGGACGATACTTTTAGCAGACTGCCTTCTTCGTAAGTATAAAAGGCAACTGCCAAGGAGAGGGTGTTCCATTCTTCATTTTTCCGTAATGATCGTTATCTGACGTTCCTTCCATGACTTTCCCACGCTCCCTCAGTACTAAGGAGATGGCTGAGTACGTTGTCCGCTACTTCGCATGGGACCGGCGTGGGGCTGCCTTTCCCTCGCCGCCTCTCTCGAAAGACTTTCAGGCTTTATGCCCGAGCTACGAGCTGGCCGTGGCCAAGGAGGCTGTCGAGAACTTTAACTCTCAGAGCTGCCCCAGGTGATCTTTTATGCAATACTTTTGAATGAGACTGAAAAGCTTGGGGTCTTGCGCAGGCGAGCACTTCGAACATTGGAGTCAGCCCTCACTGAACTTCGTCGGAGCACCTTTGAATCGTGGGTGTAGTTGTATGATGACTGGATTTTCGAAACCCGATTCCGGACAAAGGCAGCACCAGAGGAAAGTTCAGAGGTCGGCCCACAGGAAGAGGGCTCGGAGGTGGAGCCGGAGGGTGAGAGCTCAGCCAGTGAGGGGCGGCTTCCCCTTCTGACGATGACAAACAAAGGTGAGGCCATTAAGCCCCTGAACGCGCGGCCTCTCCCCCCACCAGCCTTTTTCTTTCTTTCTTTTTTGTATCGCCTATATTGACAGTAATAAAAAGGTCGTGCTTTCATACCTTCCTAAATGGTCATTACTTTATTTGTGCTGGTCTCAATTTGTGCTGACTAGATGGCCACGTGGTTGAAATGAGTTGACTATTAGGCTCTTGGGAGCATCTTCCTGTCTCCTAACTCTTCCTATGCCCCCTCTATAAATACAACTTCATACTCCTATACATGATGTTCAGTGTATCCATCCTTTAGGAGGAAGCAGTACGACGGGAGAGGAGGGAGGACAAAGAATGATCTGTACGCTTATTTCCCCTTTTAGTATGGCGTTTTCTCCCCTCTACAGCACCAGAGAGATGGTTGACTATGTGATGGAGTCCTTCATCTGATGCTGCAGGAGAGCTACACATCCGCCTTGCCCCCTTCCCGAAGATTACAACGTCCTATGCCCACACTTTTCATTGCCCGAGGTCGAGGGAGCGGCGGTCGACTTTGAGCTCTCTGAAATGGTGCAGGCGATATTCTATGTTATATTGTTGAACGAGGCTATAGAGTTGAGTGTGGTACACGGTTTTATGGCCGAAGGCCTGAAGTCGGCCCTGGTGGGTCTAAGGTGGTTAAGTTTTGAGGCCTGGATGAGCTATGTTGATAATGAATAAAGAGAAGTGCAACTTTAGCAACATGCCGTCGCAGTGGAGGTCCGTGGCCCTTCGGACGGTCAGGAAGAGAGCTCGGGATCAAATGGCCCTCCGCCCCACTCTAGTGATGAGGAGTAACCTTAGTTTTATCTTGGATTCTCTCTTGTTTTGTCCCCTTTCTTTTCTTAGGCCACCCCTCGTGGGGGCTTTTGATAATAAAATGGCATTTCTTTGTCATAAAGAACTGTTTTCTTCATGCCTTACATTGTGCTTTGTGTTGAATGATGCGCTCTAGGGCCACCAAAATGTTTGCATTTTACTTTAGATCGGGATTTCAAGTTGCAGGAGCCACGTACAGAGTGAGATGAGAGAGAAATCGAAAATGAACCTCTTTTCCAATTTCGCCAGTATAGAGCAGGCGGTGGAGTACGTCCGTGATCACTTTCGATCGTCGTTGTGGGATCCCTAGGCCGCTTCCGTCGGACTACCACGACATCTGTCCCCGTTTCGACCTCGAGGTAGTGATGTGATATGCTCACGATTTCAACACCCCATAGATGGTGCAGATAATCTTTTACACCATGGTTGTAGATGACGCCGCTGAGTTGGGCAATTTGGTGAGATTTTGAAGTATTCGGGCATTATTGGTCATATAGTGGGAGGCCCCACTGTCAAGTACCCACCGTACCGAAGTCGCATTATAGCTCTTACCAGTCACACATTCGTGGCTTTCTTTTTCTTTGAAATAGACGTACATTTCCTCCAATTGGGCCGTGGTAAATCTGCCATACCCTGCCTGAAGCCCAATTCCTTCTTCTTTTCCTTTCTTGTCTTTTCCTGCTGCTAGAAGCGCCTCACCTCCTCTCTGTCTACTCATACCAGAACCTGAAACCCCATAGCCTTGCCCAGGTTCTTCTTAGCTGCCATTCTCGCTGCTCTAAATCTTCAAATTGCCCTTTCCTCTTCCTTAATTTGGCCTAGCGTTCCTCCGATTTCCCCAACTGAATGGGTGTCCCACCAATTCGTAGCATTGTTCTTTCTCATGACCTGGTTTATGACAGTAACTACGTCGTGATCGACCCGAATTTCTGGGTGAATTCGTGCTCCAATGGCCTCGATTTGTGCTTATGGTTGCTCTAAACATAGCACCTTCCATTGAGTTAAGGTTGTCCATTCCTCTTGCTGTCGCTCATCTCATGCAATGAAGGCATATACCTTGTTTAAGGTGGGCAATGGCTCTAGTAAGAGAATGCTACACCCGGCTGTACCGCATAGATCTGAATCTAGATCTAAGAGAAATTCGTGTATTTTTTCTTCTTCAAGGTGCTTGCTCATCTCCTTCCCAGCACCGTAGGTACAGTTTTGTATTTCCCAATTCATCCCATGAAGTCCTCAAATTCGTGAAATAATCTGCAACACTAAGTTTTCCTTGTGTTGTTAGGGTTAATTCCCTCTTGATTTGATGAACTCTGATAGCGTGACCTTGTGAGTGTCCTTCTTCAAGATCGGTTCAAATTTGTCTTGTCGTCTTGGCGTAAGCAACAGACCCATGAAAGTTCTTGTCAATTATGTTATACAACCATGTGATGACGATGGAATTGCATCTATCCCAGGTATGAGCTTCTGGTAAGATGTTTTGAGGTTTTGTGATGCTTCCATCAATAAAACCAAGCATGTTTTTTGATTTTAAAGCGTTGATAGTTAAACAGCTCCAATTAGCATAGTTATCGCTATTCAGGCTTACAGGGCTGATGATATTGCTCGGACTATCCGAGCTGCTCAGATAATAGGGAGATTGTGGATCTTTCAGGTCAACACTGATGTTGTGTTGTTTGTTGTTGGTCTCCTTTTTCTGTTCCTCAGTGTTCTTCTCATTCATAGCTATGCTGTGGTGTGAAACAACTATGTTATTTTCAGTATAGCTCTGATATCATGAGAAGTTGGATGTTTGGGAGAGAATTTGTCATGGTGCTCTTCCTCACCTTTCGTCGGTCCCTTTTATTAAGCCATGCAAAGATTACATACAGCTGCATGTACAAGATGTGATTATCTTAGAATGGACTCCTAAGAATACTAAACTTAAGGAAAATAGGATCAGAATCAGACTACGAGTGCACAATATATGGGTACAGAATATTGTGGACCTAATAGAGATCATTGTACAAGTGATGATCTAATCTTTTCACTTTAAATGGCCTCTGCCGACTGCCAATGCGAACCAACCTAGTAAACAATCCCCATTTAACTCTAAACCGATGTCAATCATACTTGGAAACCTTGAGTCCAGATCAAAAACATTTCCTGAGAATTCATATTTATTAGCTTCATGCTCAAGGGTAATGGTTGAGGGTATAGTAAATTGTTATCTCTTAACACAATCCTCACATCAGTGTGTTAAAATTCTAGACAAACGGAGTCTCTTAATTATTAGATTTGAAATGTGGATGTTGTATTAACCTTCCTTCTTTGCGCAATAATTTTACGTGAAGGTTACTAAAATTCGAACATAAGATATTTGTTTTGAAGAACTCTGAGATAATATTTAAGATCAATTCAACTAAAAATTTAAACTGATAAAATTTAGAGATTGATAAAAGATTTATACGCTACCAACCCATCATTTTCTCAACAACTCTGGAAGAATTTGATGTAACAATTCTAGAAGATATTGATGTAGTAATATTGTCATAGAAACGGATAAAATTTTGGGTTTGAATTTTAACGATTTACCAAAATAGTTGGATCGGATAGAAAAATCATATTGGATGTTAGCCTCCCTCCGAATTCGCCCCGGATCCTACTCGTATTCGGATTATTTTTAGCGGAGTCGAGCTCGATTATTTTTTTCTCGAATTCAAATCAGATTATTTTACCTCAAATCGGATTAAATGTGTCTCGAATTCGGATAAAATCACCATTACTAGTTATTAGTTTTAACATTTTTACTATAGTGCGAACTTAGGTATAAAGTCAAGTGGAAAAGCCAGCTTTATCCTTGTTTTTTAAAAGAAAAAAAGCTTTGACTAATTGTAAACGTGAACGGTCTTATTACTCGCTGGGAATAGCATTCTTCCTAACCTCATTAGGAAATGTCCGTTTCATCATATAGAATTAGCGCTTAAAAGTTAGCGATGGTTTGCTGCAGTCAATGGTTAATTACGTTTACCAATGATTAGGAATAACAGCTAGCGGCTACTAGTGTTTATTAACAGTTAATAGCGATTACAACTAGTATTTATAGTTAGCAGCTAAGTTGTTACTGGCGTTTGCCAACCTTTAAGATTAGCGATTAATGGTTGTCAACGTTTGAAAGCGATTAAAAATAGCTAGTAGTTACCAGACGCTTTCGAAATGCTAAAATGAAAACCCCCATGATAACCGCTGCATAGCGACATAATTAAACAATTTATTATTATTGCAATTTGGATGTTAATATAATAATTGACATAATTTGGACGGTTAACGCATGATTCATGTGTTGGAGAAATGTTGCAATTTGGACAATCAACATAACAATTGAACAACTATTATTTTTGCTAATCCTGCATTAATCATCACGTGGCCATGTATATTTTTTTAATAATTAGGTATTAAAGTTCTAGGAGAGGTAAGGAAATCATCATAAAAGATCTGAATAACTCCTGCATATTATTGATATTGTAAAAAAATAATAATAATTTAAATTTCTACAAACATGTAAAAATCAAAATTCGCAAATGTCTATAAATACCTTTAAATAAACCAATAATCTTAATAGAAATGTCTAACGATGGAAATTTTTTTTGTGAGATCAACTTAACATAGTTGTAGCTAGGCGGTTGACATGACACGTAATTGAAGAGCATTTGATAAGTTATAGATCAATCAACAGTACATTCTCATCTCACGTCAAATTTTGAGGGATGCTTGGTACCAAGAAACCAATGTTCTAACAAACACACAACGAGGAAAAGAAAAAACAAAAAAAAGAGGCCCCCAAGTGTAAACCTAAACCTAAACCGACTCCAACACTAAAGTTAGTCTGGAAGAGGTTTCTTCAAAAGAGATTCTTCGTGATAGCTCGCCGATGGCTATGGGTTGGCACTTGGCAGGGTGTGGTGGTGATTCATGGGGTAGGGCCGTATGGGGTAGAAGGTTAGAGAGTTTTTCCCTCCAAAAAATTAAAGAAATAAATTTTTCTATAACAAATGTAAAGATGTATAAGAAGTTGAAAAATCTCTAAGGGGCTTTTTGGTGAGATAAAATAAAATAAAACTTAAATCTTTAGATGTCAAGTTCAACTTTTTTGTATTTGATGAGCACTTTAAAGGGATGAAATTTGATACCTAGAGGTATCAAGTTCCCCATAATCTTAAGGAACTTGAACCCTTCCATTTTTAAGAGGGTTCAAGTCCCCAACCCTCTAGAATTAACATCATCATCATCATCATCATCATCATCATCATCATCATCATCATCATCATCATTATTATTATTATTATTATTATTAATAATTATAGTTATTTATATTAATTACTATTAATTATTATTTTTATCATTAATTATTATTGTTAATAACATCATTATTAACATTAATGATAATAATTACTAATAACATTAATAATAACTATTATTGTAATTATTATTTATTAATAATAATTATTATTAATTATAATTACTAAAATTAATTAACAATTATAATTATAATTATAATTAAATATTATTATTTATTAATTAATCATTATTATTAATAACTATAATTAGTATTATTAATTATCATTAATTGTATTTTTATCATTAATTATAATTATTAATATTAATAATTATTATTATTAACACTAATGATAATAATTATTAATAATATTAATAATAAGTATTATTGTAATTATTATTTATTATTATTTATATTAATGATAATAGTTATTATTAATTATTATTACTAAAATTAATTAATAATTATAATTATTCTTATTAATTATTATTAACAATGATAATTATTATTGATATTACCAATAATTATTATTAGTAATGATAATTATTATTAATATTATTATTATTTATTATGTTTATTATTAATTATTATTATTAATTCTTTTGATTATTAACATTCATAATTAATAATAATTAAAAAATTTAATATTAATATCAATATTAATAATAATAATTATTAATATTAATAATTGTTATGATTATATTTATATTAAAAAGAATTATAATTTTAATTATTGTTAATAATAATAATTATTATTATTTATAATTATTATGATTAACTATTATTATTAACCATTAATAATAGTTTTTATTATAATTATTATCAATTAATAATAATAATTATTAATTATTAATATTGCTTAATAATGATATTCTTGATAATTTTTTAATATTAATAATAATAATTATTATTAATTATCAATTATTATTAATATTAGTAATTATTATTATTAATGGTAATAATAATTATTTATTATTATTATTATTAGTATTAGTATTAGTATTATTATTACTATTATTTTTATTATTAATCATTATTAAGCATTATTATTTGGTTTTAAAATAAAACAAATTTGATTCATAATCTACAGTTAAACAATAAGGACTGGAACTTGATTCTATTTCTTTTCCTCTAAATACGTGAGTTTATGATTCAAATTTCACCTTTCATCCCTTAGAAATCATTCTTTGATTCCATTCCATTCCATTTTTCCTCACTAAACAAGGCCTTCCAATCCTGAAAATTCTGCACATTATCGCCTAACACCTTAAAAGTTAAACTAACTTTTTTTTCCAAATTTAACAAGGAGTTAAAAGTAAATAATTAGTGTCAAACCCCTATAACCCCCCTTTCTCTCTTATCATTGTCATCTACTCACACACTCTCTCCACTCCCTCATGTCTCCTTCTTTCTCTCTCTTTCTCATCATCATCAAATCACACCTCATCCTTAAATTATTGTGTGCAACCGGGTGGATATTTTTTTAAATTCTTCCATTGAAATATTAAGGCATACACTTATATTTATATTATGGATCTACGTTCACTATTTTTGTATAAAAACCTAGCCTTAATTTTTAAGATAAATATTAATTGAAAATTTATATATTTATTATCCGTATTTTTACTCAATAGAAGCATATAGATTTATGATAAAAATAAACAAAAATAAGGAAAAAAAATTCACTACAAATTTTTATATATATGGATACAGCATTAGTGAGCAATACTGCATATGCTAGTGAGCTATATAATATATTTAATGAGCAATACAATGTTCGTAAGAAATATTTATATTATCTTTTATTATGATATAAGCGCATTTATGTTATACATATTTAGTTAGTATAATAAAAATATAATCCAACGCACTAAAAATATGTCATAACTTACTAAATATAACTCATAAAGCTCACTAAAAGGCGAATATATCATGCCTTAGAATATGAACAAAAAAAGTATATGTGCTAACTAAAATTGTGTACTATATTGTTTGTTCACTCATTTTTTATTATGAATTATTAGTATTTCATGCTAAATCATATTGGTCGCAGAATACATTTTATAGCTTACTAAATATCTAGCGTAACTCATTAAATAAATAGCATAGCTCACTAAAAAGAATAGTACCGATAGCTAACAAATAATATTGTCAAGTTCTTGGGTTATGTTACAACTCAATCATTTTTTGCTATGACATAAGTGTGTTTGTATTATATTTTGTGAGTATAATACAGATATAGTGAACTCATTAAATATAGTTCAACTCACTAAATATATGTCATAATTCACTAAATATATATCACAATTCACTAAAAAAATACAGACAACTAGAATATAGTTTAATGAGTTTCAGATGCACAATAATATTTTTTTTAGTAGAATAGCATATTTTAATAAATTATATAGTATTTTTACTTAGTGAAGCCTGTGGTACATAAGATGCATTAGTTTTAATCTATCCGCTCACTAAAAGTATGTATTAGCTCACTAAAATTGTGTCTCAACTCAGTAAAATATTGTGGTGAACTATACATCATTTTTAGTGAACTGAAATTCGATTGTACAATTACTTTTGCACAGCCGGTTGTATGATATAACAACTCGCTAAATAAATATATAACTCACTAAAAAAATATAGACAATTGGGATATAGTTTAGTAAGTTTTAGATGCACAATAATATTTTTTTAGTACAATAGCAAATTTTAATAAGTCATATAGTATTTTTACGAAGTGAAACTTGGGGACATAAGATGCATTAGTTTCAGTCTCTCTGCTCACTAAAAGTATGTGTTAACTCACTAAAACTGTATCTTAGCTCACTAAAATATTTTAGTGAGCTATATATTATTTTTAGTGAGTGAAATTGAGTGTACAACAGCATATTTTAGTGAGCTATATAGTATTTTTAGTGATCCGAAATTCAATTGTGCAATTGCATTTATACAATCGGTTGTATGATGTAACAACTGCACCTCATCCTCCTCTCTCTCCACTCCCTCATGTCTCCGTTACCTTGTTCTCTCTCTCTCTCTCTCTCTCTCTCTCTCTCTCTCTCTCTCTCATCATCTACTCACACTACACCCTCCATCTCTCTCCACTCCCTTATGCCTTTCAGGTTCTCTAAATCTCTAAGAGTCTAAGGTATTTTTCTTCAATTTTCTTTCCTATTCGATTATCAAATATATTGTTCTTTTTTAATTTCAATTTTGTGCTTCTTTGTGATAAATTTTGATCCCTAATTTTTGAATGTGCATTGACAGATTCCTCTTCCGTTATGATGTTTCTTCTTTAATGCCCTCATAATTCAAGTTTTTCTTCTTCAATTCTCTAAAAAAGCAAGGTTTCTTCTTTACTTATCTTCCCTCTTTGAATTTTTCAATTGCAATTTCGTACTTCTTCATCTAAAATTACGCTTCATAATCTTCATACTAATAATATCTGTCATTGTCTTCGCTACCATACAGGAATATTTGGCATCGAAATTATGTTTAGATTTACTTTCCAAGATGACTTAGATAGTAGAATTGGGTATGATGGATTTAATTATGTTGTTCTCCACCCGACTCTGTTACTTTAATTTTTAACTAAAGTGGAAAAAGAAGAGTTGTACGAGATCACCTGGAAATTTGAGGAAATTAGAAAAAGAAGTCATGGATCCGTTCAGTATGATGGGAAAAGGTTGCTGCCACCTCTATTATTTTCCATTGTTTCTCTCTCCTAGTATTTAATTTGTACCTTCATTTTAATTTAATTCAATTAATGTGATTCAGGCTATAATTGTTGAGGGAAAAGATGGGAAAATGAGTTTGAAAATATGCTTAGTTCTATATACGATTTAATTATGAATGAATGGTCAAATTATGATTACATTAAATTTACGCCATTGATGCAAACTATTTTTTTTTAAAAAAGAAAATACATAAAATTTATAACTGCTAGATGTGCCGCCTCCGGTCTCCCATGTTTCCTTCTCTCCCTCCTTCCAAGACAGATCAAGTTTCCTAATAGAGTTTCAGTTTGATAACATATAGATTAGAACTGAGATGGACTAGATGAATGAAGGGATTTTGTGGTGATCCCTCGAGGGGTATTTCCAAGATTTTATATCTAAGTCGGTAGAACAACTTACAAGATCATTGTTGATGTTTTCAGTGATGAGAAAGGGGTTTAGAGGAGGATGATGTTCAGTGTTTAACTTTGGGAAGAAAATGGAGTGTTGTTGAGCAGACATTGAATGATTTGGTTTTTTTGGGATGAATTAGGGAGGTTTGATTGCTTTATTAGTTGAAAATGTTCGTTATGGTTGAATTGGAAAGTAAACACCAACATGGCTAAAAATTTTCTTAAATCACTACAGAGTTTAAATTCTTGCAAATATGTTATATTAGTTAAATTGTTTACCCAATAAATTATAGTGATTTAAATGCTTGGGATTTGAGAGGAAGTGGTTTATCAGTTGAAGAATACAAATACCGAGAATGCTAAGTAAGCAATGTACACACATAAACTTCATTTATTTAAATGTTTGCAATCAAATATTAACTTAAAAAAAAAAAAACTTGTACACATGTACAAAAATAAGAAAAGGAATCTTATTGTGGCATTTAATTTATAAACTTATCATAATGTTATTTCTATCTTATTAATCTGAGTTCCTTTGTATAAACTTAAAGTCTATTTATCTTTTTCAGTGACAACTTATCGTCTTATCTTTTTTTAAATTATAATATCAATTATGTATGTAATGGTGATTTTTTTCCCCCAATAATATATACGTTCTAAAGATTTATTTCATCATGCACCATGCATAGCAACATCAACTCAATAATGCCCGAGGAAATAAATAACCTAGCAACCCTATACACAGGATAGTTGCTAATTGATTTACGGTTCCTTTTTTGTATATGTAGGTAGGCTTTATCTATTATGTTATAATGATGCTTGCAACATTTCTATTTTAGGGTGACTGTAAGTGCTTCATTTTATGTTGAACTACATAACTGATATTAGGTGCTTATGGGCAAAAAAAGCTTACTAATGTTTCTTTAGCTTAGGCCTATAATATGATCAAATAAGCCCCTTCAACGCATCTACAAACGCATAGAAGGCGCAAGCCTTTGACAATTTTGTAGGCGTAAACATTTACACTAACCTTATTATAGTCGTACACGTTACAAGTGGCCGACATCATTAGGGAAAGTTGGACCACTTACGAAGAGCCAAGTATTTCCGGCCTTTGCATGTTTAACACACCTTAGCTGGCAATCTCACTTCATCAGATACACTGATGTAGGTCCTGACACACGACAAGAGAATGACGTAACCCAAGTATCGATATCAGCATCAGCCGACAACATAAAACCTATAAGCGCAAACTTACCAGTGAGATAATTTTTTAACTCATTAACGGGGTCTATTATTATCATATTAATATTTGTTTTAATTTTTTATTGCACAATTCTCATTTTCTTTAGAAAAAATTCATAATTTTGCTACGTCAAATAAAATAATACTTATAAATCCACTTCATAATATACAATTTTATTTCTTGAATCAAAAAAGGGGGAACAACTAATAAAAGATATTTAAAAAAAATGAAAAAATGCTCACGAGTTGGCTCACAGGCACGGGCCTCTCGCGCTCGCGGGCTTTCCGCTGGTCGGGCACATGCAGGCGGCCCACTGTCCCGCCACATCACTTTCTCTGACCTGCGAGCTTCCCACTGCCAGTGCTCTAAGCTTATGCCAAATCCTAGGAGCGACCGTTATTTAGTCGAATCTTATATCTTAAATATTATAATCTTTTGATTAAAGTCTTACTATCCTTTAACTTATAAAATTTGATTAGTAACTACGGTCTGACGTAGAAAACGAAACAAATATGTGTTGTACCTGATCTAAGAAAGGAATGACTGAGATTAGCAATCTAAGTGAATTGGAAGTTAGAAGAATGTCAGGGTCCAACGTCGACTAAGTTCAAGTAATGGCCAAAACTCTCTACTAAGTTTTAATTATTTTACTAAGCATTGTGGGCCAGTAACCATATAGCAAATATAATATTTATGATATAAGTAGTTGATTGTGATAATTAGTACCAGTAATGTTATTATAAAAAGTCTAATCATTTAAAACAAGCACATTTTCCTGGAAAACTTCAAAATTAGTTTTGTTGCATATCTTATCCAAATTAAAGATCATTCCATAATTTTCAATAGTTTTAGACCAAAAGTACGAAAACAAAAACATCAAAAGGCAGTGAAAAATCAAAGATGTAAAACCTCTAAGGTAGTTAAAAATCAATACAAAAGAAGCACACTTAATCACACTATTTTTTTTTTTTTTCTTTTGGGGTTATACCAATAATACCTTTATTTATTGGCTCTTCCCATCTACCTGCGTAACCACTTCACTCATAGAGACCCTCTACCAACTAATTACTAGCAAGATACAATTTGGTACTCATATTTAATGGTTCTCATTCATGGCTTCGGGGTGCCGTTTATCATTTGCCTGGTAACCACCGCGTGGACCTAATTAACTCCGGATTAATTGCGCTGCTATTAAGTCGCAAGATTCACGTGAAAAATTGTACTCCCATATTTTCATCAGATTAGACTTGGGACCTGTCTATAAATTGTAGTATGAATCAGCAACTTACAGATCTCAGACACTGATTAACAAAACACACAGTAACTAAAATATGCAGGGTGTCAGAAGATCAGTACGGCTGAACAAAACTCTCCTCTTCAAATCTTGGCTTTTTTCGTCATACTGAAGCTGTGCTTCTGCTCTCATGGATGGTTGTAGTGAAATATACATCGATCGACCATGTACCCAAAATTCTGTAAGTAATTCACAATCATTTCGATTCTACAATATTGTATCTGAAATACAGCTTCATCCATTATACGGTATAAAATTTGTTCCTAGCTAGGTAAGACTAGTTTCATGCAATATTATATCTGTAATCATTCACAGTACTGTTATTAAAATTAATTAGTTTACAGTGAATTTGGACTCTACCAATATATGTAGATTTATTCAAATAATTTGACAGTTATTTATCTTAAGTAAAGTCCAAAGTTTGGATCTTGTGAACAGAGAGAAGACGTATTGTTGGACGGGCCTCATGAGATTAGACCCGACGGCCACTTAAGTCGCCTAGGGTGACAACCCTTGCTACCCCTTAACCTATATAAAGGGGTTTAAGGGGGTTAGCCTTGGTAGACGCTATGATGTGAATATTATATCTCCAATATTCTCCTACTTCTCTCTTATAGTCGAACTACCATCTATCGAGTTCTTAGGTTTAGGACGTGACACATTAAAGCGACTCTAGTAGCCGCTTGGTTTTTTATATTATCGTGGACTATTACCGGCAGTACGCTTCCGCATTCAGGTTAGTCCTAACTATTCCTACAGTAGTATCAGAGCCTAAACTGTTCGGATTAGTCCCGATTAATATGTTGATAAATTTGTTAAACCTAAGTTATTGAAAGCATGCTAGTTTACATGTTTAATTGCTTAATTTTCGTAATTATGCAACCGTGATATACTACCAGCATTGCTTTGGCTAGAATCAACAAAAGATAGAATTTTTGATTCATAATCATGGATATATATGTGAAATCAGTGTGCTGCAACAGTCGTCAATTACATATAGATCCGGTTTTTGATCGGTAACCAGCAGTTCTAATTCAACCAGATTATGACACAAAATTCACGAAAGAATGTTTACTGGCCACAGATTGAATTTTTTTTCAGTTCAGTTATGCAATTGTATGCAAGCATGTTTTTCAGTACATATTATTTGCCAAGCATGCTTCAATAACCAAAGACTGAATTTTTTATTATTTCGGTCTTACGATTATGTTCCGAGCATGTTTTCAGTATGAAATTCAACCTTCAGTTCCGATTAAATTGCTCTGCTCATACATTCAAGTTGTGTGCTATTAATTGGAGGCATAAATTGATAGGTTCAAAGGAAAACCATGAGATGATTTGATCTAAACTCGATCAAACCGATAATACAAACACAAAAACAAAAAAAAAAAAAGAAGGGGGAGGAGACAGGAAAGGGGAAGAACCCGAAATCCTAACGCTAATAGCCTCTTCGCCCCCCATGACTCTAGAACCCTCACTCATCAAAACGATGGTGGCGGTAAAACCAGTCCCCACCACCCAGGCCTTCGTGGTGGCGGTGGCGGCAGGGCCTTGGTGGCCCCCACCACACTAAAACCGGCAATCACCCAGAATTAAAAAAAAAGGAGGCGGGGTAGAAGAAAGGAAACCATATTTACCCATCAGAAATCGGGAGGAAGGGTGGCGCGTGTAGCACGCGCCGCCGACGAGGACCTTTTTCGGTCCCCTTCTTCCTTCATCAGCCTGTAACGCCCCTAACTCTATGGTTAGGAGTGTTAACGTTTTTCTTCAAATCCTGGAATAAAACAGACAGAGTTTCCCCTAAAAATCGACCATTTCCCAGGCTTAAAGCCTTACAGTAAATTCCTTGCGCTTAAAAACACAACAATAAAAGCTAACTAACTCATCTGCTACCCGCCGGAGTTCAAAACTCTACGGGCCACCCGCCCGGAGTATCACAACCAACACAGTGCAGTATTTAACAAATGAACAATGAAAAGTACAGCCCTGGGTAACTTAAATGGTGGCTCACACGTCCTTATAGAGCGACTCTAAATGAAATGCAATACAGGCACACAATAGTTGAAATTACAAATCATTACATCATAATACATTTTGTATTTCACATACGAGCTCACAACTTTACTTTTAAGATTGTAGTGGCTCCATCTCTGCTCACGTGGATTAACCTTTACCTGTTATTTCAGAAACCTGGGAAGGGAATAATAATAATAAATGGGAATGAGCAATTATCGCTCAGTGGATAACCCCTTTCCGTAAACAATACTGTAAATGCAATAATAATAACTTACAACTACCGTTCGTAATTCCTCCCCTTTGAAAACTCACCGCTTGTGCAATATATTCCCATGACGATGCTAGAGAAATAACTTTTACACCATCCGCTCAAACTTGAAAGTAGCTATACTTAATGAACTTACCATAAGACATTCATATGAACGTATAAACACAATGAAAATAGAGGAGTTTAACCCGTAATTGCCATTTGTTAGGATATCTGTTATGAAGAATCACTAAAACTTTATATACATTGTTCAGTGCATTACTAAGGCTTATTTCCATATATATCATTGATATCGTACATAGTCATTACATGTCATTGAGGATGCTGACAAGCAATAAGCTATATGAGTTTAATAATAATATTAAAACCATCAGCATGCTCAATGCGATGCAATTACTATACCGATGATTACACTATACTATACAATGGCATGTCATATACAGAAGTAAATTTCCTTGCTAAATCAGGAACATATATACTATGTCATGTGATTAGTAAGGTCTCTACATGCTCATTGGCGGAACTGTAGGATATATAAAATTTAAATCCTCTACCTATTGGTAGAACTATAGAACTGTAACATGATTAATGAACTATGAAACATTGATAGGACTATACGTATGAAACGTTGAACTTTGAATCATCTGTGCACTGGAAGAACTATGAACTTTGAACTCTGAACTCTGAACTTTGGAACTTCTGCCTATTAGCAGAGCTATGAACTTTGGACTTGAAACTTCTGTCTATTGGCATAACTATGAGTTTTGAATGGAATAACTATGAACTTTGAATGGCATAACTATGAACTTTGAACTTTGAAACTCCTGCCTACTGGCAGAGCTATGAAACATTGAACTCTGAAGTCTCTGCCCACTGACAGAGCAGTAAACACTGAACTTTGGAGCATTGAAGTTAAAGTTCTGTGTAAACTCTAAAAGAAATTACTGGGTTGGTTATGCTATGAATCTAATTGATGCAATGTAACCAATGACTTGTCAATGAAAACGGGCGGCCAATAAAACATTTAAGAATGCTCAGAAATTAGATAAATAATCATTCATAACTAGATCATTTCTATGCAAGCACTATAAACAATGAATATATGTAATCGATGAACTATATAGCTTTATATAGTCAATAACTCTATATGATTAATAACTACATATACATCAATACACTCTATATAATCATTAATCGTTAAACTTTCAGGAATCGATAAATGACATATAATCATTAAACTTGACATAATTGATATACTTGATAAACTTCATATCATCGATAGACTGCATCTAATTACGCAACTTCATATCATCGACAAGTCGCCAAACTTGAGATAAATCGATAATTCGCTAAGCTTCATATCACTTCATATGAATCGATAAATCGTTAAACTTCATATGAATCGATGAATCGCTAAACTTTATATAAATCGATAAATCATTAAACTTCATATAAATCGATAAATCGTTAAACTCCTATAAATCGATGAATCGCTAAACTTCATATAAATCGATAAATCACTAAACTTCCTATAAATCGATAAACGTTATATAATCGAATAACTCAATACACTGTATATATAATCGAATACTTTTCACATAATTGATAAACTATATATAATCGATAAACTTTATTTAATACAGTCAATATATATACCAGACATCGTTCGGTTAACGCTGCAGTTTCCTCAAGTCACTAATAATCAGTTCCGATTCAATCTGAGCGAACTATAATCGATAAACTTGCATCGAAATTAACAATAAATAGAAGAAAGAAAAAATTCACCTCGAATCCAAGCTAAAGGACCTATTTTAGGGTTTGGTTCAGGTTAGCTCAGTGTGGGTTCGGTCCATTCCTTTGCTCTGCCTCTGCCTCTCTCTTTCGCTGCCCACGCTGCTCGCCGCCATGTCACCGGCGTCCGGCGAGAGTGGCCACGCTGGTGGTGGTGGTCGCACGGGGTCGGGGTGCTCGAACGTTGACCCACGGCTCCCTCCTTTCGCGCCCGCCTCTCTCTCTCTCTCTCTGCTCAAATTAGACGTCGACCAGCAAGGGGGATGGCCGGGCGCGCGTCGACCGGTCGCCGGCGCCTCCCTGGCCCTTTCCCGGTGTGCGTCGTGGCTGGGGAGCCCCCCTCTCCTCTCTTCGCGACCCTTCTCCCGAATAGAAGGGGGCTTCGGCCCCTTCTTAATTTTTTTTCCCTTTTTCCTTTTTCTTTTGTTCTTGCTGCTAACTGATAATAAGACCAACCCACTGTACCATAAATCCAATTTTCCAACCTCCAAATCTTAAACCGTAACCATTAATATGATCATCGGTCGATTAATCGCCTTTTGATTATATTAAGGTTCGATTCAATAAATTACAGGATGATTCCCAAGGTTCGACATTCTAGTCGTATTCGGGAACCTGCTCAATGAAACGCCCGATAGTAATCCTTAATGCCACTAAAACTATTAATAATGAGAATATAAATATTCATTTCAATAAAATCAGCACTTGGACAGATTTCATCGATATTAGTTCAATTTATAACGATATAAATCGGCTTATCGAAAGGGGATAAAGTCCCGGGTGTTACACAGCCGCCCACACACGCCGATCTACACAACCACCAAAGAAGAATCGTGACAACGCCATCCCAGGAGGCGCGTGCGCCCACGCGCCGCCGCCTCAGTGGCGCGTCGGTCGCGTGGGACGCCTCACCAGACTTGGTTTCGGCCTATCTACACGGTGGGAGTATCAGTTCGCATCGGAAAAGCGTAGATCAAGGGGCGTGGATGTTTTTCAGAGGGCAGTGGTGGAGGGTCGGTTTTTGCATCATATGGGTTCCATTCTTGGGCGTGGTGGTCACGGGAAGACCACCACCAGGAGGCGGCCTAGGGCAGGTGGAGCTTGGTGCTCCACCACCATGGCGCCTGAGGCATCGAGAAACAGAAAAGGCAGAGAGGAAGAGAGACTCGAGCAGGAGAGAAAGAACATGGGTCTCGAACAAACAGAATGAGAGAGGGTTAAGGTTAGAGTGAGAGAGTGAGTGAACTCACTCATATATATACCGGGCTCTTATTTATTTTGGGCCAGTTCATCTGTTGACCATTTTTATTCCTGCTGTGGACCTCCATGAATGTTTTTTGTTTTGGGTCAGATTATTTTTCAGTAATTGTTGCTTTTGGATTTTAACTCAATTATTAAAATTATGTTAGTCATAGCATGATTTTTTATAATGATGTTCAAGTTGATAAGGTTTCATGTAATTCATTCATTCGTTGAATTAAGGTTTCGAATTAGTTTCAATCCTGAATGCATGAAAATATCAATATGTTTAATGTCATATATAAATTCGTTTTATATATACGTCAACTTGAAATTTCCGTGCTGTGTGACTTGTCAATGATCAAGTGGGTTGAAGCTATATGAATTTGTTTCATATATAAGATTAGTATGTATGATGTAAATTTGTTTTACTCGAACTCAATAAATATCTATGTGATATGAAGATTCCACTTGATCGACAAATGAATATGTTCCATAAGTCACAATATATAAATATGTTTTATATAATATTGCGTCACATGAATATGTTCATGATTCAATAATTTTACGCAAAAACATGAGTAATTATGAATCAGTTAGTTGTTCTATCATTCTTATAGTTAATAAAAGTGATTCATTAAGCTTTACATGAATTAGTTTCATGCTGTTATTTGGATACATAGAGTATTAGATTATTTTGTGAATCTGTTTCATAAAATTTAAATTTGCAATATTATATGAATGCGTTTTATATAATTTGCGAGCTTTACTATGAACTTGTTTCATCCAAATTTTAATATTATATGAATCTGTTCTATATATAATTAATTGCGATTAATAGTTGGATATATTTCATGTTACAAATTATGTTGCGTTCGATTGCATGGATACGTTTTATGTGAATCACCTATTTGTAGTATTATATAAATGTGTTTTTTTATATATATATATATATGAATTGCATGAGTCGTAGTAAATTTGCTAATTGTTTTAGCATTTTTTATCCTTGCCCAAATTAATGAACATCGATTCGTTTCATGTTATCTACTAATTATGTAATTTAGCGGCATTTTATGAATTGGTTTCATGAAATTTGAATTTGTAATATTATAAATGTGTTTTATAAATTGCGAGTAACATTTGAATAAGTTTCATATAATTATATAAATGTGTTTTATATATTGCTATTTGGGCATTTTATGAAATTCTTTTGTAACATGCTATTATTCAAATATGTTTAGCGTTATAGATTCATTTTATTATATAAATTTATTTTATATAATAATTTGAATTATATGTTTGGTATGTCATTGATAGAGTTCTAAAAGACATATTAGTAGTTACAAATAATGAGATAACTTCATGTAAATTTGATTTACATTAAGTTGGATATCTTTGTGATATATCTGAAATATTAATTTGTTTAACCATAATATTCTCCATAAATTATGTTTTATGGAAAATTTTGAGAAATAAGTTATAAAAACTTTTAATTCATGCTTGTATGAGATGATTATGAGCTTAGTAAAATTTTCGATCATACGATATGGATAATGGAGTTTTTGATAATTTATTTATTTGAAAATATGCCTAATGTCCACTTTACAGAATATATACCTTTAGATATGGCATCAAGGTTGGTAATTTATTTCCAATAAAAGAACTTGATAGCGCTGACTGTGATACATAATATCAGAAGATTCAGTTTCTTCTGAATGAACGTGAAATGTTAGGACACTCATTAGGTTCTAGGTCTCATGGGATGACAAAGATGGTACTGTCAGTGAACAGTATCCAGAAACTTAAAAGCATACCAAAAGTGGTTCGAGAATGGATTGATCAACATGCCATACTTTGTAGTACCGCATGAATGACAGTCTAGTGAGGGATTGAAAGTTACCCCAGTGTTAAGTGTGCATGGGATTAGCTTAGTATCAGGTTCGTCCGATCCATTCCCTCATAAAGTTCTAGACCTAAGATTGGCATTGCAAAAGGGAAAAAGACTAAGGGAAATAAAGAGGGGCATATAGCACGTGTGAGTGCTATGACTGTGGAAATTTGGGATCTTATGCTTGGGATTGTCCTGAATCGATTAAGTTACCTTCTTTCACAGCTTGGATAATATGTGCGCTCTCAAGCATTTGTTGCTAACTGTGATCCTTAGTGGATTACAGATACGGGAGGAACCAAGCATATAGTTCGGGAACGAGTTGATTTTTGTGAACTTTTACCACTACATAGTGGGTTCACAAATTGTCATTTTGGGTAACGACAATAGAAAAGATGTCCTTGAATTAAGGACAAATCATTTGAGGTTCCTTGAAGAGACTACGTTGTCTCTTTTCGATGCTCTCTATGCACCTGGGGTGTGATGTTTCCTTGTATCTTCTGTTCCTAAGATTAGTTTTCTTTAATTTTCGTCTAGATGTCTTAAACATCATATGGCATGGTGATCTGTTTGGCCATGTCACATTGAAAGGTGTTTTCAATGGACGAAATAGAACATCTTCCATTCTTATCCCATTTTCGGCTCTGTCTAGGCATGTTTGACTTGACCATGAGGGTAAAGATAGAGTTAATAGACTAGCTAAAGATGGGCTTGTAAGATCAACTCACTAGGCTTAAGGTGCAAAATGTGAGTTATGTCTAGCTAGTAAAGCAATAGGAAATCTTTTTTGTAAGATTTCGAATTCATCAAATCCCTTAGCGTTCGTTCACTTTAGACATCTGCGGGTCCATGAATATGAAAGCATATCATGGAGCTACATATATTTATGGTATAGGTATATGTACCTACTATCCCACCGTTATTAAGTACTCGATGTGTTCATATACTTTATAGCGGTAGTAGGACTCAATTGGTACGAAATATTAAAACTCTTCGAGCCAATTGGGATCATGAATATTTTCTTCGTGAAACAACATCCCGCAATGTTGATTTTCTTAAGGATGAGGTTCTTAGCATTTGGTGCAATTGAAAAGGGTCTAAATTTGTATACGTTACAATAAGACCTTCAACCACCTCTCAGTGAGGGGGAGGATTTGAGTTCTCACTAAGTCGCCGAGGATAGTACACATTCCTTATTTGGTAAGAATGGTGAAGGTTTGTCTGTCAAGGAGAATGAGATTCGTCCTCAATCTCCACTTGTTGAGGAGAGTTATTCCTGAACATGCAGTTAGTCCTCATGTTCAGGATCCCACCTTCAATGGATAGTGGGAGTAATCTTCTCTTCTTAATCAGAGTTCCATATCTCTTAGAGAAAGGAGGAGAAACTCCTCGTCTCATACCTCTTAGAGAAAGGGGGAGGGATTTTCTACCTAGGCAGACAAATAATGAAGGTCCTAGGATCCCAAGGACTAAGCGTGGAAGAATTTCTCGACGTTTTTTTCAAATTGGAAAAGAAATATTCTTATGTACTCCATTGGGAGATTAGGGATCTACCTTTTATCAAGAGGCGATTGGCTCACTAAATCACAAAAAGTGACTGGATGTCATAAGGGATGAGATGGACTCACTGATAGGTTTGAGAACTCGTTGAAACTCCACTCCGATGTAAGTCTTCAAGATAAAATATCAGATGGATAGTTCAATTGATAAGTTCAGGCCCGGATACTCTTAGCTCTGATTTCCCATTCGGACTTCGCGTTGTTCAAAATGGAATAAAGATTGTTTTTCTCAATGGCGATCTTGAGAAAGAGATTTATATGGACTAACCCATTGATTTTGTATCAAAGGGATAAGAGGACAATTTGTGTCATCTTAAAAGGTTCATATGTGATCTTAAGCAATCTTCCAATTCTTGGTACTTTAGATTCCATGAAGCCATTTTGGCTTAAATAGTTTCAGAAGACCATTGTATATGTCGAAAGATCAACATGGGGATTACGTTCCTCATGTTAATGACATACTGTTGGCTAGGAACAATTTGGATATGATTAAAACTACTAAAAGGTAGTCATACCATGTCTTTGAGACGAACGACACGGGTAAAACTAGGTATGTCCTAGGAGTGAAAATAATCTAAAGCCGTCCCAAGAAGCATGCATCAAAGTGTCTTGGAACGATTTTGGGTTTATAATTCCTAACCCATAGACACTCCAGTTGAGAAGGGTTCAACCTTGACTCTTGCCCAATGCTCTAAAATAGATGATAAAATAGAGATAATGAACAATGTCCTTAACCCTAGTATCATAGTAAGTTTAATGAAAGCTATGTTATGTACATGACCTAATATTACTTTGTGGATAATTTGATAAGTCGTAGTCAAAGTAACCCAAGACTTCTTGATTGACAAGTCATCAAGAGAATCAAATGCTATCTTCGTGGTATTGATAACTTAGCATTTTGCTATCAAGGAGCATGCCTCAAGTTAGGAGGATGCGCAAATTTTGATTGGGGTGGTAACTTGGATGAGTCTAAATTAAACTCAGGACATATCTTCACCCTGAGTGGGAGAGCCATGTCATGGTGCAGCAAAGAAGCACAGCTGCACAACAATGTCAGCTATGGAGGTAGATTGTGTATCTCGTATCATAGAGACAAAAAATATTGCCATTGGGTATATATGTATATATAGACTAACAAGATGATTATGTTCCCCTAACTAAACCCATTCCTAGTGATGTGTCCAAAATTTATTGGTTGAGTCTTGGATTTCATAAGGTTTGGTATCTAGACATGTTCTGTTACGTGATGGACATATTTCTTTTATGGGCAAGATGCTCATTGTTGTACGTTAGGCATATTGAAATGTCACAGGCTTCTGATTGGCTTCATCACACAGGCAATCACCCTGACGCTTGAGTAGTGAGTAGGATGAGATTGAATCATATTAGCACTATGTGTGCAATATTGATTACTCACACTGGAAGTGTATGAGTGGAATGAATATAGTCGCCTTAGTAAAACTAAGATGAGACTCGAGGGAGTAGAGTATGAAATAAGTTTTCATATTGAAACCTTAAAAGTCGAATCTTGAGTGTCAAGACGAACATTCAGTATGTTGATCTAGTGGCTCAGGTTAGATTTTTGGGTGAAAATCTAGACTGACGATTCGCATGGCATAAAGAGTGACGAACCCAGCTAAGTGGGAGCTATGCCGTGACACACATCTCATACTGTGTGTGCTTATAAGACGACTCATATGTGGGGTGATAATTGAATTCCCTATCACTTGTCACTGTGCGACCCTATGGACGATAACCCTTTGACTTAAAGCTATGATATTAAGTCGAAACTTAATGATGCTACTTTAATGTGATTCTCAAGAACCACGATGTATACGGTTCAGCGAGAACACATTGGGAAAGCAATTAAGCTAAGATGAGATTTCATAAATGTTGAAGGAAAAATCTATCCACCATCACCATATCAGCCCGGGCGATTATGTTGAGAACATAATCATATGATATATCAGGCATAAGGGATTAGAGATGTTACTGGTCATGTCTTGGGATATTTTTGGAGTATCGTATTTCATAAAAGTGTTATGTTAGTTGGATGGTAGCTTAATATAACACTATTTGTTATTTTTGGTCGCACGTCCTATTCCTGGTATGAAGCGTGAGGAGTTGTGATACATGGAGAATACGTGTTTTACGGCCTAAGTGGCCGAGTGGGAGCTGTTGGACGGGCCTAATGAGATTAGGCCCGACGGCCACTTAAGTCGACTAGGGCGACAACCCTTGCTACCCCCTAACCTATATAAAGGGGTTTAAGGGGGTTAGCCTTGATAGACGCTATGACGCGAATATTATATCTCCCATATTCTCCTACTTCTCTCTCATAGCCGAACTACTATCTATCGAGTTCTTGGGTTTAGGACGTGACACATTAAAGTAACTCTAGTAGCCGCTTGGTTTTCTATATCATCGTGGACTATTACCGGCAGTACGCTTCCGCATTCAGGTTAGTCCTAACTATTCCTACACATATAATGGGAAAAAACTCTCACTTTATGAACCAATAATAGTCAGACTCTATTAAACAGAGACCCAAAGACCCCTTAAAAAGGATAGTGTGAGAAAAGATATACGAGAGTTAGGAGAGAATCGTTTTCCCGGTGCTTCTCCCTCACCGTGTATTTCTTTTGTTGACTCTAAGTTGCCAAAATTACAAAGATTACGTAGGTATAAGAAAGGGAATACAATATAGGTGCCTAAACCGAAGATTCAAAATAATGGAAAGTATAATTACATAGTATCACAAAAATATTATACATCTAATACTCCCTCTCAAGTTGGAGCGTGAAGATGATTAACGCCCAACTTACAAAGAAGATATTGAAACTATCGTTGTCCCAATACTTTGGTGAAGAGGTCAGCAAGCTGTTCCGTAGTAGGAGTGTAGCATGTAACAATGTCTTCGGATGCTAGCTTCTCACGGATGAAGTGGTAGTCGACTTCAATATGCTTGGTATGTTCATGAAAGACAGTGTTAGCTGTAACATGCAATGCAACTTAGTTATTAGCTGTAATATGTAATGCAACTTGGTTATCACAATGGAGGACAGTGGGAGAAACGGGAATGCCAAGGAATTTCAGCAGGTTACGAATCCAAATAACTTCGCTAGTGGCATTAGCCATTCCTCGATATTTAGCCTCTGCAGATGACCGAGAGACAGTATCTTGCTTTTTAGTTTTCCACGAGATAGGCAACGTCCTAAGCTGGACAAAATACCCAGTGGTAGATCGACCGGTCATGGGACAACTGGTCCAGTTCGAGTCACAATAAGCATGAATGTCGATGGTAGACCCGGGAGACAATAAAATGCCTTGACTAGGATGAAGCTTGAGATAGCGTAATAAACGGAGAGCAGCTTCCCAATGGTCCTGTCAAGGATCCTGTATGAACTGACTGAGCACATGAACAGGGTAAGTAATGTCAGGACGAGTGATCGTGAGGTAAATAAGTCCCCCAACAAGGCGGCGATATTGTGAAGGATCTGAAAGAGGAGTGCCCAAAGTATTAGTGAGCTTGAGACGTTGTTCCATAGGAAACATAACAGGTCTACAACCCAACAACCCAGCCTTAGACAATATGTCTAACATGTATTTCTTTTGACAAAGAAATAGGCCTTTTGGAGAATACGCAACATCAATCCCTAAAAAATATTTGAGGGATCACAGATCCTTGAGCTTGAAACATTTGTTCAAATAAGTTTTGAAGGAAGCACAATGTGATGAACTATTGCCTGTGAGGACTAAATCATCAATATATATGAGTAAGGCGAGGAACACATTACCCCGATTATAGACAAACAACGAATGATCCAATGAAAATTGCTCAAAACTGTTGTCTTGCAAAGTCATAGCCAGCTTAAAATACCATTACCTTGGCGCTTGGCGAAGGCTGTAGAGTGACCTTTTCAATTTACACACCAAATTGACTGCAGGTGGTGAAAAATCCGGTGACGGTTTTATATAAATGTCTTCATGGAGGTCTCATGAAGGAAAGTGTTATGTAAGTCCATTTGATGCAAACTTCATGCCTTCGAAATAGCAAGGGTAAGGATGCAACGAACCGTAACCATATGACCTACAGGAGCAAGAGTTTCGGTATAGTCGACACCCTCAACTTGTTTATTCCCCAACACAACTAACCGGGCTTTATACCTTTCAATATTTCCATCTGCATTATATTTAATTTTGTACACCCACATACATCTAAGTGTCTTCTTACCCAAGGGTAGAGGGGCAAAGTCCCACGTTTGGTTTTCTTCCAACGCCTGTATTTTTTTGGTTATGACTTCACTCCACTGTGGATGCTCCATTGCCTGGCTGAAAGTTTTGGGCTCATCATGACATGTGATGGCCGCTAGGAGAGCATGTTGAGAAGGAGAAAACCGATCATAAGAGATAAAATTTATGAGGGATAAGGTGTACCTAAAGAAACATCTTGGAGTGGTGATAAAATGGAGTCTATTTTCTCAATTGCATGATAAACAAAGTCCTTAAGATGAGATGGTGAGCATCAAGTGCACTGTGGGTGAGACAAGGTGTTGAGGTCCTCCCTCTGTCTAGAAAGTTGGGATTAGGGATCAAGTTCTAGAAAGTTGGGATTAGGGATCAAGTTCTAGCCCAATCACTAGGAGCTGGTCACTGTTGGTCCCAACGACAGGTGATGTCGCACTGTGACCTGGGGTCGACATTTCTTGGTTGGAAAGCGCAATTTGGGAAGCCTGCATGAGAGCTCAGAACTAAGAGTTTGTGGGCTGGAGACATGGGCTGCGGTCTGCTCGCTACTGTTAAGCTCAATAAAGTGGGTGAAATGGCATGATTTTGGACCGTGGGTTCCTTAAGGGGTAATAATTGTACTGCAGCTGGAGTGGGTGGAGTGTCTGGTGCTTGTGACTAGTTATAAAATGCGCTGAGAGTAAATGGATCATTGGTTGGTCCGATACTTACAGCATATGGAAATTTTTGTTCATAGAAAACAACATCACGGGATACATGCAAACATTTGGTTTCAATATCTAATACTTTCCACCCTTTTTGCCATGTGGATATCCCAAAGAGACACATTTGCGAGCCCTTTCAGCAAATTTATCCCGATTCCTTGAATGATTATGAACGTAACATAATGACCTAAAGACTTGAGTATGCTCATACGTGAGTGGCACGCTGAAAAGTGCTTCGTAAGGAGTTTGGAGTTAAGAAGTTTGGTGGGTGTCCTATTGATAAGATATGCCATGGTAAGGACGCATTCACCCCAAAATTCGACTAGAAGGGACACTTGAAACATTAAAGCTCTTGCCACATTAAGGATGTATCTATTTTTGCATCCCACATGACCATTCTGTTGTAGTGTGTCGACACATGAGGTCTCCAGTATTATCCCTCTCTCAATAAAGAAAGTCTTTAAAGGTTGATTAGTGAATTCAGTGCCACGATCACTTTGAACCCTTTGAATTTGCACTCCGAATTGGGTTTGAACCATAGAACAAAAATTTACTAGACACTTATAGGTTTTGGCTTTATACTTTAGGAGAAACACCCATACAGCTCTACTGAAATCGTCAACAATGCACAAAAAATAGTGGCATCCAGAAGATGGAGTATGGTAATATCGACCCCGCAAATCATAATGTATTAACGCAAAAGGTCTATTAGCTCTTGAACTACTAATAGGAAAACTAGTTCTTATTTGCTTGGCTCTATGACACACATCACAACATTCATAGAACTCTTTATTCAATTCAAAACCATGCTTACTAGACAGAGTAAATAGACTTCCACAAGAGGGATGACCAAGTCTTTGATGCCAAAGTACAGCTTTGTCTTTATGCACTGCCACAAAAATAGATCCCATTTTTGCATTCTTCAAGCAATAGAACTCATTCCTTAGACCATCCGCTCCAATCAGCCTGTTCGAGATGGAATCCTATATGAGACAAAAGCTTCCACCATAAGTAATAAGACATTTCATGTCTTTAGTCAGCTGCTGAATAGATAAAAGATTGCAAGTTAGTTTTGGTGAATATAACATATTCTTTAAAATCAAATTTGAACTAACAACAACTGTTCCGGCTTGCTCAATCACTAATGTTTCATCACTGGGCCCAGCAATAAAAATGGGTCTTGGAAATTTGGTAAGATTTTGCATTATATGTGGGTTAGAAGTCGTATGATGTGATGCACCAGAATCTAGGACCCACGGTATGGCAACGACACTGAAATTCTTACCAGACATTCGTTCCTAACCATCTTTTGCCTTATAAAATGCAGACAGTTCTTCCAATTGGGCTGTAGTGAGCCCACCGCATGTGACTAGGCTATTTGACTTTTCTTCCCTGCCTTGACTGGCCCAGTCCGCAACCGGGAAGGCTCCTCGATTATTGCGGGCCCCTTGACCTGCTTTATGTCTCACTCCACGTGCTGTTCCTCTTCCTTCTTTCCGGGAGAGCTGGCCAATTCCCTATAGCTTCACACCTCCACTTCCTTGGCCTTCGTTGCCCCGATTGTTCCGCCGTTCGTCCCAATTCGAAGGATAGCTGACCAACTCATAACACTGGTGCTTTTTGTGACCCAATTTCTGGCAATGGCTGCACCTCAGTCGAATGGCATTTCTAGGTGGTTTCGGTGCCGGTCTGCCTTGATTTCCACTCCAATTTGGATGACTATGGCTGGTCGAAGCTTTGAACACGGTTCCTTCAATCAGTTTGCGAGAGTTCTATCCCTTTCTCATGTTTTGTTATCGTTCCTCTCGTGCAATGAAGGCTTATACTTTGTTCAAGCTGGGCAGCATGTCAAGTGAGAGAACGTTCGAGCGTACCGTCCCATACGTCTCTAAATCCAGTCCCATCAAGAATTGGTGTATCTTTTGTTCTTCAAGGTGCTTGTTCATGTCTTTTGCACCTCCACAGGTACATGTCGAACCATTTGATAATTCTCCAGTTGATCCCATATCTTTTGTTCTTCAAGATGCTTGTTCATGTCTTTTGCACCTCCACAGGTACATGTCGAACCATTTGATAATTCTCCAGTTGATCCCACAAGGTTTTTAGTTTTGTGAAATAATCAACACACTTTAATTTCCTTGCCTGGTCAATGTAATCTCTCTCTTGATTTGATGCACTCTAAGTGCATTGCTCTGGGAATACCTTTCTTCTAGATCTAGCCAAATTTACCTCGCTGTTTTGGTGTATGCCACTGATCCATGAAGATTTTTATCTATGATATTGTATAACCAAGCAATTACCATGGAATTACATCTCTCCCAGACATGTACTTCTGGCGAGATGTTCTTAGGTTTAGAGATGGCTCCATTTACGAAAGTAAGTTTGTTTTTGATTTGAGCGCTTTTATAATCAAACAGCTCCAATTGGGATAATTGTATTCATTAAGACTCACTGGGCAGATAATGTTACTTGGACTGTTTGAGTTGCTTAGAAGATATGGAGATTGTGGATCATTTGGATCAAACTTGATACCAACAGCTTCTTCATTGATTTTGTTTTCATTGTTTCTGCTCTCCATATTCTTGTTCTCGTTCTTCATAACTGTGTTTGTGGATAGGCATGCTGATTACTGGATTTTCAAGCCTTGCTCTGATGCGATGAGAAAAGATATGTGCGAGTTGGGAGAGAATCGTTCTCCCGACGCTTCTCCCTCACTGTGTGTTTCTTTTATTGACTCTAAGTTGCCAAAGCTACAAAGATTGCATGGGTATAAGAAGAGGAATACAATATAGTTGCCTAAACCTAAGATACAAAATAATGGAAAGTATAATTACATATCATTACAAAAATATTATACGTCTAGCTAATATAGTGAACCTAGACTCAACTTGATCCTAGTTTAAAGAATACAAGTGCAATCCCTAAAGGAAATTTTAAAAAGAAAAAGAAGTAATTATACGTGTGATTCAATTCGATGAAGGGCAGGTTCGGTAAAATTAATTATTTTAATAATGGTTAGTTATTTTACTAGCTGTTCGCGATTTTACTAATGATTAGCTATCACCCATTAGTGTTTAGCGGTTAGCTGTTCAACTAGTAATTTAAAATAAATGTGCTTGATAAATGTAATTGTTCAAGTAGTAGATTTATGTGAAATGACTAAAAAAGACATAATAAATAAAGTTTTTAGTAAATAAAAAGGAGAATTTTGTAATTTGCAGTACAAATACTAGGTATAGGTTTTCAAAAGCTACTCTCAATAACTTTTGAAAACACTACTTAAACCTTTAACTGCTACCTCATCCATCACTTTATTGAACACTTACACGTAGGGGTGGATAATAGACCGTATCGGGACAAAGTGGATCGGGTCGGGCCATAGTCGGCCGTTAATTATTTGGGCCGGGTTGGGCCTTTTGTGCAAATAAATAGGTCTGGTTGGATCGGCCCATGGGTGATCCGCCTTGAGCCGGTTTTAAAAATGGAACAAATTTTCACAAAAAAACTATGTGTAATAATTATTATTGTATATAAAGTGTTGGTAATAATCTTAACTAATTGGAACATGTAAATTAGTGCACCAAAGGATTAAAAAAATAACGGGTCACTAAACAACCGTTCATGGGCCGACCTGACCCGGTCCGTTAATATGCCTTAATAGGTCGGCCCACTAATGACTTACTCCATTATTGACCCGACCCTTTATTGGCCCTATTTTAAGCGGGCCTACCCACTTAACCCAATGGGTGCTTGACTCGTTGCCCACCCCTACTTACATGTAATGATATATGACAAGTTAATCACTACAAATCACTAACCTCTACTTCAATCTCTATTATCGAACACAGTCGAAGGTGACAACAGAAGACACTAGTAGCAGATCCAAAATGGTGGTTCTCAACAGGCCTCATGCTCTCAATGCTTTCAATACAACCATGGTATTGTTCTTTTTGTTAGCTTAAATTTTATGTAAGATGATTTTGCAGATCTTTTAGGGACTTTGTCACCGTAAGCCGTGTATTTATAGTTTATTTCGCTTATTCAAAGAGAGAAATTTTTATAGAGAAGCTAAGTCTTGTGATTGTCTCTATATTTTTGATAGGTAACCCAACTCCTTCGACTGTACCGATCATGGGAAGAAGATAGTAATGTGGGCTTTGTCGTATTGAAGGTAATTGAGAGTAGATAATATATGATGTACTAATGAAATCTTGAATTAGTGATTAAGAATGTTGAGGTTTTGAGCGTATAGAGTGTCATGCTCAATTGCCCTCAACTCTATTGCATAAAATATATATACTAGTATTCGTGCGTCATCTCTAGCAGAAACATAAATCTTTATGAGAGATCTCAAATTCTAGCTAGATGGCAAATTAAAAGGACAAACTTATTACTAGGAAGAACGTATATTCTTAATTCTTAAAGGGTGTTTCTATTTCTACACACCTTATGCATGCAAATATAACTTACGCGTGATCATATATATAGTTTTTGAAAAACAGGTTATAACATAAAAAGTGTATGACAATTACAATTAGTATAAGTAATAAATTTTTTAAGAATTTGTATCTCATATATATATATATATATATATATATATATATATATATATATATATATATATATATATATAACTTGCATGTAATTATATGATCAGTTTTTTTATTTAAAATACGACATGAAAAATGAAGGTAATACATGAATGTTAAGTGTGAAAACAAACTGGAGTTCATGTCTTATTATTTTTAAATTAATTGAATAATTGATTTCTTGAAGGGCAATGGCCGCGCTTTCTGTGCCGGTGGGGATGTCGTCAGCGCGTACCACATGATTAATGAAGGTAATATATCATACAAAATAAATAAACTATTAGTATAAGTCTAATAGGAAAAAAAATAAATTATTAGTTGCGGAATTATAAGATGCTAATAATAAAGTTAAAAAACAAGCAATTACGTTAATAATTTCATTATTATTCATTCGTTGTTGGGGTATGAAAGTGGATGTTATTCCATATTGATAAAATTAAAGAATATGAAAGTAGGTATTGTGTCATATTGATAAAATTAAAAGGGTTTGAGCATGTATATAAGCTTGTGAGTTACTCCACCTATTGCCAATTGATTTTGGGTTGGAACCTCATTTGAGCTTATATACATAACTCTGAGTTTATGACCCAATTGATATGTATATATAAAAAAAATTAATATTCGCACTCATAATTATTGGTTTTAAATACTTGGTTTGGAAGAGATCAACTTTATACTTGATTTTTTGCAGGGAAAGTGGATGATTGCAAGGAATTTTTCAAAAGGAGTTACACTCTCATTTACCTTATAGGTTCCTACTATAAGCCGCAAGTAAGTCTTCCACATTTCCTTCACAAACAAAAGCTGACTCTCATTCATACAGGTGCCCCTCCCCCTTCTGAATTTCCGTATATGTATAGATTGAGCTAGCCACTATATACTATTGCTTACATTCTTCAAGACTACTGACCATTTTTCTCATAACTGATTTTACATTTGTTGGAAAAAATTATTGTACGTAGGTGGCTATCTTAAATGGTTTAACAATGGGAGGTGGCTCAGGAATTTCAGTCCTTGGCAGCTTTCGGCTTGCAACTGATAAGACTGTACGTAAGATGATATTGACAATGCTATAGCCACATCGATGTTGTTAAAATTTTCAAATTAAAGCACTTCACCAGATTATTTGTCCGACCCGAATACCCGAACTAATACAATGATAACTAGTCATTCGTATATTTGTAGGTTTTTGCAATCCCTGAAATTTTGATTGGTTTCCATCCCGATGGTGCTGCTTCTTACTACCTCGCCCGCTTGCCTGGCCACCTTGGTTAGTTCCCAACAAAATCCTTCTTATTGACCAGAACTATTGCAGTTGCAGTTTCTAACAATGTACGAACAACATTAACTGGCGTACGTGACAAAAATGCATTATAGTTATATTTGATAGCAGTTGACTACGATGACACATATATATCATCGTAATCAACAATCCATCCTATGTGAGAACGAGATATCTCACTGAATCCGTTGGAAAAATTATCGGAAATTCGATGGTCGAAAAAACTGCTAGTCTGTCGGAATGCTAGTAGAAAATGACTAATGTTGTTGAAAATCCCATTGAAAATATTTAACCCGTTGGAAATTCCGAAAATTGGTCAGGTCCGTTGAAAATTGATAAATCCGTTGGAAAAAGCACGTGTTTTTGTAGTATAATTTGTAGCTCGTGTGAGTGCATATTCTCAAGAGTATGCGTAGGAATTCTAGAGTACATATTTTTCATGTTTGAGAATTATATTCAAGAAGTAATTGTTATTCCTTTAAGGTGACTTTTTAAAGGTTTGAAGGGACTAATGATATATTGCAGAGTGAATTTTAATTTAGGGGTGATTAACAGTTCCTCTAAAAGTATTTTTTTAATCTGATCACATTATTTTCTTTACCATACTTTTTTTTTTTTTTGGCTAATTAGCTATTGGTTCTACACTTAGATCCTAATTGATGCACGATGCTAATTCTTAGGGGAATACTTGGCTCTAACGGCAGAAAAACTCAATGGTCCAGAGATGGTTGCCTGTGGACTTGCCACTCATTGCCTTCACAGCACAGTAAGCTTCCCGTCATTATACTCATGCTTTCACTCTAATTTCTTCTAATTTTGGATTAATTAGTTCATTAATAGAATAATTGTAATTCGTTTATTTATTGAACATAATCTTCTCCTTAATTGGCAGCGAGTTCCATTGATTGAGGAAAAACTTGTTCACTTGGAAACTAATGATCCAGCAAAAATTGCCGACTTATTGGATGATTATGCAGAAACAACCCAACTGCATGATCAAAGCATTCTTAATAGGTACTATTTACCTAGCATTTCTAAGGCTATTCAATCTTTTTTTAAAATAAAAAAACTGGCCGCCAGATTGATCATATTATTGTCTGATACTTGGTGTTGGTCCACTTAGGATGGAGATTATAAATAACAGCTTTGGATGTGATACGATTGAGGAGATCCTAGTTTCCTTGGTAAGAAGTGGCCACCCTCGGTAAATTTAATCAGGATCAACACTACATTTTACAGTCCAATTGTTGCTATGTAGAAATTTTCACATCTAATATATTGACATAAAAAGTGATATATAGTCAATAAGTTCGTAACTTAGGCCCTGTTCTTTTCATTGGTAAATCCAATTTTACCAACTTTAACCTGCTTCAATCCACTTCGCGAATTTCAATTAAAAAATACCCACTTCAACCTACCTCAATCAACTTTAACCCAATTTCCACTATTTTAACCAACTTCACCCCCCCCACACACCCAAAAAAAAAAAAAAAAAAGAAACATACTTCAACTCACTCAACCTACTTCAACTTACTTCAACCAACTTCAACAAAAAAATACTTACTTCAACCTATTTCAATCCATTTTAACCAGTCTTAATCAATTTCATCCATTTATCAACCCATATTTCCCAACGAAAAGAACAGACCCGTAGTGCTTAATTGCGACTAAAATAAATGTGTCTCAATTGCAATTCTCTATTCTCCTTCACATTATGATTATGTTGAAGTACTCCTCGTTGTGGCTCATCTAACCTCCGGGGGGGAAAAAGATGAGGAAGAAGATAAAGAAGCTAATCGGTTATGAAACCTTTGCCAGAAAGCCAGAGCAAGTGGGGCGGACTATGAATGGTGCCATGCAACCCTAGACAAGCTTAAAGGATTTTAACCGCTAAGCTTGAAAGTTTCATTGAAATCAGTGAGTTCAACCAATTTGCGTCTTCCTTTTCTCCAAATTAAACTCTATGGAGTTGCTGATTGCTGAATTATAGAATTAATGCTGATTCTTAAATGAAGATTACGTACTGATCTGTATACATATGCGCCCTTGTAGATTAGAGAAGGGAGATTTCAAACCCTTGAGCAATGCATGGAGCGCGAGTATTGGATGACTCTCCAAGCCATTCATGGAAATATTTCGAGGGATTTCATTGAGGTGTATATGCTAACTCAAAGGATCTCGCTTTGACAAATTTTGGAGAGGTCTGACCGTAGAGAGTCTTATCCAAAGTTGTAGATGTCGTACTATTTTTTCACTGGAACGAGATATACTGTATTTATGCACCGTTGTACCCGGTTCGTACTGATTTGAATTTTAAAAAATAAAAAAAATTAAAGGACAAAAAATTTGAAATTTTAGTATATTGGGCGGTATTTGATCGAAAATACCGGTACCATTCAGTGTTTGACGGTACAAAGTAGTATTAACCCGTACAATACTGAGCAATAGCTTGAACCATTTCTTAACCGGTACGATACACTTCAGCTGCTACCGGACAATATGGTACGGTATTTATAACACTAGTGTTATCCCTCCAAGCATTCTGCTCCAGTATTTATAACAATGGTCTTAACCATACAAGCATGCTTGTTATGATAACTCATTGGAGTTTATTTCGTGGGATTTTTTAAAAATCAAGTATGTTACGTCCAGATGTGCCTATGTATATACAATCTTCAATAACAAGAGTGCTGGATAATTGAATTGAGTACATTCAATGACACTATACTAATTAAATAGTCACCTTTCAATGATACTCAGGGAGTTCGATCACGATTAGTGGACAAAACTTCTGCACCTAAGGTACGTCCATCAAAATTTGGAAACTTCAATTTATCAAATGCATGTGTGTTAGTGATGATGTTCTCAATACAATTTTTTTTTTTTTAAAACAAAAACACTTGAGTTTCCTGTTAATTAATTTGATTCCATTTATACGATCTTTTGCAGTGGAGTCCATCTTGTTTAAGTCAAGTATCTCAAGACATGGTGGATGAATACTTCTCACCATGTAGCCAAACTGAACCGCCACTTGAGCTACCAACACCAACAAAATATGAGTCATGTCTAAGATTGAGTTCAGGACGATTGTAACTCACAAGAGTACCTTATATTGCTTGAGCACTTAATTTATATAATATGAGTAATGTATGTGTTTAAGTAAGATTTTATGGTGTGCTAATCTATTTTTTAAAAAATGATAATACTTTATTTTTTAAAAAATGATAATGCTTCTCTGCAATGTTAGGGCATTGATGAACAATGATATTGTAAGCATTTAAAAATCAATATTAGGACTTCTCTTCAAACTTTTTTTTTTAAAAATGGAAAGCTCCTTTCCTCCCCCCAAAAAAAATCGCCTTCCTGTGTAAGAACGGTAAATAAAATTTTATGAAGATGTAAAAAATTATAAGGATAGATATAAGGAGTTATTAAATTATTAAAATTTGTATAAATATAATTTTTAGATGTGGATGCATAATTGTTATTCTGTAATATATGATTTGTAAAATAAATTATTTCATGAAAGTAAATTTTGTGTAATATATCAGTGATATTTATGAAATTATTTTATACCATCACTAAACAGATTATTTTTAATATTATATAATTTTTTTTGGCTACAATTATCATTTTGAATGAGAAGAAATAATAATAAAATAACATAGTTAATGAAAATAAATCTTTAAACAAGTCAATTAATAACAATAAATAATTCAAGCTCACAAATTTATAGAACTAAATATGTTCTATGCTTGAGGTTTTTTTTAAAATTAACATAGTTTTGCCTTCTTTTTTTTAAAAATTAACATAGTTTTGCCTCTTATAAACAAATTTAAAAAATAACAATTTTATTATTCTGCACAAAAAGGACATAGCAATCTCAGCAAGGACATCAAGGGACCTGAATATGGATAAGTCACCCAATGTTTAGCTCTACAATGATAACAACTAAATTACCGTGGATAAACTTAGGGATAAAATAGCTAAAATATTCTCATCACTTACAATTTGACTATTTTCACATGTGATTCACGTCGAAAGTCAAACATGAATGTAATTTTTATTTTTTTATTTAAAAAGCATGTTAACTTATTTTTTCTATAATTATATGTTTCACATTGAAACTCAAATATAATTCACATCATTAAATTTTGTTTTTAAGTTCATAGAATATGTTCATAAAAAAATATACAGAATTTTCATATTTGTAACATATAAAAAATATACATATATTTCTATAAGTATGAGGAAAATAAACAAATGACAAGTTAAATGTTATAAAAAAAAATATGAGAAGATGTAAGATGTGAGAAGATTTGAGGAAGCGTAAAAAATTGTAAGAATTTGATTAAATATGTAAGGAGCTACAAAAAACTGTAAGAAAATATAAATTGTAGCCTAAGGCTCCGTTTGGTCCTTAGGAAATTTGGTGGAAAGAAAAGTTGAAGGAAAAAAAATATCAGGGAAAAAAAAGTAGGGAGAAAATGAGTCTTTTTTTCTTGTTTGGATTGAGAAAAAATACAAGAATTTGGATAAGAAATTTAAATGTTGATGAACTACTTGAATCATGTTGATGTTATCTAAGCAATGTGAGATTAGAGAAGCCTAGGAATTTTGCTCAAACTTTCCTCACAATTTTATGAGGAAAATTTCATCACTTCTTTCTAACAATTTTTCCACCTAACTTTCCTCCATATTTTTTTTTTTTTTGTGATTTTCTCTAAACCAAACACAAGAAAAAAGGTTACTTTCTTAAATTTTTTTTCTTTCCATTAAAATTTTCAATGTCCAAACGGAGCATAAATGCTCATTATTGTGAAAAAAAAAGGGGCTTAAGTCTTTTGCTGAATTAATTTAATAGTTGGAACTTGTTAAGTACATTTTTTTCCCCCAAAGGAGGGAGATTGGACGAGTCACTTTGGGCCGAGGGCAAGCTTGGGTACAGTTTTCTTCTTTAAAGGGCTGGCATTGGAGCCCCATAATGGGCAATTTCAACCATGCTCAGTTTTGTTTTCCTTGCTCTTATGCTGGTGAACAGTGTCGATAAAGGCCCAATTACTTGAGTCATGTACCTTCCTGATGACTTTGCATTCATATATACCTTTGCATATGTGGGAAATTGTATCGTATTTTTAGGGGCTTTTTTTTTTTTGGGAAAGGTAAATGCAAGAAACTGTATGCAACTCTTCTCTCAAGGATTCTATCTAAATAATTATCAGAAATAATAATTGAAGGTTCTAATGAAGGAGGATATGAATAGGTGGTGGTAGACCTTATCACACAAACTAATTTGGCTATACAATTAGCTATTGTATTTTCTTCTCTAAATACATGTTGAAGTGAACAGCATGAAACAATGGAAGCATAGATCGTGTATCATGAACGAATGATTGAATCCGCCATGGAATGTGAACGGATCCTTAAACTGTATAACAATTAGATTGTCGTCCTCAACTTGAATACAACAAATTGCTGCCTCTAAAGCTACTTTAATGTCTTCACACATGACAATAGTTTCCGATTCAAACTTTTAAGAGCATATACTTTCATCTATAATTGTTTATATATGGCGGTATAATTGTCCATACATTTATCATTTTGGATAAACAAGTTGTATACGGGGTACACGTCTCAAGGTTTATGCGATCAAAGTATACAACTATGTACACTCCTATGCCAAGAATAAAAAACGAATAAAAAAAAGAAAAAGTAGAAGAAGTAAGGAATATAAAGGTATTATCTTTATTCAATTGTTCTCTTTGTGAAGGGTATTATAGGCAGTGCGCCGGATTAGATGAAACAGGGTAGATTCTCTTTTGATAATTAGTTGATCCAAAGATAAGAGTACCTTTAAGATACATATATGATATATGCCACTTGAATATAATTTGCATTCAATCTAAAATTTGAGTGGTCAAGTTGAGTCATTTTTTATTCATATATTCGACCGGACCTAATGAGTGTAACTCGTCAAGAATATACCAAATTTGAGACACATCATTAGTTTTCTTTTACAAATTCAATTTACTAATTTTTGCTTATGAAAATGCGTTGCTCAATTTGTGCTTGAGTTTAGGCGATTAATTAAGAAGACATCCCATATGAATTTGGATTGTACGATTAAACTACATACTCAAAAGCTCCCTTTAATTTCAAGAATTATTATTTTTTTATCCTTTGTTTTATTAAAATTAAGCTATTATTACTCCATAATTCAAACCTGAAATTTTTTTTCATTCACAAGATTTAAATATAAAATTGAGAACTTGTTTGAAAGAAAATTAATGTGTTATTTATTTCAATAACTATCATTTGCTACATATCAACAAGTCAAAATGCATCGAAATGATGTTCATAATTTAAAGATAAGGATTGTCCCAATTACGAAAAATACACAATTATTAATTTAGTTATATGAATGATGTGATGCTTCTAAGAGCACATACACTAAAAAGTCACATCAGTAAATTTATATTAAAAAATTAATATATGATAAATACATGTGTAAAAAATATATACACTTCGGCAATGAGAGCATGTGCTCCCGATAGCCTATCATCATATATGGTTGTAATCATTATCATTGGATCACCTTTTTTTTTTTGGGGATCGTTATTATTGGATCAACTTGACAAAGAAGAACACTATAAAAAGCCAATTGAGATAATTTAGGTGTTTAGTAAATAGCTTTTTGAAAAGTTTTTTTGCAGGAAAGAGTTTTTTGAACCAAAATTAGCTGTTTGACCTAGTCAAAAAGCTAATTTAGGTATTTAGTAGAATGGCTTTTTGAAAGAGCTTTTTGGGTCCAAAAAACTAATTTAAAAAAGCTAATTTGATTAGCTTTTTGGAAGAGTTTTTTGAGGAATTAGCTTTTTGTCTCACAACTTTGTTAGAAACAGCTAATTTTACCAAACAGTTTTTCTACAAATAGTTAATTCAAATAGCTAATACAAATAACTAATTTAAACAGCTAGCAGCTAATGCAAACAGCTAACAGCTGTTTGCCAAACAGGACCATTACCTAGCTTTGACCTAATCCAAGATTTTCCTTTTGTTTCTTCCTTTTTTTTAAGGGGGTACTGGTGGGTGGAAAAGAAAAAGGAAAAAGAGAGGAACGTACGGCTATGATTGGCGGTCCCAACTCCCAAAAGAGAAGAAATTAGGAGAGAACAATAGAAAATTAAGGAGTGATGTGAGCAAGATAACCCCTTGGCTTGATTATGAATTTTTCAATATACTGTATGATTGAGTTGTCATTCTCAAACACATACATGACAAAAAAAGTATTTTTGCCCCTACTTGAGGTGTCTAAAGTCCAAACCCTAGAGCCAAAGAAAAGTCCCACTTTGTTAGTTTTACCTTAATAAAATCTATTATAAATTCCTACTGCAAGTTCTTACGTACTTCGAGGAGTATGTATTTTCACTTGTCACACACACACACACACACATATATATATATATATATATATATATATATATATATATATATATATATATATATTTCTTATATATATTTGTCATACAAAATATTTTAATATATTTTTTGCTGAGGTAGTTTTTTAGAGTATATAATCACAGAAATATGATAAATATTTTTGGATAATTGTACACGGCAACAACAACATTAATATGTAGTACGGATCCCACTTCAGTGGTGCTTGGAGAGATTCATATGTAAGTAGTCTTACATTTACAATTATTTATACTAGCAAAAAGACCAATTCCTAAAAATCCACAAAAGAAATAATTTGCTGAAAATATTTGATTAAGGGGAAAACTTTTTTTAATTTTATTTAACCTTATAAAAACAAAAATGAACACATTCAGAAAGAGTGGCCAAAAAAAGGGGGGGTGTCTTCTATAAGGAAGGAGTCAGCCGGTGACAAGCATTCCCACATAATGCAGAAATAAATGTACAGCAACCATTTGCTTCGACCAACTGATTTTGATGATTTCTTCCACGTGCCAACTATGGGAGTTTGATGTGAACAATTACTTCTTCTCCACTGGCCCCCAAAACCCAAAAAATAATAATGAATTTGCATGGTCCCTCGGCAGAGCTAGAAATGGACCAACGAAACCGGTTGACGTACAATGAATAGCAGAGGGACCATACAAATTAAACTCGTATCTACAAAAATTTAAAAGCAGAAGGCCTACCCATTGGAAATAGACTGGTCTACCCATTGGAAATAGACTGGTCCTAATTTTGACATGGACATACATATACGTCATATGTTTTTTAGAAAGCAAGCTGGAAACCCTATGAGCCCTTTATCTCAAGAAATTCAACAGAATTGTATGATTGAAGGGATTAGGAGGAATCCAGACCCAAGAGTTTGGTTGGCTACTCATACATATCTACATAGTGTGTCAAAGTTGTGGGTCTTACGTTAGAGATGAGATGAACTGTGAGTGAAAAAAATGACTAAAAAGTTGATGTGGAGGTCGTAAGTTCCAACTGATGAGCCAAAAACTTGGCTCACCATTGCACATGTTTAGAATTGAATCTCTCATATAGTTCTATCTTTGCTTTGATGTGGGAGGATGTGATCGATCTTCCTCTGTATCTTTTATGGACTTAGGTCATGTTCTTTTTTGTGATTGGGAAGATTTAGCTTATAGTTTACAACTCCTTCTACCTCCTTACAGCTTCTTACATTTCCTTACATATTCTTACATCTCTTTACATTTTCTTATATTTTCTAAATATGTTTTCAACTCATTATCTATTTTATTCTCATATTCATATAGAAATATATATGTATTTTTTATATACTACAAATATGAAACATCTTACAACTTCTTTATGAATATAGTATTTGTATAAGCATAAAAACAGAATTTAACGATATGAATTAATATTGGAGCTTCAACATGAAGCATATATGCCATTATAGAGAAAATAAGTCAACATATATGCCATTATAGAGAAAATAGTTAAACTGTAGGTGACGAAAGCATTTTAGCTATTTCACTTATAAGTTTATCCATGACAAGTTGATTACTATCATCGTACAATTGAACATTGAATTATATCTAATTTCAAAATGTTTAATTCAAATAAGATTTCATTTTTAGGGTTCTATTCAATTTTGTTGAGAAAAATTGTTATTATTTTTTTCAATTTGCTTATAGAGAGGTGAAGCTAATTTTAATACCAAAAAATTAGCTTAAGTGCGGAACATCTTTGGTTCTACATATTTGTCGGCTTGAATTTATCTTATTGATATTTAATTGACTTGTTCAAATATTTATTTTTATTAATTATGTTATTTCAATCTTATTTTTTATTTTCCAAAATTATAATTGTAGGAAAACGCATTTTTGTGTAATGTTAAGATATAATTTATTTAGTGATGTTATATAATTTATTTCATAAATATCAGTGATACACATAACTTATTTTTATGAAATAATTTTTTTCACAATTCATACATTAAAGACCAACAATTATATACATATCTAAAAATTATATCATATGACTTTTTAATAATTTAACAACTCCTTACTCTATCCTTACACCTTCTTACAGATCCTTATATCTTCTTACAACTTCTTACATCTTCTTGCAGTTTCTTATAACTGCTTACATTTCCTTATAGTTTACAGTTGTGCTGCATTTTATCGCGAAAAAAGAGCAGATCCTTAATAGTAAATTTTTTGGCTGGTTACTTATTAGCAATTTAGGTTTTGTTCGACATCATTTGATTTACATTGTCTTCATCTAATTAGCTAGTCTGGTACTAGACCCATGAGGTACAGAGGTACAAATTCTTTCAACAAGATCAAGTAGTGACAAATGTTCCTTTTGTGTGTGTGTATATCAACTAGTGACATTTTTTTTCTTTTTAATTTTTTTTCCCCACTAATTAATAGTTTGTGTTTGTGCATGGGCATATGTGTGTGCTATTTTTGTTAGAAGTAGCTAATGTGGTGTGCAGTCTTTTGAATTAAGTAATTATGAGGTGCATTTAGCCTCTTGTTTTTTGGGGGGACATCAGCGTAGGCAAAATGGATTATTAGATCACGTGTCCAGTGACAACTCGTACAAAATGCATCTGTTAAATTACTTGAGACTGACATATTGAAACCCTTTGTTGTAGAGTTTTATGTTTATCATTTGAATAATTATTACTTATTATCTTGCGCTTGTAGCGTAATCAATCTTAAATATGCAAATTAAATAAAAAAAGCATCTAATTTGTTTAGGAAAAAGAAATATATAATTCAGTATGGTAACTTCTCTTTCCTCGTTTTGGACATTCCAAAGCTCCATCAAGGACATTAATAAGACAAGGTATCAATTTAGGTATGATTAATCAATTCAACTAGTTTAATTTGTTGTGGACTGCTCACCTATGTGCAGCTCTCTATCATAAAGCACTAAGCCACCATCAAACGAGACATAAGCTTATGCACCTTTGCTCTATTAGTCCACTCTTTTTTTGTGCTGTACACTGTCTCCTTTCGTGTTTTTTTTTTTAATTTTTTTAAAGTTTTTTATGGAAAGGTGCCTCAGGGGCTTTTATCAAGCGTCATTAAGGAAGACATATATATCATTGAGGGCCGGGTTTATGATTGACTCTGACGCTTCATTGAACCAAATTCTTGTGACAGAATCATAGGGTTGAATGTGAGCGAGGGAATACGCAACTCGGTTCCCTGCTCGCAAAATATGAGTCCAAGAAATAGTGGAAAACTGGTGGGAACAATTGAAAATATCCTTTAGAATCAATCCAAGAGAGCTCCTCATAATCCGATGCTACTTGAGCTTTCGTATTAGGGGGAGGCAGTCACCTTCAACTACGATACTTCGGAAGCCTGCATTCCACGCTGTCTTCATGGCAAAGAGACATGCAATAGCTTCTTACTCTTCTGGGGATGTGAACCCGCTACCCTGCTTGACGCCTGCACCCACGACTCTACCTGCGTGATCACGATGCTTGGGAAGCCCGCATTCCACGCTGTCTTCAGTCTATTCTATCTCATTAGAGCAGTTGCAATGCTCAGCCCGCGGTCCAATTTTCTGACCCGCGGTCCAAGCCATCTCCGTGTAACGCCAGGCCGCCCAACTCGCCTGCTAGGCCTGCCTGTAACCTCGGTCCACCCGCACGCGAGTTTCCCTTTTTTTTGGCCACGTCCCCCCAAAACGGCGTCGTCTTGGGGGTAAAACAGCTTTTTTTTTTTAATGGGGAAGGGGCGCCGATTTTGGAGGAAAAAAAAGGAAAAAGCTGGGAAATGTGCCAAAGTAGCCATTGCATCTCTCAAACGGCTAGTTTGGGTAAATGTTTTTTTAAAAAATTTTTGGAAATTAGTTCTATAAATACTCAACATATTGTGTACAAATTTGCCATTTAAAAATACATAAACTTTTATCTCTCATATTTTCTTGAAATTTTGAAGTGGTGGAAAAGGTTGTGTTTCAAGCAAGAGATAGGAAGAGAAGAAAGAACTTTGAGATTTTGTAAGTAATTTTATTAGTCGAATTTTTTCCTTTGTTATCAATTAACGTTTATATATTTATTTATTTTCATGTGTAAATTTTTTATTTATGGAAAAGATAATGATATATTTTAATTAATTTGTTGCCAATTTAAGTTTATACATTTATTTTGAAGTAAATTAATTTTTGGTTAATTATAGTTAACCTTAGCTCATATTTATGTTTAAATCATTCAATTTGTTATCAATTTAAGATTGGTATGAAAAATGTATTTATGTTTAAATGTTTAAATGTTTAAATGTTAAAATTTATTTATGTTAGCTCATATATATGTTGAAATGTCTTATATGAAAAAAGAATGATATGAAAAAATTAGTTGTAACATGTTAGGAACTATGGTTATTAATAGTGTTATGGTTAAATGTTTAATAAAAAGATTGAAATGAAAAATACTTCACTTGGTTAAATGTTTAATACATTTATTAGTGACATGTTAGGGACTTTGAAAAAGGATTAAAAAAGATTGATATGAAAAATCTATTTATGTTTAAATGTTTAAATGTTAGCTCATTTTTATGTTGAAATGTTGAAATGTTTAAATTTATGTTTAAATGTTTAAATGTTCAAATTTATTTATGTTAGCTCATATTTATGTTTAAATGTTTGATATGGGAAAAGATTGATATGAAAAATTTATTAGCAACATGTTAGTAATATGGTTAAATGTTTAATATGATGTATAAGTTACTTTCATTACTTTTAACATCATAGGAATGATTAAAAAGATTGAAATGAAAAATACCTCACTTGATTAAATGTTTAATAAAGTTATTAGTGACATGTTAGGAACTTTGAAAAAAGATGAAAAAAGATTTAAAAGGAACATGTATGTTTAAATGTTAAAATGTTTAAATGTTAGCCCATATTTATGTTTAAATGTTTAAATTGATGTGTAAATGTTTAAATGTTTAAATGTTTAAATGTTAGCTCATATTTATGTTTAAATGTTTAAATATTTAATAAATTTATTAGTGACATGTTAGGAACTTTTTGTTTAAATGATTAAATATTTAAATGTTTAAATATATGTTAGCTCATAATTAAGTTTAAATGTTTAAATGATTAAATTTATGTTTAAATGTTTAAATTTTATTAGTGACATGTTAGCTCATGTTTATGTTTACATGTTTAAATATTTAAATTTATGTTTAAATGTCTAAATTTATTTATATTAGCTCCTATTTATGTTTAAGTGTATAAACTTATGTTTAAATATTTAATAAATTTATTAATAACATGTTATGAATTATGGGTATTATTAGTCATATGGTTAAATGTGTAATATGATGTATAAGTTTCTTTTGTTAATTTAAATATCCAACGAAAGATTAATCGTGAATAAAAATGTTAGAAAATTATGCAATTTATAACCCAAACAAAAATGTTCCCCATAAGTGGGTATCATTTGTGGCCATATGGATCCGAATCCCCCCTGTACTTTTATGAGTTTACTTGATGGGAATGATGAAGTAGAGAATGTTGAGCGTAGTAACACAAGTGTGCCTACTACCCACATGCAACCCCCACCATATCATACTCCACCAAACTATCCTTACCACCCATATTATTACCACCCGCCTTATTACCCGCTACCTAGGGGTGTGCAAAACCGGTTAACCGGAGTTTCGGTTAACCGAAAATCGGTTAACCGGTTTTTCGGTTCAAAAAAATTCCAAACCGTAACCGAACCGAAAATTTTGGTTAGCCGTTTTTCGGTTCGTCTAAAACCCAAACCGTAACCGAACCGAAAATTTCGGTTAACTGATTTTTCGGTTCGGTTAACCGATTTTTCGGTTCGATTACCGGTTAACTGTTTACAAATAATAAAAGACTTATACTTTCTTATCTAAATTTGTCATTCTTTTATGTTTAAATTCTTTTTATAAAAATTAAACTTTGGTTACCATTTATAAATAATAAAAAGGTGCACTTTCTTACCAAATTTTTTTATTTTTTATGTATTATTTTTCAAAAAAAAAATATTATTTCGGTTCGGTTAACCGCCGGTTAACCGAATTTTCAAATAATCCGAACCGTAACCGAACCGAAAAAAATCTCGGTTCAGTTAACCGAACCAACTTTTTTGAAAAATTTATTCGGTTAATCGGTTTTTCAGTTCGGTTTTTTCGGTTTTTCAGTTCGATTCTCGGTTTCGGATTTTTTTGCACACCCCTACCGCTACCTCCATCTAATTACGCTTGGAGTGCAAGCAACTCTACACCCTCATTAATACCAATCAGATCAATTGCAACCATAAGGCCACCTCAGACTAGTAATGATCCTACTAATGATGAGTTGGAAGGGGATGATCTAGAGGGGAGTAGTGTAGAGGTCAAAAAATGGTCAATGGAAGAGAATAAACAGTTGATCACTGCTTGGATAAACACAAGTGCTGATCCTATTACCAGAACCAACCAAAAGAAGTCATCTTTTTGGGGTAAGGTGGCAACCAACTTTAACACACATGCCCCAAAAGGAGCTATGCGGAGAACGGGGAAGACTTGCAATGCTCGTTGGAATCGAGGTTACCTATCAGTGAACAAGTGGGTCGAAATCATGAGAAATGGAACGTAATAATGTGAGTGGGTCAAGTATGGAAGATATTATGAATCGTGCTCATGAAACGTTTCTTAAAAGAGTGGGGAGGAAATTTGATTTAGAGCATTGGTGCTATTTGCTTAAGGATCAGCCCAAATGGAGGACATTTCGTGATACTCTAGATGGAGGACAGTAAAACGACCAAAAGTAAATAAGATAGGAGGATATTCTAGCCCCTCTACTCCCGTTGATGAAGAGCTTGAGGTTGAAATCGATGGAATTGTCTGGCCCATTGGGAGGAAAGCTGCAAAGAGAAAACTCCAGCAAAAGGCAAATAATGTTGTGGTTGATTTGGTGACTAATCACATTTCTACAATTGGTTCCACAGCTAATGAAAAGGTCAAAATATTTTCTAACTTGGTAACCGTAGTTGATAAGAAGGCAACTGTAGCTCAGGAAGAAGTTCACCTTAGAGATGAGGCTGAAAAACGCAAGGACTTCAAGATGGAGTTGGAGATGAGGAAGCAAACCCTTAAGGAGAGGCAATATGACGACCAGATAATGTTGATGGACCTTTCAACCCTGTCCGAAGAAGATGCTGCTTACTTCAGAATGATGAAGGAAGAAATTAGACGGAAAAGGATGGGAAATCATCCCCTAAATTAATAGTCTATCATCCTCTAGCTATTTAGATGAACCTTTGCTATTTAAATTAGTTTATGTTTTGTTACTTGTAACGAATGGTTTACGCAATGAATAGTTTATGTTTTCTTAGTTGTATCCATTTAAATTAGTTATGAAATGAAAGTTCATGTTTTGTTAATTGGAACAATTTGTGTCTAACTTATGTTTTGTTACTTTTGTAGTTCTTTCAATTTATAATTTACTTATGTTCGAGTTCCTTTTGATTAATTAATATGTACACAGGTACTCAACAATAGAAAATAAGAATGCAAATTTGATACCTCTTGTACAAGATTCGTCTTCCTCAGCCTCCTCGCACAATTCATCCTCATCGTCGTTGGATGGTCTAAGCTTCACATTAGAAGGTTCCGATAAACAGATTTTGCCCATTGTGGAAGATTTACTTGATGATGAGATTGACAACTAAGATATGACATTCCTTCTAAAGGTTTTTCAAGCTGCACAAGATTTGAGACCTTCATCCTCCTTGCCTCGAGCAAAGAGAAGACTTATAAGGAAAGATCGACAAGAAGCGCATGAGCGCTTATTAAGAGACTACTTCTCAGATGATTCTATTTACAATGAGCAATATTTTCAGCGAAATTTAGAATGCGCAAGCATTTACTCATTCGTATAATGGAGGCACTAGGAAATCCTTCTGATTACTTTCAGTTGAAGTCTGACGCAGTTGGGAACCGCGGGTTGACGCCACTGACCAAGTGCACCGCCGCCTTGAGGATGCTTGCTAACGGTATATCTGCCGATTCCGTCGACGAATACTTGAAGATTGATGAAAGCACATCACTGCAGTGCTTGAAAAGGTTTGCTAAAGGTGTCATTGCAATATTTGGGGAAGAGTATTTAAGGAAACTAACCCAAGCCGATGTCGATCATCTATTGGCTATAGGGAATGAGCATGACTTTCCTGGTATGTTGGGAAGCATCAATTGTATACATTGGGAGTGGAAGAGCTATCCGATAGTTTGGAAAGCAGCATTTGCTAAAACGATCTATAAGGTTCTGACAATCATTCTTGAGGCGGTTGTGTCATATGATCTGTGGATATGGCATGCCTTCTTTGGAATGCCTAGAAGTATTAACGATATCAACGTCCTTGACCATTTCCCAGTGTTTGATGAGCTGTATCAAGACCGTGCTCCAAAATGCGAGTACATCGTCAATGGTCACGAGTACAAAATCGGATACTTTCTATTGGATGGTATTTATCCGAAATGGGCGACTTTTGTGAAAACTATCCCCCTTCCGCAAGGTCCAAAGGCAAAACAGTTTGCTCAATGTCAAGAGGCAGTTAGGAAGGATGTCGAGCGAGCCTTTGGTGTGCTACAAGCTCGCTTTGCCATAGTTCGTGGCCCTACTCGGTACATGAAGGAGAAAGTCATGTCGTTGATAATGAAAGCATGTGTAATACTCTATAATATGATTGTTGAGGATGAGCAAGATTCATACGACCTTGCGTTCGATTATGAGCAAGTGGACGACATTACCCCCGGGCCGACTGTTCGACGTAACGTTCATCCGTACTATGAGACTTACCTACGTAGAATAATGGAAGTTCGAGACCCCAAAACACATGCGCGTCTCCAGGTAGATTTGGTTGGATAAATGTGGAACTGACATAGAGGTAGGTCATAAATGACATCTTATAATGTAATTTTTAAGTTGAAGTACTGTATTTGTATTATTAATTTTTTTAGTGCAACTACTGTATTGTTTTTTTAAATTTTATTGTAATCAGACGTATTATGTTCTTCTTTTTTTTTTAAAATCAAGCTTTTATTATTTTAGTTTTTTTATTTTAGTTGGATATCATACTTCAAAAAAGAATTCATTACTATAGGTCAATTATTTAATTTTTGAAAAAATATCGTTATAAGTAATCTACAATTATACATACAAATGCCAAAAATTAACGTCAAATACCAAATAAAAGAAGAGAGTTCTTCCTTCATTATATTACATTATATGATAGTCTTTTTTAATTAAAAAAATTAATTATTATAGATGAATTATTTAATTTTTATAAAAAATATAGTCATAAGTAATCTATAATTATTCACACAAATACACAAATTAAAAGTCCACAACCAAATAAATATGTTTGTGGTGGGGTCTATATGCATTATTTTATTTGATGATCCAAATTGGGATCCAAGGAATGTAGAGAAGAGAAAAAAGGTTGGATTGTGGGGTGATGTGGAGAGTGTGGGCCTCACATGTGATCCAAACTTTTGGATCACCATTGCAAGTGCTCTTATGTTTCATCCACAAGAATTATTTCTCAACATACACCCCCCAAAAATGGCTGCCTACCTTTAGTAAGTAGTCTGCAAGGATTCTTGATGTGTATAGGTAGATAGGATTTTAATTTTTTTGAGAATGACTGCTTACACTATTTGCAGTTTACCATTTACCAAAAGATGTAGTAGTATCAAATGGTCAATTGTTCATGTTGTCAATTAATGTTTTGCATTTTTTATGAAAAAAGGGAATAAGAATAATTTTGTAGGCACTAAGAAAATTAAAATAGTGTGGCATCATAAAATAAATTGAGTCAATTATTTGGATCAACCCAAATTAATCAATTTAATTTATTTGAATGAGTTGGGTTATAAACGACTACCCAGTCAAAGCCCAAACTACTAATAAGTCAAGGCCCAAACGACTGTTAAGTCACCAACCCTCATGGCCACCGAGTCTCCAATCCAAGTAGATTACCAAGTTAGCAATTCAAATAGATTCTCAAGTCCAACGCCCAGTCAACGGCCTAAATGACAAATAAATCGCAAACCCTAGAAGTAGGAGGGGATTCTCTCCCTATAAATAGAATCTTACTCCCTCACTCAGAGGCCAAAACATTCATTCACTCTGTTGGCATTCAAAAAAAAAAAAAACTCGTAAGAGCCCAAGAATTTTCTCTAAAAGAAGACAACAAGCATTCCAAACACGTGCCATCTACTCTCAGAGATCAAGCTCATATCTTCATTGAGATTAAGCCTATTAGGTTCTCTCTCAAGATCAAATTCATTCAAGACTATTTAAGGAAATCGAATAAGAGAATTTACTACATTTGTTCTTGTAACAGTTATACACAGATTGTACATCTTCTTGATATAAATACAAAAATTAAATTTGTTTTTCAATTTCTTGTCTAAGTTATTTTAGGCTTGAAATTTGTGGATACAAATCTATCAATGAAATTCCATACGACATTTATAATGTGTCTCTCCCAACAAAGGTAAATCTAAAATATCAAAATAAATCATTTTCTCTAGAGAGCTATTGGTAGATATACTGTCAACGAGCTCTAAACTTATATGTAGCATTATTCGTGCGACCAACCGCATTATTCAATGTCAACGCATCTTTCTCGAATGTCGGTGAGTTATAATATAGCTTCATGAAATAACGAACACGAGAAAATTGCACTTAAAAAGAAGATCTTCATAATAGAACTACATGAAATTCCATTACCAACTCATTCCTTTGTTAGAAAAGTAGATCTAACATGATAATAACCAAATCATACTCCACAAGTAACCACTCTACAAATTTCCAAATCTACGATAAGAGTCGATGACCCAAACTGAAACTAAAGGTGAGAGTAACCTAACTCATACTAGATGTGAGAACAACCTAACTCACAGTAATGGTGAGAAAACAACAACCTAACTTTCACAAAATGGAGAGAAATTTATTGAAAATAAACAAAAATACTAGTAAATATCTTTTTTTTTTTTTAACATGGGTGAAAAAAGAGATAATAACAATGTTAGACGCCTCTTCTCACAAGAGTAAGCCCAACTACATCCTCAACTAAAATTGCCCTAAGAGATGGTGAAAAACACACATCAGAAGAAAATGAGGTAGTAATAGAATGACCGTATTTAACCAGCCAATCTGCTGTCATGTTTGTCTCTCTGAACATATGATTGGTGAAAATTTGGATGCCTTGGTCTCTCCACGCATGAATATCCTTGATTATCTTATGAATCTGTCAGGGGATGCGAATCTTTCCTTCCAAAGCCTGGATGACTATTTTGTTGGCGCTTTCTACTATTAAATGAATCGAACCCTGCTTCGATTGCTGAATATAAACCATTGCATAGTGCTCTAGCCTTTGCCACTAAAATTGAAGTGTTGCCATAGTGCTTTGCTCCTGCCTTAAGTAAACACTGGTCCAATCTCAGATGATGAAACCTCTTGCTGCGGAGAAATTGATGAGTGGTCCGTCAAAATTAAGTTTGACAAATCCTGAAGAATTAGCTTGCCACCTCACGAAATGTATGGAGGTGGAGGGGGGAGAAGAAGACCCCCTTTAAAATAGTATCAAATGACATACAAGATCAGATTCTCCATTTTGCGCAAGCTTTTTTTGCCCGTGCTAGACAAGCAAGGGGATTGAAAATTTCATTTTTGAATACCGTTGCATTCCTAGATTTCCAGATGCTCCACAATAGGAACGAAAACTTCTATTTTAACTTTAAATTATGCGAGGATTGAATCCTACACAGAATTTTACTAAGTCTTAACATCCCGCGGGAGAAACACTGAGTGGAAGCCAGTGGTGTTTATTAGCTGCTTCCCATACCATAGTAACTACCTCGTAATCTTTAAATAAATGTTCTAAAGATTCAACATTAGCAAGACATATAGGGCATATTGGATCAATATGGAGTCCTATTCTCAAAAAGATACCTTTCAGTGGTAGCCTTTTATGGCACAATTGCCTTAAAAAAACTTTGATTTTAGGCATAGTGTTAATTTTTCAAATCCAATTAAAATCCCATTTAGAAGTTTCATGGAATTGGATGTCATAGACTGCCCACGTGGTTGATTTTGTAGAGAACTCACCTGAGCTATTCAATCCCTAACAAAAGGAATCTTCCATCTCATGAATGGGTAATGAAATGCCTTGAATTTTCTGAATTACATTATGGTTATTAAGGACTAGCTTAAGGGACTGGATATCCCATTGGGAGTGTCGCGTAATAAAGTCGCATACTTTTACATCAGGCTGGGAAATGTTTTCTTCATCTTGTCCCATTATTTCTATTAAACTCTTGTTTTCTATCCAATTATCAAACCAAAATGAGATTTGATCTCCTTTTCTTATCTTCCAAATGATACCTTTATTAAGTAGATCTCTACTCTTTAGAATATTTTTCCATACTGGTGAATTATTGTTCTTTCATTTGTAATTAAGAAGATCTGAGTTGAATAACTACTTTGCCCTCATAGGCTATACCCATAAACTGGGTGCATTAGTGAGGACTTTCCAGGCTAGTTTACATTGGAATGCTTTGTTGATGGCATCCGTTCTACGTAACCCTAATCCTCCTACACTTTTAGGCAAACACATCTTATCGCACGTTATACGTGGTAAACTATTTTCTGTGTTTGATTTTTTCCAGAAGGAATCTCTATTACATTTATCTAAATATTTACTAGTACTTTGAGGTAGCTTAAAACATTACATTGTATGCACTGGTAAAGCTTCCAAGTGAGATTGTATCAAAACTGTTCTACCAGCTTTAGACAAACAATTAGCTTTCCAGCCCTTTAATTTTGTAGTTGCTCTATTAATTTTTCCTTGAGAGGTTGAACGTGAAGGTCGGCCCTAGAACACAGGGCAACCTAAGTATTTGCCTAGGGACGTCTTCCATGGGATGTCGAGAATATAAGTTACTAGTTGCTTTTGTACAAGAGAGGTATTGTGTGAAAAGGTCATAACCAATTTGTGGTAGTTAACTAGTTGTCCTGAGGTTGAGCAAAAGGTGTTAAGCACACTTTTGAGCTTGTTACAGCTTTCTGAATTAGCTTTGCAAAAAAGTAAGCAGTCATCTGCAAAAAGAAGACATGGAATTTTGATGTCCCTGAGACTTATCTTAATTCCTATACCCGATTTTCAAGCACTAGCTTCTTTGTAGATCATCTTGTTAAGACCTCCATGCATAAAATTATAGGAGGAGAGTGAATCTCCTTGTCTGATTCCTCTGGTCGGAGTGAACAAGCCGTGCGGCTCATCATTCACCATTATTGAATATGAAACTGAGGAGATACACTCCTTAATCCAAGAATTCCAAGTTGAATGAAACCTCATTTCTTAGAGGCATTTAAGAATAAAATCCCATTTGAGTCTATCATGTGCTTTCTCCATGTCCAATTTGATAGCCACCCAAGTAGGGATGGGCGTGGGCTGGGTACGGGGCGAGTAGAGTTATACCTACACCTTACCTATTTTCAAAAGTCATTCTCATACCCATACCCATACCCATACCCATACCTATACCCATCGGGTTTTCAAAATCTATCCCAATGCCCATACCCATCGGGTATTTCGGATTTTATTCGGGTGTATATATATATATATATATATATATATATATATATATATATATATATATATATATATATATATTACAATATAATACCCATCGGGTACGATAATTTCTTTTACCTAAAGAAATTCATAAAATTAAATTCAACTAGGAAAGATGTTCTAAAGAAATACAATAGCCATTGGATTCAATAGTTCATACTTAGCTCATAAACAAAAAACTACATTCTAGAAATGATTGAAATGAAAGAGTGTGGAACACAACAAATGACCTAAAATTTTAGGGTTTGTGAGTTATGAGTCACTAGTCACGTGACTTTATGTATCGGCATAGTAAATGAGCGACACAAATGGATGAATTGCATAGTTGGGGATGAGTTGCGGTATAAATTTTTTTTAAAAACAAATTACTAACGTTCAAAGCTCAAAATTCTACTTAACAATTTATTTACCCCCCAAAAAAATTCGGGTACGGGGTGGGTATGGGTATGGGGCGGCTGATGCTTATACTCGTACCCATACCCATATCCATACCCCTTTTTAGTGTACCCATCCTATACCCATTTTTTTACTTTTTTCGTACCCATACACATTATAAATGGGGTGGGTTCGGGCCGAATTTTTCAGATTCGGGTGCAACTCCCACCTACACCCAAGCAGACTTGGTTTTCATGTTTTTGAACTTATGCATAATTGCATGTGTAAGTAGGATATTATCGTGTATCGATCTTCCTAGTATAAAGGCACTTTGGAATGGAAAAATTAGTCAATCCAGAAGCGACCTCAACCTATTAACCAAAATCTTAGATATGATTTTATAAATTATTGAGCATAAGCTAATGGGTCTATAATGACTATTCTGTGAGGGGTTATTCATCTTTGGGATAAGTGTAATGTAAGTATGATTAATTTCTTTAGAATTTTTCCATTCGTAAAAAATTCAAGAATGCAGTTAAACAAATCTTTCTTCACAATGTGCTAATAATTCTTGAAAAAGCCTGCTCTAAAACCATCAGGTCCTGTGGTTTTGATAGAATTTATGCTAAATAGAGCATCCTTAACTTCCTCCAAGTTTAGGAGTTTGATGAGTTTTGTGTAATCAATGTCTAAGATTAGTTTTGGTATTCCCATGTTTGGGATTACTCTATGAGTGTTGTGCACAAACTTGAATCGTTGAGTATAGTCTGAAACGAACTTGTTGGCATTCAATTTTTGATCATCGATCCATATACCATAATCTTCTCAAAGTTTCATAACTAGTTTCCTTTTTCTTCTCGAGTTAGGTCTATTTTGAAAGAATTTTGAGTTTCTATCTCCATTAATTAGCCATTCCTTTGGAGCCATCTTGCCCCAGAATTTCTGATTAAACAACATCAGCTTCTCCCTTTGTTTGAATAGTTGTTACATCCAAGAGTTGAATTTAGGGCTATTAGGATTCGTTAATAGTCGTCCTTCTACATAATCAATTTTTTGAGCATTTTTGGTAAGTTTGTCATAGCTGTTGCCAAAGTGCTTTTTTGACCAATCTTTAACATCATGCTTAACTGTTTTTAGTTTTCACATGATTTTAAACATGTTAGTCCCTCTTTGATTATTTCTCCAATTTCTTGAGACTATGTCATCAACATTTTGGTATTTACACCAGATGTTCTAAAAACGAAATGGGAATGCCTTTGCCCTAGCATGCTGAATATGGGTCAAAACTATAATGGGACAATGGTCTGAACACGTAAAATTATCATATAGTTCATAGACATCAGGGTAGAGAATACCCCAATCATTTTTAACAATAGTTCTATCAAGTCTTTCGTAAATAAGGTGTGTATGCACCCTTTTTTTCAATGTAAATAAATTACCTAGAATACATTCTTATCTCTATTCTGTGCTGGAGCATAAATTCCCGAGACAATAGAGTTCTTAGCTTTTTTTGTATCATGCACCAACATGTGGATTGCTCTTGGTTCTTTTAACAAAATTGAAGCATGTATATTTCCATTATTCCATAAGATTGTGATTCTTCCACAGTGATTAATTGTAGGGACAAAATCGTAATGATCAAATCCCATCTGAGTGAGAATTCTACGAATGCTAGTGTCATTAAACTAGAGTTTCTAAGAGGAAGATCAAATCAGGCTTATGAACTCTAACTAAGAATTTGACTTCATGCAACACTTGTGCTTTTTTAGCACCTTGGGTATTCCAATATATAATTTTCATTTAAACTGCTAGGTTAAAGGGGTCCTGCCTAAAAAGGGAATTGTTCTTTTGTGATTCTGATGACTTCCACCAAGAACATCTAAGGAAGATGTCATGAATTACACCTGAGTAAGTATAAACTCTTATAAACAACAATGTGCCAGGAGGATACAAACATTAAGCACGAATACAATCTGTAAGATAGTTTGCGACAAGAAGGTTGAGATAAACTAGATCATCCCCTTTCCATGGCATATATAGATCAACGTAAATAATACATGAATATTAATCACTGTAAAAGCATGGTTGCTTGCATAGGATCCATCAATCGCTCTTGTGTTCCCACCAATGGTAGGATTCCAAGATAATGCAACCATGACTGCCCCGATAGTCAAAAATACTTGGAACAAAGAATAAGCAAAAAAGAATCAGTTGATGTTGCTTGATAATAAGATCCGAACAAGGCAATATATGCAAAATAATTTATCTGGGCCCGAAGGCATTCTGAATAAGGACCTTGGAAAACCAAGAGAGGATATCCTGATCCCATTTTTCTCTCGCCATGACAGTTCGAGGCAAATCCATAAAAAACAAGATACCATTAATAATCCATAAGCCCTTTTAAAGATGAGTATATCTTCAGGGAGCTATGATAAAAATTTCTTGGTTGCACAATGAAGTCAAAAGTCGAGAGATAGGATCCATCCGTACTAACGTCTCAATAAAATACCTAAATTGGGCAACATGTAACAATTTTCTCAGCTTGTAAGCAGCCTGAGGATTAGCCTTGGAAGGCCGAAATGGTTTAACGCTGAAATGCCCTTCTCTCGCACTGGGCACAGTTGTCAATGAGATTGTTATATTAAACACCCACCAACTCTACAGCCGACAATAATGTCGAACACAAAGAACTAAAGTGTCTTGCCAAACAAACCCAAGGATGGTATATGCCTTTGCACAAGTAACATCACGAGAATATGCTTTCTCTGCAAGAAGTAGCAACAGTTGAAGCTTCTCCCTACGAATTAGAGGTGACATGAATGTATGCTTGAAAAATTCTACAATAGCTTCCACATAAATAGGACATTTGGTAATTAAGCACTGTACATTAGTAGAAACGCAAGAAGCTGAGATCAAGCTAAGTGATTGTTTAGGGGTAAATGATATATGCCAAAAATACATACACTTAGATATCCTTTCTTGAATATATGGCCTAATACTTCCAAAATTAAACTAGAATTAACAAGAACCCATATTTCCGATCTAAAACCATTCTTGTAAGAGCAAGTGACCCTAATAGCAAGTAAGCCTTAGAGAACAACAACAAAAACATAGATTTCTCTTGAAATAATTAAACCAGTCAACAACATAAGGGCAACGATTAATAAAGAAAACATATATGACAACAACAAGATATTGTAAGATTTGTGACTAGGTGTCATGTGTTTTTTTTTTAAATAATGCTTATGTGTCAGGTACATTGTTTCTAGTGGACATCTGATTATATTATTTATGAGAGTATGTATTCTTAAAAACATGATATAGATTTTGCATAGATGCCTATGCGTGTTGTACATAAGCAAAACAACAATATTTTACCATTAAGGACTTGTTCATTTTAGCATTTAGAATTAATGCTTAGGGGTTATCAGTGGTTTATTTGTAGTGACCAACGTTTGTTGGCTATTAGCAATAATAGTTAGCAGTTGTCAGTGGTTAATAGCATTACAACTAGCTTCTAGAGATAGCAAATAATGGTTACTCAGCGTTTAGTAACGGTTACCAGCATTTACCGCTAGCAGTTAGTTGTTACTAGTGGAATAAAATGAAAACCTATATGGCCTGATACTTCCAAAATTAAACTAGAATTAACAAGAACCCATATTTCCGATCTAAAACCATTCTTGTAAGAGCAAGTGACCCTAAGAGCAAGTGACCCTTAGAGAACAACAACAAAAACATAGATTTCTCTTGAAATAATTAAACCAGTCAACAACATATGGGCAAAGATTAATAACAAAAACATATATGACAACAACAAGAATAATCCAACAAGGGCCAAGGATAGGGAAGATGCTTTCAATCACTTTAAATTGATGCAATGAAAATACCAATTTGATTGAATATATGCAAAAGACATGATCTACAACATCATATATCACACGTAGCAGTGATGAACCTCTATTTTGTACTATTTTTAAACCCTGTTTGACCCATTTTCTTCCCCGTTTTCACATTCAATTACGTTAAGGAAGGGTCAAATCGGCCTCCATTTGTGTACTTTTCACTCATATAGCATCTTTCGATATTTCCAGGAACTTTACTGAAGAGACGGAAAGATGAACAATATTTAGCAGAAAGGGGTGCCAAAAAGGCAAGAAAAGTTACGAAAAAAGCGTCACACGGAAGTCCTGGAGAATCGAACACACGCGACAGGGCAAACCACGAAGAACCGACAACCTGAACCGGCCGCCACATGGCACTGCCTGACCGTGCCACATGGCACGGTGTGGCCCGTGCCACGTGGTCGGTTCCCCAAATCGGCTTTGGCGATTCTCCAGAAATTTGGCACGGTGGTGCCGTGCCTCTGGGCACGACCGTGCCACCCCCCATTCCGCGACGCGACTTAAATTTTCCTTCAGGGCTGTTTTGAAGGACATTCGGTTTTTATGCTTAGTTTATGTTTAATTTCCTCTCAAGCACTCTTCCTTAGGTGATTTTAGGTTTAGTTTTAGAGTTTTAATCTTCACGCTCTTGGATTGTAATTTTGGATTGGAGTTTGATTCTGCCTTCAGTTTATACGATTAATTCCAGGTTCTCTCCCAATTCTCCTTCCTCTTGTTCTTGATTATTTCGGGTTTGAGTTGTCATGGTTATTGGATTGAATATTGCGATTGTTGTGTTAAACATGATTGTAGGCTAAATCCCTCAACTTAGGTTGGGATTGACGCCGAATATGTGTAGTTGAATCTTGTACTAGCCCAATCCCTGCTCCCCCATTGATTTGCGATTATGAATTCTACTATGCACGCCACATGCTCGATGAAATGCTCGAAAGAACATTCATCCTTTTTATTTGGGGTTTAGGGGAGCGTTGAGAGACGAAACCTTTACCTAGTGCGCCTTAGTAGACGATTAGGGTTTTAACATGAAAATAGTTAGGATTCTAATTGGGATTTAAAATTGTAGATCTTGTAATCCTTCGACTCTTAGTCCCATGAAAATAGGCGACTATAGTTTTAGGATTAGTCTTCGGCCCTTGAGAGAGGGAGGAGATGGGCTTAATTGACAATTTATCCATTCGTGATGCATGCCTGGGAGATGTTTGGTAGGGCTAGTAATTGATTCGCTAGCATATTTGTGCTGTTAATTCCAACCTAAGTGTTTACTCTTCTGCTGTTTAATTCATCTTTAAGTCGTTATTGTTTCCCTTAGTTTAATTCCAAACCTCCAACTGTGACTGCCTAACTTGAGTGGCCTAATTAGTTCTGGTAGTTGAAGCCAAGTTCCCTGTGGATTCGACCCGTACTTGCCGGTTGCTAGCTACAGCTACGCCGTGCACTTACGGTAATTAAAACTGCTAACAAGTTTTTGGCGCCGTTGCCGGGGAACTTGCGCCTTTCAATATTGGAATCGATTAGCATACTCTAGACTAGGTCTTTTTGGTTTTTTCTTTTTGTGGTTTGGTTCTCCTTTATTCTTGCTTGAAACTGTTTACGCCTGGGTAGTGTTTGCTTCGTATGCGCAGGAGGAGCCAAGCCCCTGTCCCATTTGATCCTGAGATAGAAGCAGCCGCACACCGGCGTAGCGGAGAAGTAAGAAGGAAGAAGAGGGCAGAGAGGACAATGGCAGAAGGCGACCATAGAGTGCTGCGGGACTATGCTCTGCCCCAAGCATCGGGCATCACCTCGTCCATAGTTAGCCTTGCAGTCGAGGCTAACAACTTCGAATTCAGCCCAGCACTTATCTCATTTGTGGAGCGGGAGCAATTCAGTGGACACCTATCTGAAAACCCCAATGCGCATCTTCGCAAGTTTCTTGCAAAGTGCGATACTATCAAAATCAACTGGTATCCGCTGATGCAATTAGGCTGTGGCTTTTCCCTTTCTCGTTAAGGGATAGAGCCAGTGACTGGTTACAGAATAGGGAGCCCAATTCATTCACCACCTGGGAGATGCTCTCCAAGGCCTTCCTCAGCAAATATTTTCTACCGGACAAGATTGCAAAGCTGAGGACTGAGATTACTTCATTCCTTCAGGGGGATGGCGAATTCCTTTATGAGGCTTGGGAGAGGTTCAAGGACCTCCAGTGGCAGTGCCCTCATCATGGCGTTCCTGACTGGCTCCTTATCCAAACATTTTACAATGGGTTAGAGCAGTCAGTGAAAATCTCAGTGGATGCCGCTGCAGGAGGAGCTCTCATGGGTAAGTCGATCGAGGCGGCGAAGGTCTTGTTGGAAGAGATGGCTTCCAACAATTATCATTGGGCAAGCGATAGAGCCACCCCGTAGAGGAGCGGTGGCAAGTACGACGCTGTGACCCTCCTAGCCAGTCGGGTGGATGCGCTGGCACAGAGATTAGACAAAGTGGCCACCTCTCCCACTCTAGGTGGATCTTCAGGGCCATGCATGGGGACTTATGCATACTGCGAGGCGTGTGGTATCCAGAGACACACCTCCATTGAGTGTTACAATGCTCCCTCCAACATTGAACATGTCAATGCTTACCACACTTATACCTCACCTCCTTAAAATAACCCCCATCCCACCTCCTACAGCAAGGGTTGGAAGAGTCACCCGAATCCCCTCTACAAAAATCCCAATCCTCATCCCCAGACCTCTATGCAACCATCAGGTTTCCACAACCGACCTCCCTACACTCCACAAACTCCACCTCCCGAACCTACATCTCACTTGAAGAGTCTTATGGAGTGCTTCATAGCAACCCAGACTACGACCAATGAGACTCTTAAGGAGTCCATCAATCTACTGACCTCCAGAGTAGATACTATGGCCTCCCATCAGAAAACGATGGACACGCAGATTGCTCAGATTGCCCAACAGGTAAGCCTCCTATCCCGACCTCAAGGGCAACTTCCAGGCCAGCCAGAGGTTAACCCCCGCCGCCATATCAATGCCATCTCCACGATGGAAGAGGGGTTAGAGGAGAGCCCAGTGATGGTTCTTTAGGAGGTAGTTCCCGTTCCTGATTCTGTAGGGACGGAGGGGTAAGCGCGAAAGGAGACTCGGAGCTCTTCTGAGGAGGCCACCCCTACACCTCCCACTCGTCCCTATTAGCCGCCAGTGCCTTACCCTCAGCGACTGGCATGGTCCAAGCTACGTCATCTTAAACCTAGATTCGCGCGATTCTTAGAAATCTTACGCCGAATCTATGCCAGTAGCCCCTTCCTGGAGGCTCTCAAGAATGCCCCTGCGCAATTTCAATTTCTACGAGAGCTCCTATCTAAAAGGGGAGATCCAGGGGACGTCCCAGTTGCCCCCGTCATCGAATCCTGCAGCGCACTTCTATCGAGGCGACCGCTATCAAAACTGTAGGATCCTGATAGTTTTTGTATCCCATACTACATTGGGGATACGCAGATTGACAGAGCCCTCTGTGATCTGGGGGCCAGCATAAGTCTCATGCCGCTCTCTCTCTGCAAGAAGCTGCAACTGCGAGATCTCACGCCCACCAGCCTGACTATTCAACTTGCAGACTGCTCCACTAGGCAGCCCGTAGGCATCTTGGAGGATGTTCCAGTTCAAGTGGGCCAATTCCTGATTCCCTGCGACTTTATTGTCCTCGACATGGACGAGGACTTCCCTGCCCCACTCATCTTAGGTCGCCCATTCCTTGCGATTGCAGGGACAGTGATTGACGTGCAGACGGGCACCATGTCCTTCACCGTTTGTGGTGAGCGCGTGGATTTCCACTTTCCTTCACCCACACCACCTCCCACACCTGGTGCCCATTCCGCCCCCACTCCCTCTCCTTTTCCACATGCTCCGGGAGTGGCGGTCACTGATTGGGGTGGTGGGTCCCACCTGCGGTAGCCTGTCCTGCCTCTCCCACCTCCATTGCCTCCTGCTGCTATTGGCGGGCTTCCTTGGGCAACATTGATGCCTGATTTCACCTCTGGGGAGGTGCTGGCTACCCCATCATCCACCTCTTCCATTCCCACACCTCCCCCCAGCATGCGAGCATCGTCCTCCTGAGGTAAGAGTCAAGCTTAGGACCTAAAACAAGCGTTTTTTGGGAGGCAACCCAAGGTAATTCTTTCTTTCTCTCCCAAAAAAAAACCCAAAAAAAAAAAAGAAGAAGAAAGAGTGTGTCCATCCCCCCTCTTCCCTCTGCCCCTTTCCCTTGTTCCTTTTCTGCGTCCTTTTCATTGAGAACAATGAAAATCTCAAGCATGGGGGCGTGCTTGTCCCTCATCGGGGGTGAGTCGATTGACATCACTTGCATTCGCATCATATAGATAGGATTTCATATAGTTACACTTAGTCGTTTTTATCATTTTATTTATTTACAGCATGTAGCTTAGAGCATATAGGTTAGACCTTGCACCGCAAAAGGAGAAATGATCGAGTTGGGCTTTCATAAGCTTTCCAGGTACCATCTCTCACCCTTCTCTTCATTATCCTTTATATCTTTATTGCCTTCTTAGTTTTCTTTATTGCTTTCAACCAAAAAAAAAAAAAAAAATCTGTGAAAACCCCTCTTGTGATGAGATTGAAAGGGGTGATGATTGATTGATCATGTTGGGTTGTGTGTTGAGGCGTGACTTGTCTTGGTGTGAGACTTTGTGCAAATTGTGTTTGTGTTTGTCACCCATAGTTTCTTTGCCCTGTGTTGCATGCTAACTACCCTTGAGATTCATGTGGTTTGACTTGATCGACTTTGATGAATGAGACATGCCTTGGAGTAAGTCACTTGACTATGGTAGGTTTACCTGTGAGATTCTTGAGCCTAATGACTATTCATTACATATAGTCTCTACTCCCTTTCATGTGTGACTCCTCCATGATGCATCTCTAGAACTTGGTCTTGTTCTCCTTGAATCTGCATTTAGCAATTGCATGTGTTGACATGATTGAGACAATTTTTGTTCACGTAGCCATATTAGCCAGAAAGCCACCCGTTGTTGCATGTTACCCCTTTTTGGTAGCCCTTTATGCCTTTCCCCCCGTTGTTGTTGCTGCACCATATCAATTACACACTTGACTTGTGCATATTTCCTTTACCCTTGTTAAGGTCTAGTGAGGCGGCACTTCCACAATGTAGTTGGGCTATTGGGGGCATTTGATTATTCACTGCGGGTATATTACTAGCGGCTCGTTTTCGGGAAAATTGGGAATCGATTTTTTTTTTTTGGTATTTCCAACCCTATCCAATGTGCACCCTTTTTGCTTCTCAAAAAAAAAAAGAAGGAAAAAGAAGAAGAGAAAAAAAAGAGAAGTTGCAAATAAAATGGGTAGCGTGGAAGCTTTTGCAATAAGCTTGTTTGGTTCCTCTTTAGAGGTTTTTGCGAGATTTGTTACTCGATTCGTAAGCATGTGTGAGGTTGTAATCTTAGTGTTGATTGTGGAAGTGTTCTTGCTCCCTAGTCTTTGACTAATAGATCCACTTCCCCCAAATTTTTCCACTTCTCACCCTTGCCCTCAGCCCCATTATATCCTTATCGCAAGCCCTCATGATTGATACATTGCATATTGCATTTTTGCGGTGGAGAGTAGAGAGAACGTTACCAAGCATATGGTAGTTTGCCTAATTGGTTGGAGTATTGAGCGTGCCCTTGTTACATATTTCAAGCACATTGAGAGGAGTGTTCCACTTTGCCTTAAAGTGAGGTCCTATCAGTCTTGCTTGCTCACCATTTGTTGAGGAAGGTTATGTCCTACTATGTTTTTCAATATTGGGGTGTGTGGTGTGTTTCATTTGGGCAAGGTGATTCATGGATGACATTGCATACATTTTTATTGAGATTTTCTTGCACAGCTTGACTTGACCACCTTCACTGCATGATTAGCGTGATTCGTCGGTCCTCCATCCTTTCCCTTGAAGAGGGTGTGTTTAGAGGTCCACCATCCTCCCTGATTTTTCATAGCATAGTCTTGCTTGGGGACAAGTAAGAGATAAGCATGAGGGCGTGATGAACCTCTATTTTGTACTATTTTTAGCCCCTATTTGACCCATTTCCTCCCCCGTTTTCACATTCAATTGCGTTAAGGAAGGGTCAAATCGGCCTCCTTTTGTGTACTTTTCACTCATATAGCATATTTTAATATTTTCAGGAACTTTACTGAAGAGACGGAAAGATGAACAATATTTAGCAGAAAGGGGTGCCAAGAAGGCAAGAAAAGCTACGAAAAAGCGTTTGGAGTTTGAAGGACAGGAGAATCGAACACACGCGACAAGGCAAACCGCGAAGAACCGACAACCTGAACCGGCCGCCACATGGCACGGCCTGACCGTGCCACGTGGCACGACCGTGCCACATGGTACGGTGTGGCCGTGCCACGTGGCCGGTTCCCCAAATCGGCTTTGGCGATTCTCCAGAAATTTGGCACGGTGGTGCCGTGCCTCTGGGCACGACCGTGCCACCCCCCGTTCCGCGACGCGACTTAAATTTTCCTTCGGGGCTGTTTTGAATGACATTCGGTTTTTATGCTTAGTTTATGTTTAATTTCCTCTCAAGCACTCTTCCTTAGGCGATTTTAGATTTAGTTTTAGAGTTTTAATCTTCACGCTCTTGGATTGTAATTTTGGATTGAAGTTTGATTCTGCCTTCAGTTTATATGATTAATTCCAGGTTTTCTCCCAATTCTCCTTCCTCTTGTTCTTGATTATTTTGGGTTTGAGTTGTCATGGTTATTGGATTGAATATTGCGATTGTTGTGTTAAACATGATTGTAGGCTAAATCCCTCAACTTAGGTTGGGATTGACGCCGAATATGTGTAGTTGAATCTTGTACTGGCCCAATCCCTGCTCCCCCTTCGTTGTGCAACTATGAATTCTACCATGCACGCCACATGCTCGATGAAATGCTCGAAAGAACATTCATCCTTTTTACTTGGGGTTTAGGGGAGCGTTGAGAGACGAAACCTTTACCTAGTGCGCCTTAGTAGACGATTAGGGTTTTAATATGAAAATAGTTAGGATTCTAATTGGGATTTGAAATTGTAGATCTTGTAATCCTTCGACTCTTAGTCCCATGAAAATAGGCGACTATAGTTTTAGGATTAGTCTTCGACCCTTGAGAGAAGGAGGAGATGGGCTTAATTGATAATTTATCCATTCGTGATGCATACCTGGGAGATGTTTGGTAGGGCTAGTAATTGATTCGCTAGCATATTTGTGCTGTTAATTCCAACCTAAGTGTTTACTCTTCTGCTGTTTAATTCATCTTTAAGTCGTTATTGTTTCCCTTAGTTTAATTCCAAACCTCCAACTGTGACTGCCTAGCTTGAGTGGCCTAATTAGTTCTGGTAGTTGAAGCCAAGTTCCCTGTGGATTCGACCCGTATTTGCCGGTTGCTAGCTACAGCTACGCCGTGCACTTGCGGTAATTAAAACTGCTAACAAGCAGGCACCCCCACTTATGACCTTACCAATGTAAGTGAGGCCCAGACTCAGCAAAGTTGCAAAGCCCAATCATCCATGACATTCTCATGGTATAATAACCAATCCCTAGCAAGTAAGTAGGCATGCATTCAGCTGGATGCATCCCCTCCAACTGGTGGATTGAAGGATAGACCATGACTATAGTCATAATACAATCGACAGTAAGGGGCTTACTCATGGAGGGGTATAGAATAAACCCAAAAACGCTTACAAAACTAGTCCACATGAACCATGGATGTTCTAAATTAAAACTCTTGAATCTAATTACTAGACGCAACCAATGGAAGCAAATCTCTACAATTCCCACCAAATTCAAATAGGATAATGAGAGCATATCACAAATTATCCAAAAGAAACCAACACTGATGCCTTGAATAAAGCAATCCATGAACCATTGATTTAAGTTCCAAATTAATTCACAAATCCACCAATTCTTCAGTAGATGAAAGCTAAAGGAGTCCATAGAAATAACAAAAATAAAATAAAATAGAGGAGAGGGAAGAAGTAGACTTATCTGGGCTCATCACTAGCAAGAACCCATAGCACAGGGCCTTCTCCACTGACCCTCCTCTTTGTTTCAAACATTGGGGCTGACGATGCCGATTCAAGGCACGTTGATACAGATTCAGACCTAAAGACAAGTGGGAATTGCAAGGCTTGACACATCCCATTGCTGGAAGAAAATGGGGCTGGATTTGATGCCAAAAATATGTGCAATTGAAGGCAAGGACATTGATGCAAGGATCGAGGGGTCCATAGCAAAAGGCCGAGAAAGAATTAGCAATTGAGTCAATTGACTTGGGTCTGGGGGTTTAGGCTCTAGCATATTCATAGATGAAGCAGAGGATTACACGGACATGGGTGCTGAAGACCGATGCAAAAAGGGTTGAAAGATATGAGCAGCGGCGGCCTAGGGGTTTGGTCTTGGTGTCCCCCCCTCTCTAGAGTTTCTCTCTCTGTCACTAGAAAAGTCTTATGATGTTGTCTTATTAGATGTTTCAAAAAATTAGTAAATATCTTATAACTAAATAAAATTTGAAGAACAATGAAAATTGGGGCTTACCAATAGCAACTATATATGACCGATGATAGCCCCTTATTGAAGTAGGTGAAAGTCAGAATCTTTCTTAAGATTTTTTAAGAGAGGAGGAGAAGATTGCCTTGAGACCCAAATCGCTCATTATTGTTCTGTTGTATCAAGCTCATCCATGGCCACTCCTTATTGTGCACCATTAACAATTGACTGCGCCAACAACTCTTTACTTATTGGTAGAGACCAAAGGGCAAAGCCAACTGAACTAAGGCCTATTTTTGTGATTCGGATTTTAAGGGCCAATATGTTGTTAGATAATTCTCTAAGCTATATGCGTTTTAGTCTTTTCAACTCATTTTTGTGATGTAACACTACTTGTGTGAGGAGACCAATTTGTGTAGTTTTTTAAGGCTACACTTTGGAATGTACCACATACCAACAGCTAGCAATAATTCTACTCTATAATTGACACTTTAGCCTTTGCTCTCTAACCAAATGGCCAATTTGGAGGGGTCAAAAGTTACAAATGAACAAAAAATCTGCACACGAAACCTACAATAGATTTAGTACATTTAAACTAAGGTTATTTTAAGCATTATGTTAACATTATGCCTATTACTAAACAAATTAAACTTCTTCAAGATGATTTTCCCCTCATCTTAATTTTAGACTTAGACTATGGAATATACAATAGATTTAAGGGATGCGTTTGAATTTTGCTAATGATGTTACTTTCTATAATTTTCAGATGTCGTTTTATCGCATTCGATGATTAACAAAGAAAAAGCAACATCAATTGGGGAATTGATTATGCTTCTGAAATTCAAGGAAGGTTAGCAGCATTAATTGGGAAATTGATTGTGCTTCTGAAATTCAAGGAAGATTAAATTGACCTTAAACATTGAATTTAGGGATATAAAAACGGGCCCCCAAATCATCCTTTATAAGCCAACTTTAATTTATGGGATCTGATCAGATCCCTCACACCAAAATACATCACATCATTGCATTATGTTGGACATAGTACAAAACAATCACATTACAATATTTTTGGGTGCAAAAAAGATTTTGATTGAAATGATTTGAGCAAATATAATCAGTCATGTGAGATGTCCAACCATGATCTCATGGACCAACCCAATTATTTTTGCACCCCCCTTGATTTGCCTTAAATGGGATCTCAGAAAACTAGGGAGACTGACTTTAATTGGGTTTGATGATCCAAATTAAACCCACCTCTATATATCTTCTTCATGTAAGGAGATTCATTGGTCAAGTTTGGTATTGTGTGGCCAATGATTTCTCAGGGAATTTTGTATGTTATTGAGCGGGTGTTTCTAGTGCTCCTCAGCTAACTGGTCTTATGCATCTGGCCGGAATAAACCCTATCTTCCACAAAATCTCAATTAAATATCCAAGCCACCCTTTCTTTTCTGCACTTAAAGCATAATCATAGCCCATAGTAACTACATGTATGATTTCCCTTCTGAATTTGAGGAGGCATAAAAGAAGTCTTTTATTTAGGCTTTTTAGGCTTGTTCGTTTCAATGTTTAGAAAGCGTTTGATAACCACTAACCACTCCTAACTTTGGGGGTAATGTTGTGGTGGTTAGGAGTATGCAAAACCGGTTAATCGAAGTTTGGTTAACCGAAAATTGGTTAATTGGTTTTTCGGTTTCTGAACCATAACCGAACCGAAAATTTCGGTTAACTGTTTTTCAGTTAACCGATTTTGGTTCATCGAAAACCCGAACCTTAACCGAACCAAAAAAGTCGTTTAACCGGTTTTTCGATTCGGTTAAGCAATTTTTTGGTTCAGTTACCGGTTAACTGTTCACAAATAATAAAAAAAATATATACTTTCTTACCTAAATTTTTTATTTATGCTAAATTTTTTGGATAAAACTTAAACCTTGGTTACCATTTATAAATAATAAAAAAATGCACTTTTTTGGTTACCATTTATAAATAATAAAAAAATGCACTTTCTTTCCTGAATTTTTAATTTTTTGTGTATAATTTTTTAAAAAACAATTCATCTTCGGTTCGGTTAACCACCGGTTAATCGAATTTTCAAATTATCTGAACCGTAACCAAAGCAAAAATCAAAAATTTGTTTCGGTTCGGTTTTCAAATTGTCCAAACCGTAATCGAACCGAAAACCGAAAATTTGTTTCGGTTCGGTTAACCAAACCGATTGTTTTGAAAAATTTGTTCAGTTAACTGGTTTTTCAATTCGGTTTTTTTAGTTTTTCGGTTCGGTTTTCGGTTTTGGATTTTTTTGCACACCCCTAGTGGCGGGCCCCATAATAAATGCACTGGCAGACGCAGGTTCCCTTGCAAACCAAAAGGGTGGTAACTTGCAAACGACAACAACAGAGTGGACCGAGGTATCTTCATTGGCTCTAACAATCTTTCGGTGAAATACTACGATGAAAAGAATTGGCTTGTGTTGGAATTAGGTATTCATCTTTTTACTGTTCTCAACTAATCTTTTCGATGTTTGATTTTGTTCTATGTTAGAACGTTTTTGTGAATGCTATTCTAATCTAAGTGGTCTTATTTTGTGTCCATCCGTTTGGACATAATCCTTTTCTTGTTTCCCTTACCCTGACGAGGCACTATAGGTTTTCATTTTATTCCACTAGTAACAGCTAACTGCTAGCGGTAAATGCTAGTAACTGTTATAAACCTTGAGTGACCATTATTTGCTATCTCTAAAAGCTAGTCGTAACACTATTAACAGCTGACAGCTACTAACTATTATTGCTAACGGCCAACATATGTTGGTAACTACAAATAAACCACTGATAACTCCTAAGCATTAATTCTAAACACTGAAATAAACAAGTCCTTAACGGTAAAATATTGTTGTTTTGCTCATATACAACACACATAGGCATCTATACAAAATCTATATCATGTTTTTAAGAATACATTACTCTCATAAATAATATAATCAGATGTCCACTAGAAACAATGTACATGACACATATGCATTATTTTTTTTTAAAAAAAAACATATGACACCTAGTCACAAATCTTACAATAGCATACCCCTAAAATTGCAATCACATCCGTGAAAAGAAGTCTTTCCCCTTCTTGAATCATGTGCGTCCTTTGTATTTAATTTCATGGTCAATTCACCTATTCAACTGTCCCTCTGATTTCCATCCATGACTATGACAACGTGCACTTGCACAATAAGCATATTAACTTCACAGTATGATACTTAGGCCCTGTTGTATGATACTTAGGCCCTGTTCTATTTCGCGTTTTTTAGAATTTAGCTAAGAGTTTATATCTATTTACAGTTTCTTACATCTCCTTATATCTTCTTACATCTTCTTACATCTTCTTGCATTTCCTTACATGTCATAGATTTTCTATAACATTCGTTTATTTTAGTTACAGAAATATGTATATTTTTTAGTGATACTACCAATATAGAAAATTTATAATTATCTTATGAACACAACATTTACATAAATATAAAAGTATAATATAACAACGTAAATTATATTTGAGTTTCAACATGAAATATATATTATTATAGATGACCATACATTTATTTATATTTAAAATTATTTACTTAAAATAGGAATTTATTTGAAGAGTTGTATTTAATTTTGTCAAAAGAATTTGTTTTTTTTTTGTTATACTTTGCTTATTCGATCAAACTAATGTTCATATAAAAAATCTTGGATGAAATTTTATTCACCAAATTTATGGGGATTAATATATTTTATTGTTGTATAATTAGCTTAACTAAATGTTTATTTTTAATATGTATATTATTTTAATATTATTATTTTTCATCCAAAACGTTCATTTTAAAACAAATTATACTATACAACTCTTCAACAATTCAACAACTCCTTACATCTATTCTCACAGCTCCTTACATCTCCTTACATTTTCTTACAGCTTCTTACATTTCCTTACAGCTTCTTACATCTCCTTACATTTTCTTACAGCTCATTACATCTCCTTACATCTGTCTATCTATCTAAAATGCAAAATAGAACAGGCCCTTAGTTTTTTCTTCTTCATCTTCTTGTCCCCCCCTTCCATGAATCGGGCTATAAAACCTCATTAAACTTTTTGATCATATTTAGTTCACAACAAAAAAGTAAAAACTAAAATTACATCCATATCTAATTGCTAGAAGAATCAAATTGTTAACTAAAACAAGTTGATGATGTTTTTTTAATCAAAATTTGATGATGCTGGACATTGTTGTTCATTTTATAAAGGAGGTGATCTGTCAGAATTTTTTCTTTTAATGCCCCACACATTTAGTTTTTTTACATGGTGGTATAGTTAATTTGATTAGATGATAAAGTGGTTGATACTTTACAGGAAAAGCTGAACAAAGTTAGCCATGACATATATGACAAGGAGGTGTTGTAGACATTGTAAGCTGGAGTAGTGGGGAAGGAAGAAAGACAACCAACCCCCCCCCCCCCCCCCCCCAAAAAAAAGAGCCCAAAATAGAGAGACTTTGCTGTATTGAAGTTAAGATTTGCTGTTATATATATGCTTATTAAAAAGTCAAAGAGTTCGCCCAAAAAGTGATATGCTACTTAACGTTTAGTCAAAAAAATTTGAAAAAAATACCTAATTCAAAATGGATTGACTCTGATTCAATTTAACATTTGATCTGAACATTCACATTTTAGACATATTTTAAACCTTAGTTTTTTTTGATGAATAATTGAACCTACTTTTTTTTTTCCTTAGAAGGAAAAACTATGATTACTATTGTCGGACAATTATTGGGCTTAGACAACCATGTCAACACGTAAATGTTGGACGCCTGTTAGGACATTAAGCCTATAAATAGAAGGTTAGGGTTCCATTAATCATTAGTCTCATTAACCGTGAGTTAGAGCATTCCTACCTCTCCTCCTCTCTCACGGCTATCCAACCAACAAGGGGGGTTCGAATTTGGGGCATGACGTTGGGGTGACTCTGGTAGCCGCCCTTCAGCATTGATTACATCCTTTGGACTAAATCCGACAACTAATTCCTACATTGCCGCACTAAAGATTAGTCCTTTTAATCCTCCGGATAAACACCACACACATACTCTCATCTCCACCCGACCGGCAGGCGGCACACTAGTGGCTTGTCAAGCCTACCTTTGACTTACCATTAATCAGACCATGTCAGATTCCTAAGGAGGCATTAAGATGATGGAATAACCTCGTGATGTATATGTACACTTTAGAAGGACTAGTTGAACCAACAAGCTTTTGGAGAACCATCAGTGATTAATGAGTGACTTGTGCTTGGATACATGGCATCATTTAAGTTGCTATACATCAAGAACTCAGAGAAAAGGGGAGTAATTAATTAAAAAGAGAAAAACTAGCGAAGTCTTATGAATTTATGACACTTGGCAACGGATTTTTATCAGTTGTACCTAAATTTGTGAGCTACTCCATTCAGTAAGTGCTCATCATCGGTTCGAAGAATCCTATCTAATAAATACTGTTACGTTTTAAACCACAAGTGCACGGCGTAGTTGTAGCTAGCAACCGACAAGTACAGATCAAATCCACAAGGAGCTTGCTTTCAATTACTAGAACTAATTACTTTCCTCAAGCTAGGCTAATCAATATTGGGGGTTTAAGGAATAACTAACGACAGGAATAACAACTAAGAGTTCGAATAAGATAGCAGAATGGTAAACATCTAGGTTGGAATTAACAGTACGAATATAATAATGAATCAGTTACTAAACCTGTCAAACAAACTCGAGTATCCATCATGAGTGGAATGATTCTCAATTAAGTCCATCTCCTCCCTTTCTTAAGGTTCGAAGACTAATCTTAGAATCAAAATTACCTATTCTCATGGGATTAAAGGTTAGAGGATTACAAGGTCTACAATCTCAAAACCCAATTAGAACTTTAATTATTTTCATATTAAAATCCTAATTGTGCACTAAGTCACGCTAAGTAAAGGTTTCATCTTTCAACGCTCCCCCAAACCTTAATAACAATAGATGAATGCTCTCTCGAGCATTTCATCGAACACGTGGTGCGAATAGTAAAAAACATTAACACAAATAAGGGGGAAGTAAGGGTTGGGGCTAGTTCTTGATTCAACTGCACATATTCGGCGTTAATCCTAACCTGAGTTGGGGAATTAGCCTCGCATCATCTCAAAAGCAACAATCATAAATCCCAATTCACTAAACATGATTCAATTGAAACCCTGAAAAGCAATGAAGAGAAGGAAGAGAATTGAGAATAAACTTGATTTAATTGTTGTTGAACGGTAGAACAATCTTCAACTGCGACGAATTCAATCCAAAATACATGAAATAAAACTCTCTCAAATACCCTAAAAATTTCCTCTAAAAATGCCCTCTAGTAAAGGAAAAGAATGAACCCGAGATGTTCCGAAAACCCCAATTGAAGGAATTTAAGTCGCGACGGTGTGAACGGGGGCACGACCGTGCCGCCCCGTGCCACCCTGGTTGAGGTGGCATGGTCGTGCCACCCAGCACGGGGTGGTCGTGCCACCCTGCTGGCTGGCACTTCTTGGTTCTTTCGCACGGCATGACCGTACCGGTAAGCATGGGATCCCCATGCCGAATCTCGAAAACTTCCGTGCGACGCCAAGTGACCACTTTTGTGACTTTAAACTTGCCTCTTTGGTACTCTTTTCTGCTAATTATCAACAATCCTTTTGTTCATTCGATAGAACTCCTGAAAATACGAAAAGATGTTGAATGAGCGAAATATATACTAAAGGAGATCGATTTGACCCTTTCTCCTCAAGATTAAACATGAAAATAATGGAAAAAGGAATCAACTAGAGATTAAAATAAGGTCAAAGTGAAGATTTATCAACTCCTCCATGCTTATCTCTTACTTGTCCTCAAGCAAGACTAACTCAAGAAGGTTCAAAGAGGGAGATAAACCTCTAGTCACACGCCTCCTCAGGCAAAAGATGAACAATTGATAAATCAGGCTAAATCATGCATTAAAGGCGGTCAAGTCAAGGTACAAAGCAATTTCAATAAAACATGCACACTCCCATTCATGAAGCCTCCTACCCAAATGCGACACATCAAATACCCAATATTGAAGCACATAGCAGGACAAGACCTTCTTCAATAAGTGGCGAGTAAGTAAGACCGGTAGAACCTCACTTTAGGACAAAGTGGAACACTCCCTCAATGTGTTTAGAATATATAATAAGGGTGCACTCAATACTCTATCCAATAAAGCAAACTACTATAAACCTGGTAGAGTTCTCGATTCTCCATCACTTGATACAAAATGCAAGACGTCAATCATAAGGACTTGTAAAAAGGATGTAATGGGGCCGAAGGTAAAGGGTGAGAAGTGGAGTAAATTTGGGAAGAGTGGAGATAATAGTTAAAAGACTAGGGAGCAAAAAAAAAAAAACACTTTTACAACTAATGCAGGAACAACAACTTCATATCACAATTGGAAATTGACAAATAAACCCCACAAAAACCTCAAGGAAGGAATTAAACAATCTTATTGTCTTACCCTCATGTCAATCACTTTATTCGCAACTTTTCTACTTCTTTCTTTTCTTTTTCTTTGCTTCCCTTTTTTTTTTTTTTTTCTCTTTTCTATTTCTTTTGGCATGGGAAATACAAACTCAAATTACGAATCCTCCCAAGCAAGCTACCAATAAAGTACCCAAGGTGAACCTCCAAAGCAAACCCAACTCAAATAGAAGTGTTGCTCCTCTAAACCATGACAAGGATATGGAGAATATGGATAAGCCAAGTGTTTAGTGCATAGGGCACAACAACAAAGGTAAGGGGAAAGGCATAAAGGGCTAGTAAAGGAGATAGTACACATCAATAGGTGGCTTTTTGGCTCATGTGGCTAAATAGAACAAAAATTACATCAATCATATTAATACATGCACATGCTAAATGCGATTTCTAAAAGAACAAGACCAAGTTTTAGAGATGCAATTCTGGAGGAGTCACACATAAAAGAAAGTACGAGACTATATGCAATGAAAAGTCATTAGGCTCAAAGTCTCAGAGGTAAGTCTGCCACAGTTAAACAACTTACTCTAAGGTATTCCCACTTATCAAGGTCAATCAAGCTAAACCACATAAATCTCAAGGGCCATATGATATACTACATAGGGCAAGGGAGCTACAGATGGCAATGTTAAAATGCAATTTCACAAAAATTCACACCATATCAAGTCACACTTCAACGCACAATTCAACTTGATCAATCAATCATCACCCCTTGTGTTCTCTTCATAAGAGGGGTTTTCACAGCTTTTATGGGTTGCTCTGTGGTGGGGGGTTGAAGTTGTGCATGGCGTTGGCGTGCTCACTGGTGGATGGACCATTGTAGCACCCAACGGATGCGTACCCCTTCACACCACATGTCTCGCAGATAGCGTAAACCCCAATTGACGACCCCAACGGAGCTCCTGGAGTAGAGGAAGTGCCCACTCTTTTAAGCCTCTGTGCCAGTGCATCTACCCTTTTGGCTAGGAATGTCATAGCATCGATGTCGTACTTGCCACTGCTCCTCCTTGGGGTGGCTCTCTCACTTGACCAGTGATAGTTGTTGGATGCCATCTCTTCCAACAAAGCCTTTATCGCTTCAATCCACCTTTCCATGAGAGCTCCTCCTGCAGCGGCATCTATTGAGATCTTCACTGACTGCTCTAATCCATTGTAGAATGTCTGAAATAGCAACCAGTCAGGAACACCATGGTGAGGGCATTGCCGCTGAAGGTCCTTGAACCTCTCCCAAACTTCATTTAGGGACTCTTCATCCTGCTAAATGAAAGATGTAATCTCAGTCCTCAACTTTACAGTTTTGCCCGGTGGAAAGTACTTGCTGAGGAAGGCCTTAGGGAGAATTGCCCAAGTGGTGAATGAGTTAGGCTCCTCATTCTGCAGCCAATTACTGGCTCTATCTTTCAATAAGAAGGAAAAGAGCCGTAGCTTAATAACATCAGTGGACACCCCGTTCAACTTGATGATGCCGTATTTCGCAAGGAAATTTGGCAAGATGTGCATTGGGGTTCTCCGAGGGATGTTAACCGAACTGGTCCCGCTCTACTAAGGTGATGAGTACGGGGCTGAGCTTGAAATTGTTAGCCTTAATCGTTGGGCTAACAATACAGGAGGTGATGCCTGATGCCTACGGTAGAGTATAGTCCCGCAGCACCCTATTGCCCTGCTCTGCCATGATTGCTTCTGCTCTCTTCCTTCTTCTCGCTTCCCCGCCTCGCCGGCGTACAGTTGCTTCGATCTCAAGATTGAATGGTACAGGGTTTTGATTCCCTTGACTCCCCCTATGCATACGAAAGCAACAACAGTATCAAGTGAAAATAAGGAAGAGCCAAACTGCAAAAAGGACAAACAAAAGCCTAGTCTAGAGTATGTTAATCAGTTCTAATATTGAAAAAAACAAGATCCCTGCCAACGATGCCAAAAACTTGTGATGTTTTAAACCGCAAGTGCACGGCATAACTGTAGCTAGCAGCCAGCAAGTACGTGTCGAATCTACAAGGAGCTTGCTTTCAACTATTAGAACTAATTACTTTTCTCAAGCTAGGCTAATCAATATTGGGGGTTTAAGGAATAAATAATGACAGGAATAACAACTAGACGTTTGAATAAGATAGCAGAATGGTAAACATCCAGGTTGGAATTAACAGCACGAATATGATAGTGAATCAGTTACTAACACCGTCAAACAAACTCGAGTATGCATCATGAGTGGAATGATTGTCAATTAAGTCAATCTCCTCCCTCTCTCAAGGGTCGAAGACTAATTCTAGAATTAAAATCGCCTATTCTCATGGGATTAAAGGTTAGAGGATTACAAGGTCTATAATCTTGAATCCCAATTAGAACCTTAATTAGTTTCATGTTAAAATCCTAATTGTCTACTAAGTCACATTAGATAAAGGTTTCATCTTTCAATGCTCCCACAAACCTTAATAATAATAGATGAATGCTCTTTCGAGTATTTAGTCGAACACGTGGTGCGCATAGTAGAAAACATTAACACAAATAAGGGGGAGGTAAGGGTTGGGGCTAATTCTTGATTCAACTACACATATTCGGCATTAATCCCAACCTAAGTTGGGGAATTAGCCTCGCATCATCTCAAAACCAACAATAATAAATCCCAATTCCCTAAACATGATTCAACTGAAACCCTAGAAAAAGCAATGGAGAGAAGGAAGAGAATTGAGAACAAACTTGATTTAATTGTTGTTGAACGGTAGAACAATCTTCAACTGCAACGAATTCAATCCAAAATACATGAAATAAAACTCTCTCAGATACCCTAAAAATCTCCTCTAAAAATGCCCTCTAGTAAAGGAAAATAATGAACCCGAAATGTCCCAAAAACCGCAATTGAAAGAATTTAAGTCGCGACGATGTAAGGGGGGCACGGCCGTGCCTAGCGGCACGGGATGGCTGTGCCACCCTGGCTGAGGTGGCCTAGCATGGGGTGGCCGTGCCACCTTGCTGGCCGGCACTTCTTCGTTCTTCGGCACGGCACGACCGTGCCGGTAAGCGTGGGGTCCCCGTGTCAAATCTCTAGAACTTCTTTGCGATGCCGAGTGACCACATTTGTGACTTTAAACTCGCCTCTTTAGCACTTCTTTCTGCTAATTATCAACAATCCTTTTATTCCTTCGATAGAACTCCTGAAAATACGAAAAGATGTTGAATGAGCGAAATATATATTAAAGGAGGCCGATTTAACCGTTTCTCCTCAAGATCAAATATAAAAATAATCAAAAAAGGAATCAACTAGAGGCTAAAATAAACCCAGATCAAATATGAAAATAATGAAAAAAGGAATCAACTAGAGGTTAAAATAAGGTTGGAATAGAGGTTTATCAAATACCCCATTAATACCTTGCAATGAGATGCTTATTATGACCTCCTTTAAAAAAAAAAAAAAAAACTGATCAAAAAACAAAACCCAGGAAAAAAAAATACAAAAAGAAGAAGAAAGATACAACGAGATCAAGAATCAACCATGACAATGAGATGAAGATGTTCTATTTCCTACCTTCTATTTGACAGCGCCTTTTTCTTTTCTTTTTTTTTAAATGAAAATAATATCTTGTGCGTAATAAGGTTTTAAATTATTACTTTTGTTTAAATAAGTACTCCTCTATAATTCTTTGATTGTGAAAGTTAATTTTCAGTTATATATTCTAATTATTTTTAGGGTTTTCTGATTTTCTTCAATGGTGAAATGACGTTTTCATATGCTAGCAGTTATTTATAATATGTTAACTACTAAATTTAATTTGAAATTAAATGTTATCAGTATTTCAATTGGCAGAGAACTAATCAATATTTTTAATATGCAGGATTAATTAAATAAGAAAGTAATAAGTTCATAAACTACGGGCTCGATTTTATGCTAGATTTACAAATATATTGTTTATTAATTTTTCCTGAATCGGTAGGGAAATATCTTGTCTTTGGTCAATTGGTGCAACCAAAGGAGATAAATTAACTTGATTTAAATTTAAACAACTTAAGTACATTCCCTTGGTAATACAAATGACAAGTCTATCATTCAAACCATTTGTAATTTTCACGTCATAAATCTTAAAGAAAATATTAGACAGCAGAATAAGAAAAGGAAAAAAATTCTGATAATATTTTGGCAAAACAGAATATCAAAATATTCTACATCCAGATAGATCGATCTTCTACTATAAAAATTAGTGAAAAACAACAACTGTACAAATTTCACTTGGAATCACCAACAAAAATGAAAATTCATTCCTGCATTTTCTTTTTAATTTTGTCCCTTGAAAAAAAAAAAATTCCCACCTCAAATTTCACATTTCTAGTCATATGATTAGTACCTGGCTTAGAGAGCTTTTAATAGTACCTAAAATTATGTAAAAACTCGAAAGGCACCTTCAAAATTCTCTGCTTATCATCATGGTCATCAATTATCAATCATCTAAACCTAGCTAATCTCAAAACTGCAGCATGATCTGTGAGATGTGATCATCTGATCAGATCTGATCTACGGTGAATATGATCGATCAAAAGTTGTGAAACGTTTTGACTCAGCATTCCAACAATGTCCAATATCAGCAGCTATTCGTGTTGCATCCATGGACGCACCTAACAACCCACGTTTGGCGAACCCCACCGCATACAATCCACATTCTCCTTTCCACCCATTTGGAAATGGTCTCCTGGGCAGCCCATCTTTCTCTGAAAACATCTGTCCTTCCTAAGGAACCCACAAAAAATCCAACAACGTTAATAACCAATTGGCTATGAGGAAAGTAAATTATTTATCAGACAACTCCATTTTTTTAATATAATTTCAACACGCTTCCCTGGCATGTAGATTGCTAATAAGTCCTAACATGAACACCTGTTCTATCGCCGTCTTAATTTCATATGAATCAGGCCTCAGACAAACGAACTATTCGTATAAGCCAAGTGAGATTCCATCTCAAAACTGATTGGGGATGAGCATAGTAAGCCACTTGCTTCAAGGACACCAAATTTGTCAGTGCAGGACAACCTTATTTCTGTATATAATCGAACAATCCTTTCTAAAGACTTCCACCATCGAGAAAACAAATGGAGCGCCATACCTTACTTTTTTTTATTTCTTTTTAAATAAGTATTCCAAGACATATATCCTTAGAATCAAGAAACTAGAAATGGTGGGGAAGGAGGCGTGGAAGACTAGTAAGGAAAAAAAAAAAACAAAAGGTCATACCTTTAGCCAAGATGGCACATTGCTTTTGTACCCAGTTGCTAAGATGATGGCATCAAAATATTCTATTCTTGCATCGACGAATTCAACTGCATGGTTCATCACTCGCTTAATTCCAGGACATACCTACATCAAATAGCACACAATATCCAAAACAAATTAGCCTACTTTCTTTACATCTCTATCTTCTTGCACAAGAAAGACTAGTTACTAAACAAACATTCAATTGAAGGGTTTGCTATAATATTTGATCTAAAATTGGACAAACAAGCACAAGGCACTAGGATTATGGATCACCCAAGTGTGGATTTTGTTCCGGGTGTAGATGAGATGCAGAATGATAGGAGGGAAAATTGAATCCAAGATCGATCTAATTCACTCAATGGTTCAAATATAATTGTTTGCTTCATTAACAAATAACATGAAAATTTGTGAAATACAACATTTCCCTTGTGTCTCCCCTACCGTAGGGCTTAAACCTAATTCTGAAAAAGCAAAAGCAAAAAGTGGAATGAAAATAATAATAATAATAATAATAATAATAATAATGACTTAGTGTTAGCCACCAATGGAATTGAAGCTGAGTATCATGTCCCACTAAAATTCCATCAAGCAATTAATGCCTTTCCTAGGCAAAGATCTTGCTAGGATATGTCAACTTTGGAGCCCCCCAAACAAGGGAGATGAACGAGAGAAACAACAAGAATAAAAGTAAAAGAGTGCGAAATGAAGGTCATAATTAGCGAGACAGGAAGTACTATATATGACTATACCTTGATGTCTCCACTTTTGATCTTGTCAAGTGTCCCAACATCTAACACTGGTGTCTTTCCTGATAAGTTCTTGAGTTGAAGAGGACCCATTTGTGGTCGAGATAAGCCCAGCGTTGAAGTGTCGCCCAATACGAACCAGGCTACAAACAAGAGGAGCTTGTCCACTAGTGATATCGGTAACCACTTGAGCAACCATATGGACAATCCAAAAGTTGACCACCCAAGCATTTCCCTAGGCAGGATGTGAACCTTAATCCAAATGGAGCAAATCGAATAATTCAGATGGGTAAATTATCAAATCTCGATCAAAACTTTAAAAATTCTAATTAATGATGATTATCACCATGAAATATATATACTAATGCATAGTAATGATCCTAGTAAGTTTTTATCAACCAATGTTGCGCATGCTTTAGAATCCCAAGAAAGTGACTCATAACAATTTGCAAGAATTGAATATCAAGTATGAACAGTACGTGGAACTTGAACTCACCACCACTTAGACCAAGCCCACGTAACAAACCACAAAAGATTTATTGCAATTATTTAAGCACAGCTTAGTCTTTGCATGCCCTACGACTAATTACAAGTGCTCAATATTTAACGCCAAAGCTATCATGAAAAGCGTCTCTTTTCCTTATAATAGGAACAAAAGGCCATGCACAAACCCACAAAATTCAAAATTATCTCGAAGATATGTGGGGAAGGGATGAAGGAATTAGTGCTAATGTTATGATTGAAATCCATTATGAATTTCAAACCTAAAAAAGAAAAAGGGAACAAAAAAAGAAGAGAAACCATTACAAATATACTATTCTTGCCCAGTTTATTCGTATTTAAACTCCTTCAAATTTAATTAATACTCTAAAACCTTATCTATAGTAGAATATACACTTAAATACTGATGAAACGCTAATGTATAACGCAGGAAGAGAGACAAAATAGACTTTTCTTTTTGTGTTGGTGGAGCATTAAAAGTTAGTTGGGTGTTAAAAAGGCTCTAACCAACACTAGGTGGGCTTTTTTTAATTTTAATTATTGCTCTTCACTAGCAAGAGTCCTAAATATAGCAGGACAAATGGAATTAAACATACCAGTTAGCCCTTTTCCCTAGAATTCATCCCCAACACACATTACAACAAACGAAAACTTCACAAGCGCATATTCTTATGGTCGAAGTAATTTGCCCTATACATGTCAAGCCTCAAAAAAAGGAACAAAGAAAAATGAGAAAAAAGTATTATACTCACCCTATCTCGGACCACAATTGAAGGCATAGCGTTATGATGGCAAAGGTCCAAGCAAACTTCCATGCCTGAATTTCCACACCCCACAACTAACACCTTTTTCCCTCTAAAACCCTCCCCATTCTTGTACAAGCTTGTATGGACCACTCGCCCTCTAAATTCTTCCAACCCCTCCAACTCCGGCACCACCATCTCGGCATTCTCACCGGTGGCCACCACCAACCACCGGCACACATACTCGGTGGCAGTGGTGGTGATTCCCTCCTTCGCCCTGGCTTCATTAGCCTTCCCAGCTTTTGCTGGTTTCCAGGGTCTAACAGGACCAACCACTCTTCTAGAGGTCTTGACTCGCCAAAACCCTAGGGTTTGGTCAAACTCTGCGTGCTGGACGGTCTCATTGAAGACAGGGTTGATCTCGAATTTCCTAGCATAGTTCTCCAAGTACTGAATGAACTGTCCCTTGGAAGGGTATGTGGGGAAGTTCGGAGGGAAGCGCATCAATGGAAGTTCACAGAATTTTTTAGGGAGGTGAAGGCTCAAGCGATCATAGGTCTGGTGTTGCCATAGGGAAGCTATGCAATCAGCTCTCTCTATCACCATGCTTGGGACCCCCTTCTCCTTCAAGCACGCCGCCACAGCCAAGCCCGATGGGCCCGCCCCGACGATCACCGGCCCGGAGACCAGCACGCAACGTGTCGTTCTCGACATCTTCCCATTGAAACGATGCGGATCATTGGCTTGCTTGCCTTCTATCTCCCTCAAATTCACGTGGCAAGAAGAGAACTCCATCCTGACACTATTATGGGTATGAATATTATGCAAATAGATAAAAGAAGGAATTTCAACGGAAAAAACCAATTAATTTGGGATGATAAAATTAAGGGAAGAGAAGAGTGATGAATGGATAAAACCCATAAAGTGAAAAAAGATGGTTTTATAGGGTTACACTAAAGGAATATTCCAAGTAATTCTTTTTGTCACTCTTAACAAAATGAGGCGAGATTCACTCATGAGAATTAGAAGTGTTTGGCTTGCTTGAAAGTTAATTCAACATTAATGGTGATTTTGGTCTTGGGAGAATAATATTTAGAGGGTGGTTTTCTGTTTCTTTCCTGAATTTGAGGGAAAATGGATCAAGGGATGGATAGGGAAGAGTTCTTATCCACTTTAGTGTTGAGAAGAATTGAGTTGGGTTTGTTTGAATCTCTCTCTCTCTCTCTGTCTCTGTCTCTCTCTCTTTGTCTCTCTAAAATTGATGGTTGTTCAGTGGAGAAGAAAGGGGAGAGGAGAGGGCGAAGGGTACGGGGCTTTATCAGCATTCAACACCTTTAGATCATAGAGAAAGAAAGAGAGAAAGTGAGAGAGAGGGGGCAGGAGAGTGATGTGGTATATATATTCCCTTGGTGCATAGTATAATATAAGCTGGGGGATTAAATAATTGTATTCCTAATGTTTGTCAAAAACATATGGTTTGAACTTAAGGCCGTGTTCGGCAATCACATTTTGGATAATATTTAGTGTTTTGACTATGTCAGTACACTAATTAGTTAATTTTTAGTATTTCGTAAATTAGTATTTTGACTAGCATTTTAAGTAGCGTTTAGCATTTTAAACAGTATTTTTGAAAAACTAATAGTATTAATGTTTGACATTTAAAAGTAGCGTTTCATACTTTTTAGCCAAAAAATATCCTTTAAAAATTTTATCTTTGGAAATTATCTATATCTTTTTATGTCAATTTACATTAATCAGCTAGCATAACAAATAAATTTACTAAACACATTAGTTTCAATCGCTAATCTAAACAGCTATCCACTAACAGTTAAATTAGAAACATTATCCGCTATCTAACAGCTATCCGCTACCTGAATCGCTATCCGCTACCTAAACAACTAATTTTACCGAACAAGACCTAAGTGTGGTAAAAAGGTGAAGCCCATAGGTTTAGTGGGCCTTTTGCCTCCTCTAATAAGAATAATAATGATAATAATAATAATATCATAAATTAGCTCAACTAATAAAAAATTCAAAAAATAATATTAAGACTTGAGTTCAAATCTTATCTATATTACTCGTATGATCTATTTGCATTACTATAAAATAATGATAATTCATTTAAGATTACTATCAAGAGGAAATGGTTAGCACCAAAAAAAAAAAAGGAAAAAAAATCTATGAAGATTGGAATGGTGATAGGATTGTAAAGTAATGAATATTCACTTTTTGTTGTTTTTGACCCTTTTGCGCTCCACACACTCACATTCAATGTAAAAAAATCATTAGGAACGGCAATTGGATGATAATGCGATGAATATTCAATTTTTTTATTTGTTTATTTAGGTATACATGGATGAACTTAAATTAAAGGGCAATGCAAATCTTTTATCTTTAAAGTGTGATTTCTGGATTTATATTTTAATAATGAAAATTAGCCCATATCTTATAGTAACATTAGTACATCAGTCGTGCTATCCTATAATACAATAGTACATGATTTCCGAAACAACAAAAATCTATATGTATTGCTAATTTGCTATGGATATTCATCTATCCAATGCAGATATATGCAACTAAGTTAGTTATTAATAAACGGATATAGATAAGATATGGACATATGAAAATCTAATGGATAAAGATATAATAAATTGGCATTATGTTCAAGTGAGATTATCCTCGATGTTTCATATATATATATATATATATATATATATATATATATATATATATATATATATATATATATATATATCCTTGATGTGTGAAATGTCTATCAACATGCATATCATGATTTTGACCATAATCTAGTTAACCAAGGAGTGGTCTATTGGGAGTTGACTTATCTTTTAACAAGGACATATGAATTCAATTTAGGGGAATCTCCTTCTCCATACCTTCCGCACTTTAGGGCGCTCCAATAAAACATGGACCCCTAGATGCGCTTACTCACCATTTTTTTTTTAAAACAGCCATATGAGTGACAATCAATATCCAAACAAGGACTTACAAAATGTAGGTATTTCTTTCTATATTTAATTTAGTTGATTTTTCCTTTTTTTTTCACTCGGCTTAATTATATAGCTATGGCATTTTTTAACCCCCCAAAAAATTATAATAAAGCTATTGTATTGAAACTTATAGGATGAATGGATCCTCCAATAATGATTCAAAATAAATACACAATCTTTATTTTGTGAAAAAAATGGGGTGCATATGGATATATACTGATAAAGATGCATTTCCAACTGAATCTCTTTTACATAACATTGCTAATAAATCTTTATTAATTACATATATATATATATATATATATATATATATATATATATATATATATATATAATATATATATAAAAGGTACAAGCTAAGAGTGCGGGTTGAGCAAGTAACCTTCACCTTCGTATCCCCCCCCCCCCCCAAAAAAACAAAACAAAAAAAAAAAGGGTCAACCTCAACCTTATGATCTCCGATCTTATCGGACCTGTTTGGTGGTTTCACCGTTAATCTCTAGTGGTCAAAATCTCAGTACGGTCTGCAACTTCCCAAAATCAATGCGGACGCCTGACAAACTATTTGACTTAGTGTGTATCCAAACATGGTCTTTCAACGACTAACTACTTAATTATTACCTACATCTGGCTGCACTGTAAGTCCGCATAGCTTAACGTACTCGCTGAACTGATATCTTAATTTATAGTTTAGGGGAAGAATGGAAGAGATAATAATATGCTAATTAAATAGAAGGTTGGCGATGTTGGATGATTTCTTTTTTGAAATAGTACAATTCAATATACGTGGTTAAGCATGATTTTGCCACATTATTAATAAATCTCATAGAGTTACCTATATTTCAAGAAATAAATTGAAACCGGTTAAGGTAGTTCAATTTTGGCATGAAACCAAATAATATGACTTGTCATGACCTAATTTGAACTAGCTTATGCTAAAATTTCCTTAGTCTAAACATTACTTGACTCAGATGATCCGTTACCTGAATCTGAACTCATGATTCATTGCCTAATTCCTGAGTCTAAAGGAGTAACCATGGTGCACAGACTTTGATGATTATGCTAGCAACTTCTATGTAGTACTTAACCTATATAACTTGTAGCTAGTCATCCCTCGAGTGGAATTCAAAATAAGGTGGCTTAATTTTGACACCAACTTAAATTCATCTGATAAAAGTCAAGTTGGCTTACATTTAATGAATCAAACATGAATTTATCTGTAACCACCATGGTTATTCAAAACTAAGGGAATAGTTTCTTTAATAAACCTAAAGTCCATGAGGAGGGAGCATACCATTAGAATTTACTCCTCGCACATCATGGGCCATAACAATTTAGAGACATCCATGTGGGATTTCTGTGAGTACTTATGGCGATGTCAATTAGGTGTTAGTTTTGTTGACTCCCTTAAAACCCCCTTGACTTGATTTTGAGTGAAAAGCATATTTCAAACTTGATCAATATTTGTTGATATAATCCTTATACAATTCTTGATTATATGATTCTGATTATGGTTGATAATATTATATTATGAGAAATGATATCCTATTTGGTTAGAGATCTTCACTTAGTAAATATTTGATTTTCCTTAACAAGATTTTAACTTTTAAGTGCTTGATGTCCACTTCGATCATGGAAGGAATTGCAAATCATCTCAAGAAAATCCTTAATTAATCCAAAAATAAAGAGATTGTTGGAAGAAATCTCAAATCAGCCAAAAATAGTCACTTGGCTATTACTTCTGGAATTGCATGATCTTCAAGGACCCTGAACTGTTATTCAAGGCCTTGAACTGTAGCTGAAATCTTGGATGAGTCTAATGGCTAGTCTCTAACGGTTCCTCCAAGTCTTAGCTATAAATACAGATGCTAGTTGAGGGCGGAAGATAATAAGAAAAGCAAGCACTCATTGGCATACCTGTTACTCATGGACTCATTTGTATACATTGAGATTCAATTTGCTTCTATTACGTTTGATTTGTATTATTCAAGTTGTAATTGGGTGAGATTATAGAGTTGAAGGGTTAATTCTACTAAGTCTTGTTGAGGATGTCAACTTAGGACTTGGAACTTAGAGTAGGTGTAGTCTAGAGTTGTGTAATCATCCCTCTTAATAAATAAAAATTCGGGTTAATCCTAGAGTTCTGAAACTCTAAGCGAGGAGCCGAGCACTAAGCCTTTTGAGGCCCAACATCGTTAACAATCGTTTGTGTTTTGTCCACATTTACTTTTCTGCAATTCGTTTTCGATTAATTTGCAACTTTAATTATCACCATATTTACCCCGCTATAGGATGATTCAATAGCCTTTAAGTTTTTATAATCGTTTTCAAATACTTAATACGCTAGGTCTTATATTCAATTCCCCTTCTTCATTGTACTATCCTTCTTGCTTAGTGATGATGCATTTACTCAAAAAATATTATGGTGATGGTCCAATCAATTAGTACTCAAGCCAGCTAGCTAGGACGAGCTAGCATTGATACGTCCTGAACTCCAACTTGAATGCTTTAATACTCGGATGATGAATCGAATTATCACCTTGTCAGGTTGTGAGGACTGTGGTCCAGACTAGCCTTTGATGAACGTAACTGATCGTTAAGATAGTTTGGTTGCATGAGAAGCTCTAATGATTGGAGCCTTATGTGTCACCATTGACAGAGTGATGTTCACCTTTGAATCCATTGAGGCTCAACCGAGTACGTACCACTTACCCAAATGGAATCTCCCCAGTCCCTAAGGAGTTCTTTGTCCCTGGAGTACTTGGCCTTGTCCTAATAGGCCATTTCCTTGTTTTAGAAACTAAATGAGACACAAATACTAATATATACACAATTAGATCCAAGGAAACGAATCGAACAAGAGTTGAAAATAAAATATAATGCATTCAAGGTTTTGTTTTTATTATTTTTTTATAATGCAATTTCCTTATAATGTCTTTGTTATGGAGTACGACATGTATACACGTATGCTTGATGAGATGCGTTGGTGGTATTATGTATTCTGAATCTTTTGAACTCTTGTAATTGCCTTTTGACTATCAATAATCAAAGAAGAAAAAGAATATTGAAGCAAAATTCGTTTTAATGGATACAGATATTAGTTTGTCATAGACAAATCCAATGGCAAATTAACCCAGGCTTTTAGGCAAGTTGTAATTATGCTTTTCTTAAAGACTCTATGTGCCTTCACGTGCAACAGGGCTGCCTCAATGGGTATTTGGATACAAAGAAGTATTCTCTATTTGCGTGTCGTGCTCACGAAGATAAAACTCTAAGTGTCTAAGACATAACAAAAATTATAGGGATTGTGATGCTAGTATAATATCTTGATCATGCCCATGAAGGCATGCTAATGGATACCAAGATTATTTATATATATAGATTTCATCATGCCTCTTCAATTCTTCATGAAAGGATGGTATTGTTTCATAAAAAACTACTTCAAAATGGATATGTCTCTAAATAATTACACCCTTTCAAGTAGGAGACACATATCTTCATAATTACACTCTTTCAAGTAGGAGGTACAACTAGCTATCTCTTTATTAAAGAAACACACATTTTCTTAAAAGGCATGAAGTACATAAATTGTATCTCTTCGTAAATAATTAATTAAATTAATTATTTACTAAAAGGCGCTTTATAATAATTAATTATCAAAATAATTAATTATTATTTAGGTATAATTCAAAATTATGTTTCCATAACTATTTTTATGGGAATAATTATTGTATTAAATTTTCATTTGTAAGGAAATTACTCCAACAATCCTCCACCATTTCCATAACAAATGGGTTTTCGAATTACAGAAGGTCTTGCGCATAAATGAAGGTGTCTTCCGATTGAACCCCATCTTAGTAATACGTTCGTCACATGATCAAGATAACATAGTAGGCTAGGCATTGTACCAATTATCCTCTCTAACCACTTGAATCTAAGCCACACACAGGACTTCCGTCTCATATTATTTAGTAATTTGATACTATTAACAATCATGTGCCCCATATCCATTTCATAAGTGCTCTAAAGCCAAACCCAAACTCGATAAAAGTGGTCAAATTTCAAACTTACTAGGTAAACCTCATCAGTACCCCCAAAAAATATTAATGGACACATTTGAGTATAAGAAATAAGATACATTATTGATAAAGCATGAACAACTTAATCAAATATATATCTATTCGTATACCCACTCAAATGTTTTCTATTAAGGTTCATTAAGAGAAAAAGCTCACCCTCCATTTAAAATGCGGGTTACCTAGCACTGCACTTGGATCGTAAAAATGGTTTGCGCATGAAAATATTTTCATATTTTCATCCAAGTCCAATTTGAAATTGTAGAGATAATTTCAATCCACGGACTTAAAAATATACCATATCAACATATGAATATAAATTACCCCCTCTATTTACTCCACACTAGAGTAAATAACTGTAGAACATTAACCCTTGTATGAAATTTCTAGGCTGTGTGTGTGTACACACACACACCCCCACACCCACACACACATATATATATATGTATGTGCGTGTGTGTGTGTGTGTATGTGTGTGTGTGTGTGTGTATATATATATATATAAATATAAATGGGCTAATGTAAATACTTACACATTTACATTTAATCCATATCTATCTATAATTCTTTTGACCATATTAGAGAGTCCCATGGTCATAAACAATTTCAAAAGTGAAATTTATATCCCTGAACTTAAAATTAGCCATACTAAAATATTCTGACAAGTCCTAAGTGGGCATTTTGTATTTTAGTATATATTAAATCTCATGAAAATAAATAAAATACCATATTTGCTCCCATCAAGGATAAAACTTTTATCCAATTTATTTAAGATCCATTCATATATAAATATTGATCATAATAACTTCATGAATCATTAATACCATGTGAATAATTCCCAAAACTAGAACTAATAACATCCAAATGTCCAAACTAGATATATGGACTTTTGAAAATCATATTAAAATATACATTATCAAGTTCGACTAAAATATCCATTCATGTACTTATACATATTTTAGCAAAATAGAACTACATAGAAGTAATTAAATGATATTTCACTTTTATTTACATCAAGAGTGAATCATTGATCCTTACATTCACATTAATTATTGATTCATAAACTACATCTTATAAATCATAACTGTTATGTGAATTTAATATCAAAGTTTGTTCAATATCGATTCAAAACATGAATACTTAAAATAACATACATAGAAATAGTACTTCATTCCTATCAAGACAAACCGCTCATCTTTCCCAATCTTTATAAGTGAACCAAACCATAATGGGTTATATATGGGGGTGAGTACCTATATATCAACAAAATAGGCATAGATCACACATATCATGACTAATCATATGATGATGATCTTCATCACCACCATTCAACACAACAAATAGTTAAAGAAATAATGATGTAAACAAAGACATGCGAGTTCTACCATCTTCTCATCAATAGCGAATGTTAGCTTTCTTAAGCTGTCAATATATTTTATTAATATGTTTTGATAAAAGGCAAAAAGAAATTGATTTATTGGTATATTTATATCTGGACCTACCTTAATATTTCTATTATTTAATGTAATATGTTATAAGTAGACATTGACATGATTGATTTTATCTTTGGGATAATTTAGTATTTAAATTTGAATATGTGATCTTTATATTTAAATTTGATTATGTGATCTTAAGACAATATTATGATTCTCTATATGTTAACACTTTTGAAATAATGATCATCTGCCTAATTATGACAATATATTTTGAGCTTATTCTTTTGAAGGATATTGATGCTAAGAATCAGCTCTAGCATATCTCTCTAGCAAGGCAAGTAATCGTTGGAATCAAACCATGGACATGGTAGCAGAACTGCCAGATTCAAGGGCTTGAAATAGGGGATTCAAGGGCTTGAACCAATGCTGAAAATCATCCTTTCCTTCCTTGGAGCAACGATCACATTCCTAAAGTTATTTCAACCTCTTCAACATCATTTGGCTATAAATTAAGAGGTTTTTACAGCTGGAGAAAGACGCACAAGAAAGAGAAAAGAGCAACAATATGCACTTGCATACTTTGAGCTTCAAATTGCTATTCACATATTTGAGTTGTATTGTTCAATTTTGAACTTAGAGTAAGTATATTCTAGAGTTATGTAATCTCTCCTAATAAAATTGGGTTTGATTCCGGAAGATTTTTTCGAGGTACCGTTGATGATGACGTGGGATGAGAGAGCCGGCTGACGTGATGGCACGTGCAAAGCAGCTGATGTCATCTTCCTCATATGTTTTACCTGTAAAAAGGGCACCCTCGGGTTGTGGTCCGGGGAGCATCTCTCCGACGGTCAAGTCAATGAAGGGTCCCAATGAAGGGTAAAAGCAATAAAGAGGGAGAATGTAAGAAGTATGAAAAATTGTCCCAGAGAGCCAAATCCCTCTTTTTCCGAGGTAGGTAGGGGAGTATTTATAGCCCCTGTAGCTAAGGGTAAAATGGTAATTTCGTGTTGGAGACTCTCAAAATGGACTACTAGATTGCTCGCTCCGCTTGGCCCTTGGTTGGAGCCTCAAGGTTCCTGCTAGGGCCCATTATGCCGGATTAGGCCTAACCTATGATTGAGGCGTGTGGGTTATCCCAGAAAAATCATATTTTCGGATAATTTAACCCCTCACATTTTGCCTGCACGTTGAACCGGGTGATTAGTCAGGCGGAATGTGGATTACACCGTGGTGAGAATTCCATCGTGTAAACTTAGGAAATTGTTGATCGCCCTTTCTCCATGGTCAAAGGCATGAGAGAAGTGATGGGCCAGAGGACACCTTGCTCAAGGACAGCCTAAGCCTCTTGGGGCTAAAGGCGCGTAAGACTACTAGGCAAGATGATGCCCAGCTCAAGGAGCGTTGAGTGGAAGGACGCCTAACATAGGGACGACCTTAAAGGCGCGGAAAGAGCGACGTGCGAAAGGACGCCCCACTCAAGGAGCGCTGGGCGAGAGGACACCCAGCTCAAGGACGGCCTAAACCCCCTGGGGCTAAAGGCGCATAAGAGTACTAGGCGAGATGATGCCAAGCTCAAGGAGTGTTGGGTGGAGAAACGCCTAAGCCTAACACAAGGACGACCTTATCCCCATAGGCCAAAGGCGTAGCATGGCGACCGACATTGACCATGCTTACTAGCGATCGACCATTAGACCGGGCTTACAAACAAGGGTCGTGTGCCATGCTTATGAGCGACCGGCCGAGGGCCGTGCTTACTAGTGACCGGCCTAGGGCTAAGGCCCGCGCCTACGAGCGATCGGCTGAGGGTCGCGCCTACGAGCGATACGACGAAAAGGCCGTGCTCAGCAATCCTTAGCCCCTTAAGGGCTAGGGATGTAGCGACCGGACGAGGGTTGCGCTTTGTAGTGACAGGCCTAGGATCATGCTTACGGATGACTTGCCGCGGGTCACGCCTACGGGTGACCGGCCGCGGGCTGTGCCTACGGGCGACCGGCTTAGGGCCGCACATACAGGTGACTAACCGAGGGGCGCGCCTATGAGCGACACGACCAAAGGGTCGTGCTTAGCAATCCTTAGCCCCTTAAGGGGTAGGAATGTTGCGACCGACCAAGGGTCGCGCCTACGAGCTACCAGCCGGGGGTCGCGGGCCGCGCCTACGGGCGACCAGCTGGGGGCCTCGCCTACGGGCGACCAGCTGGGGGCCGCGCCTACGGGCGAAACAACCGAAGGACTGCACCTACGAGCGACATGACGAGGGCCGCGGGCCATGCGCACGGACTACTGGCCGAGGGCCGCGGGCCCCACCTACGGGCGACCGGGCGAGGGACGCGAGCCACGTCCATGGGTGACAAGCGAGGGGTGCGCCTACGAGCGACCCGACAAGGCCCGCGGGCCGTGTTTAAGGACGATCGGCTAAGGGCTGCGTCTACGGGCGACTGGCCGAGGGCCGCGCTTATGGGCGACAGCCCGAGGGCCCAGGCCACATACATGGGCGACCGGCTGAGGGGCGCGCCTATGAGCGACACGACCAAAGAGTCGTGCTCAACGATCCTTAGCCCCTTAAGGGTTAGAAATGTAGCGACCGGCCGACGGTTGTGCTTAGTAGCGATCGACCCAGGGCCACGGGCCGCGCCTACAGGCGACATGACGAGGGCCATGGGTCGCGCCTACGGTTGACCGACAGAGGGCCACGGGCCGTGCCCATGGACGACCGGCAAAGGGCCGAAGGCCATGACGCGCGACACAACCAAAGGGCCGTGCTCAGTGATCCTTAGCCCTTAAGGGCTAGGAACGTAGCTACCGGGCGAGGGCTGTGCTTAGTAGCGACCGGCCCAGAGCCACGCCTACGGACGACATGACGAGGTCGCGGACTACGCTTACGGATGACCGACCAAGGGCCTCGGGCCGCGACGAGTCACACGACCAAAGGGTCGTGCTTAGCAATCCTTAGCCCCTTAAGGGTTAGGGAATAGGGATGTAGCGACCAGCCGAGGGCTGTTCTTAGTACTGATTGGCCCAGGGCCGTGCTTATGGACGACATGTCGAGTGTCGCGGGCCGCGCCTACAGTGACACGACGAGGGCCACGGACTGTACTTACGGACGACCGGCCGAGCGCCGCAGGCGACCGGCCAAGGGCTGCGCCTATGGGCGATTGGCCGAGGGCTACGGGTCGTGCCTACAAGTGACCAGCCAAGGGTCGCGGGCCGCGTCCATGGGCGACCGGCCGAAAGGCACATCTACGAGCGACACGACCAAAGGGCCGTACTTAGCGATCCTTAGCCCCTTAAAGGATAGGGATGTAGCGACCGGCCGCGGGCCGTGCTTAAGGACTCTTAGCCTCCATTAGGGCTAACAATATAGCAATTGACTCTAAGGCTGTGGTTTGAGGACCCTTAGCCCCCATTGGGGTTAAAGATATTGCAACTGGGCCTGAGGCCGTGCTTAAGGATCCTTAGCCCGTACTGGGGGCTAAAGGCATAGCGATTGGCTTTAAGGCCGTGCTTGAGGACTCTTAGCCCTTATTAGGGTTAAAAACATAACGACCAGCTCTAAGACCGTGCTTGAGGACCCTTAGCTCTCATTGGGACTAAAGGTATAGCAACCGACCTTTCGGCCATGCTTGGGAACTCTCAGCCCGCATTGAGGCTAAAAGCATAGCGATCGGCTCTGAGGCCATGCTTGAGGACTCTTATAGCGACCGCCTTTCAGCCCGTGCTTAAGGACTCTTAGCCCCCATGGGGGCTAAAAGCTTAGTAACTGGCTTTGAGGCCGTGCTTGTGGACCCTTAGCCCCCATTGGGGCTAATAAATGTGCATAAGGAGCGATGGGAGATAGGACGCTCAACACAAGGGGCGTTGGACAACAAAATGCCCCGCTCAAAGAGCACTAGGCAGGAAGATGCCCAACTCAAGGACGGCCTAAGCCCCTTGGGGCTAAAGGCGCACTCGATGCAACAGGCGAGAGAACGCCCAGCTCAAGGGCGGCCTAAGCCCCTCGGGGCTAAATATGCATAAAGTGATGGGTCATATGGACACCCAGCTCAAGGAGCGTTGGGCGACAGGATGCCCCGCTCAAAGAGCGTTGGACGGGAAGATGCCCAACTCAAGGATGGCCTAAGCCCCTTGGGTCTAAAGGTGCACCCAAAGCAATGGGTGAGAGGACACCCTTAAAGGTGCATAAGGAGCGATGGGCGATAGGACGCACAGATCAAGGAGTGTTAGGAGGGGGACACCCAGCTGAAGGGTGAACTTATCCCATTAGGCCAAAGACGTAGTGCAACGACTACCTTAGGGCTATGCTTCTTGATCCTTCGCCCCATTGGGCAAGAGGTGTAGCGACCGGCCGTAGGCCATGCTTAGTAGTGACCAGTCTTAGGCCGTGCTTCTTGATACTTTGTCCCATTAGGTGAGAGGAGTAGCGACTGGCTCAGGGTCATACTTAGTAAGGACTGGCATTGGGCCGTGCTTCTTGATCCTTCGCTCCATTGGGCAAGAGGAGTAGCGACCGGCTCAGAGTCGTGCTTAGTACTTGGGGCGTGCTCCTTGATCTTTCACCCAATTGGGCGAGACGTGTAGCGACTGACTCAGGGCCGTGGGCCGTGCTTCTTGATCCTTCGCCCCATTGGGCCAGAGGTGTAGAGCAACCGACTCAAAGCCGTGCTTGTGGACCCTCAGCTTCCATTGGGGCTAAAGGTATAGCGACCGGCTCTAAGGCCGTGCTTGAGGACCCCTAGCCCCCATTGGAGCTAAGGGTATAGCAATCGACCCTGAGGCCATGGTGTACTTTGCTGGTTACCCTTGGCTCGGATGATGGCTCTGTAGGGCGTCTACTTTGGTGGATCGATCGTGGTTCTCTCCTCTTGATCGGTCGATCTTGTCTGGACAAGCAGCCTCTCGCGCTACCTCGCTATGGCTATGCGACGTCACGAGAACGTGCCTGCATGAGGGCTCACATCCCGTGGTGGGCACGTAATCGAAGTGAGGAAGAGGCCTCGCATGGCTCGCAGTTTCCATTGCTTTCTTCACTTGTTCGGATATCTGCTGCATAACAATGTCGGTCATGATGGACATGGAGTTCTTGAGTGCGTCCACCATGACGTAGGCCTCCCGCTTGGGTGGGCGCTGGCCGACCGAACAAGGATCAGCCCGACAGCTCTCCGAGGCGTCCTGTGTCTCGGGAGGTGCCGGGCTTCTTCTACGGGCGGTTTGTCTCTCCGTCCCGTGCTCGTGTGGCTTCGCTGACTACCATCGTTCACTGGTCTCTTCCCCACAGACGACGCCAATCTGATTTCGGAAGACTTTTCCGAGGTACTATTGATGATGATGTGGGACGAGAGAGCGAGCTTATGTAATGGCACGTGCGAAGCAGCTGACGTCCTGTTCCTCGTATGTTTTACCTGTAAAAAGGGCACCCCCGAGTTGTGGTCCGGGGAGTACCTTTCCGACGGTCAAGTCAATAGAGGGTCCCAATAAAGAGTAAAAGCAGTAAAGAGAGAATGTAAGAAGTACGAAAAATTGTGCCAGAGAGCCAAATCCCCCTTTTTTTCGAGGTAGGTAGGTGAGTGTTTATAACCCCTGCGGCAAAGGGTGAATGATAATTTCATGTTGGAGACTCTCAAAATGGACTATTAGACTGCTCGCTTCGCTTGGCCCTTGGATGGAGCCCCAAGCTTCCTGCTAAGGCCCATTATGCCGGATTAGGCCTAACTTATAGTTGAGTCGTGTGGGTTATCTCAGAAAAATCATATTTTTTGGATCAGAGTTAATCCTAAAGTTACAGAACTCTAGACGGAGACTAAACCTGGTTGAGACTAACCTCGTTAAATAGTTCTTGTGTCTTGTCCACGTTTATCTTTTCGCTCTTTATTTCAATTAATTAGGGATATTGATCATTACCCTATTCACTGCGTTCTCGGGTGATTTAACTAGCCAAACCAGGCCAATAATTGGTATCAAAGTAGGAGCTATTATTTTAAGACTTGACCGTCTGTAGCTAGATCTATGGCTAGTTTATCAAATGCTTCTATCAATTGTCCTCCAATATTTAATGGAACTAATTTTTCTCTTTGGAAGTGCAGGATGAAATCATTTATTAGATCCATTGATTTTGATTTTTTGGATATCATTTCGAATGGTCCTTTTGTACCAAATTGGACAAGAAATCATGGAAGTACTGTTATTAAGCCAAAGAATGAATAAACTCAAGATGACTACGAGATGTTTAAGAAAAATTCTAGAGTTTTATATATTTTGCAATGTGCTCTAAATGATGAAATATTTAACCATGTTTGCTATTGTGAGACAGCTAAAAATCTTTGGAAAAAACTTACATTACTATACAAAGATAAAAACCAAGAAAACCCCGATTCGTCGAGAAGGGACAATATGCTTAGCAACTTGAATGATAAAAAAGAGATTACTCATTTTTGTCTAATGGTAAATGAAGAAGTTAGCGATCGAGATGCAAGAAACAATGATGATAATGATGAAATCACAAGTGATGATGAAGAAGAAGATGAGGAAATGGAATATGACATTCCGGATGAGGTATATGATTGTCTTCATAATTATTCTAAACGTAAGTTAATAAAAGTCTTACTTTATTATATTAGACATCAAGAAGGATACATTTCTAAAATTAAAGATTTGAAGAAAAAGAATTTTGATTTATCTCAAGAAAATATTTAATTTTGAATATCAAATGATTTAGTGTGTAATGATTTAAAAAGTTTTCAAGAGAAAGTTGTCCTTCCTGAGAAAGAAAAAGATGAGCTTCAAGTGAAGTGTGTCAATCTTGAAATTGTCTTAAAATTTTCAAAAGGAGAAGAGAATTTAAATAAAATTCTTGGCACATAAAAAATGTCGTTTAACAAAGAAGGAATCGGTTTTAATCTGTTCAATAAAAAGAAGTATTATAAAAACTTCTTTGTTAAATCGACTTACTCCAAAAGTAAGACTTCTATTACTTGCAATTATTGTTGCAAAATAGGACATGTTTCAACTCATTGTCCTATCAAAAGAAATGGTCCTAGGAGCACACAAATTTGGATACCAAAAGTAACAAGGCCATCCATAATGGCACATAATTACGATTATGGAGCTAAATTTTCTAAATGTGTTTTGAGAAAGGTATAAGTTTATGTTACAGGGAACTTTGCATCCACATGAGAATAAAATATGAAATTGCGGAATTAGATGCCCAAGAAATGTGAAAATACTCATGGAAATTGAATTATGATCAAAGGAGGTTGAAATAATAGGTAATCAGTTCAGTGCTCCGATTTCAAATCCCTGAAATATAGTCCAAGGCCTTGAACTGTAAGCAGAAACTGAAAATTTTGGTGTGACTAAATCAATAGCTTGAATTTCTATTTCAACTACAAGAATAGAAATCAAAATTTGAATTCTAACCAAATAGAAGGTGATGTTATCTTTGCATGATTTACTTCCTATTTGAGAAATTTTGATTTTCAAATTTTTGAGTTTCAATTTGCTTAATTATCTTTAGAAGGTGAGCATGGTTAATATTCCAATATATCTTGTATTATTATGCATATATGATCTTAATGATTTTGTCCATAATTATTATGATCTCTAATACTTATCTCTAGAAGAGAAAAATTATATCACTTGATCATTTTTCGATAGCGTTGATTTACCCTTGATAAGGGGAGAATGCTATTAATCACTTATTGCATCATTATGTTGTTTATGAGAATTTCAAGTCAATGAGTATTAGCATATGTGATTAATTATACGGTTAGTATTCTATCCCCTATATATTTTTTGTGAGTGCCATGGACTGAGGGGGAGCATCTTTATATGTCATTGATTTGTTAAGCGGGAGCTAACTGTTTTAAATGCTCCGATATTTTTTCTACCTCTTGTGCTACCTGTTTGATGAAATACAAAAAGGGGGAGAAGTATTTGGGAATGCATTCACGGTCTAATAGTCAAAACTGTATTCATATGTTGTTATTGGGTTTTGTCTTGCATCAAAAAAGGGGAGAGTGTTAGCTTTCTTAAGCTTGCAATATATTTTATTAATATATTTTGATGAAAGACAAAAATGAATTGGTTTATTGGTACATTTATATTTGGCCTACCTTAATGTTTCTATTATTTAATGTAATATGATTATAAGTAGATATTGACATGATTGATTTTATCTATGGAATAATTTAGTATTTAAATTCGAATATGTGATCTTTATTTTCAAATTTGATTATGTGATCTTGAGATAATATTATGATTCTCTATATGCTAATACTTTCGAAACAGTCATCATTTGCCTAATTATGACAATATATTTTGAGCTTATTCTTTTGAAGGATGTTGATGTTAAGAATCAGGTCTAGCATATCTCTCTAGCAAGGCAAGTAATCACTGGAATCAAATCATGAAAGTTGTAGCAGAACTGTTAGATTCAAGGGCTTGAAATAGGGGATTCAAGGCCTTGAACCAATGCTGAAAATCATCCTTTCCTTCCTTGGAGCAACGGTCACATTCCTAAAGTTCTTTCAACCTCTTCAACATCATTTGGCTATAATTAATAGGTTTTTGTAGATAGAGAAAGACGCACAAGAAAGAGAAAAGAGCAACAACATACACTTGCATACTTTGAGCTTCAAATTGCTATTCACTCATTTGAGCTGTATTGTTCAATATTGTAATTAGGTGGGATATAGAGTTGAATGATCAACTCTACCAATAGCTTGTTGAAGTGTCAACTTGTAGCTTGGAACTTAGAGTAGATGTACTCTAGAATTCTGTAATCTCTCATAATAAAATTGGGTTAATCCTAGAGTCATGGAACTCTAGGTGGAGACTAAACCTGGTTGAGGCTAACCTCATTAAAAAGTTCTTGTGTCTTGTCCACGTTTATCTTTTTTCTCTTTATTTCAATTAATTTGCGATATTGATCATCATCCTATTTACCGCCTTCTAGGGCGATTTAACTAGTCAAACCAAGCCAACAACGAAAATGCTTGTTACCAATGAACAAATTATAATAATAAAGACTAATCATAATGCTCATACGATAAATAAAATCATGTCAGGAAACTCATGTTACTTGTACATTTCTGGACTAATGATAAAATTTCAAGCACAAATTCATGCCCAATGGGTCAGATGAATTTATGGCCAAGTGAAAAGCAAAAACTACAATAAGACAAATAGCATATGAAATGAAACAAGGTTTACTTAGCGGTCAATTTAATGACTTGTCCTATACTTATATTTTGAGAGTATTAAACTAAGTCAAATTTAAGATAAAAACAGAAGCAAATTGAAGTAATAAAGATAACTTATCTTGTAATTAATTTGGCTTCCTCCACTTATATTGAGATGCGTTAAACTCACCCATCAAGAAAACATCTTCAGAATTAAACAATAACGCCTGCGTAGATACTTGGGGGATAAGACTATTTTCTTATTATAGCATCAAGTCCAATTAAACTCTAAAAGTTAATGGACTTCAATTGAAAGCCAAGCACGGCTTGGGGAAGGGTCTTTGTCCTTTTAACAAGGAAATTATTTACTCCATCCGACTAGTTCTCGGTTCAAGTCCTGGGCTTTTCCTATTTGGGAAGCTAGGCGCATTCGAAGGTTTGGGGCCTTTGGGCTCAGCTTCATTTCTTTTTTCTCATAGCGAATGAGTAGAAGCTTAGTACACTCGAAAGGACCTTTTTCGTCATTCTATCTTGACTTGACGTATGGGTGTGGGGAATCCCTTTCTATCTTTCTTAAGCCAAGCCACTTTCAAGCATTCCATCGACAATTTATTTTTACATGGCTATAATATTTTACTTGTATATCATATTAGATTCTATAGGTACAATAATCATTACATATACGATTATAAATCTCTTTAGATCTCATAATCAAAATTATATATACAATAGCCCCAATACTGTTATTTATTGTACAACAAATCAACGCAATGTTGATTACATCAAGAGAAACGACTATCTTAGTCCAAGAAACTCACCCCTTTTATGATCATGTCTCTGTTACCATCAAACCTTCAATTTGACACATAAAATAATTGGCTTCTTTGTTTCAGACGAGATAGTGTGTTTAGATTGTAGGTGCAGAATTCAGTTTGTTGGCTACAGATATCAGTTTGTCATAGACAAACCCAGTATCAAATTAAATGAGGCTTCTAGGCAGGTTTAATTCGAAAGATTCTCTTCACCCATGCATGCAACATTGTTGTCTCAATAGGTCTTTGGGAAATAAAGAAGGCTCCCCTATGTGCATATTGCGCTCACGAAGATAGTGCCCTAAGTGTCCAAGACATGACAGAAATTCAAAGGATTGTGGAGCTAGTATAATCTCTTGATCATGCCCATCAAGTCATTCGAATGGATGCCAAGATCCTTCATATTTGTAGAGTTCATCATGTCTCTTCATGAAAGGATAACATCCATTCATAAAACACCACTTTAAAAAAGACATATCTCTTCATAATTACACTCTTTCAAGTTGGAGATATACCTATTCATAATTACACCTTTTCAAGTAGGAGATACAAACTAGCTATCTCTTCATGAAAAAAAAACATCTCTTTTCCCCAAAACATATGAGTTAGTTAACTTCTACTCTTCAAAAACAATTAATCAAATTAATTATTTACCAAAAGGTCCCTTACAATAGTTAATTACCAAAATAATTAATTATTATTTAGACATAATTCAAAAAATATTTTCATAACCATTTTTATGGAAATAATTACTTTATTGAATTTTCATTTGTAAGGAAATTACTCCAACAAAGAATAGCCAACAAATATGTAACAAAAACTAAATATTAGCTTAATGCATAAGCCTCTAGATATCAACTAGTATTGTGAAGGCAATTGATAATAATTCTTTTCGGGACATGAAGCAGAATTGGAGAATACGGGGTTGTAAATGAGTTAAGTCAGCTTGACAAACCCTTGATGTCATCAGTTTGGTTAAATTATGGCTTGGCTCTAGTTCTTTGTGAGCCAAGACTGGGTGAAGGGAATTTTGTACTGGGCTCGATTAGCTCATTTATTAATTTTGGAAAGGAAATTACACAATCGTACTCCTTAGTTACAGTTGGATGTTGGCATATAGTTAATGTTTATTGCTTACTTAGCTGTTACAGTTTTCTAAATTGAAAAAATATATATTTCAAATAAGTTATGTGAAGACTATGGTGTCAATGTTTGGTTAGGCTTGGGTACGACTCAGTTCAGACTTGGTTTAGTCAAATTCGACTAGCATTTTAGCTTTAACTAACATCAAAAGGTTACAGAAGCATGACATGTTTTATAAGCGAGACAATAGGCCTACTTCACTGCAAGTGTTTCTCCTTTTCAAGTCCTACTGAGGGCAACATAGTTTTAAAGTGCTAGTCATTGGCCCTTTGGCCCATAGGTGGCGTTATTGGATGATAACTTGTATAAATATTGAGTGAGAAAGAGAGAGAGAGAGTCCTTCAGAAATGAAAGTCCTTTAGAAATGAAAGTCCTTCTTCAGAGATGCGAACCAAACCCTAGAAATGAATAAACCATTAGATCCCCCAATTGTCCTTTTTCATCTTCTGCGTAATTTTTTGATCTGCTCAACTTGCTGCCGTCTTCGTAGGGGTGTCCAAAAATATCTATGCCAGTTACCCAAATTGAAAAACCACTGCCCAATCTGAAACTTTGGGTATCCAAATCGAAATATTTGAAAATTTCGATTCAGGTAGCCGAACCAATTATTTTTTCAGGTTATTGATTCGGGTACCAAAAAATCAAGACTTTTTTTTATTTTTATTTTTCCAAAAATTTTTATTTTTATTTTTCCTTCCCTAAAAATTTTGTATGTCAAATATCCCTAAGCTCCAAAAAGCAAGTGTTTTGACTTTGTTGCATTGTTTTGTTTGGATGTCTAGGTCCTCGAGGAGACTTTGTTACATCTATACAGTGTGTTGCGTATGAATATGATGTTAGTAGGCTTATAGTTTGTGGAGGTGTGGAGTCCTTAAAATGTGAATGGTAGTAAGATATTGTGTGATATTGCTATATTGTATAATAATTTCAAGTGCAAGTCAGCGTTGTGTGATAATATTTTATTGTATATTTAGCAATATTATGGATACAACAAACGTACTAGGCCAAACAGGAAAAAAAAATATGTTGGAATGTGTGATAGAAAATCCGAACCAAAATTTTCGAATACCCGAATATTTCAGCATGGACATGGTTCACCATTTTCCCGACTCAAAATTTTGGGTACCCCAACCAGAGTCTCCTTTCGTTTGGGTACCTGAACCATGAATATCTAATTCGAACCTTCAATGCTCCATCTTGTAATCCATAACTTTTACCTTTGATTTGATACTCAGACACATCGATCTGCTCTTTACCTCGATCTTGCCCTTAACTTCATCATCCTATGCAAATTTACTTTCTATGATGCCCAATTCCCAGTTCCCCCATGGATGTTCTGCTTCAAGATGTTAGTTTTCTAGAACCCCTCCATGTAACTGTGCAATTCTGACAGTCAAATTAGTGACAAAACTTCAATCTTTACTGAATAATGAGGCCTGTGAGGTTCAGATCTACAAATTCATATAAGAGATTGGTGTTTGAGGGTGCTAGTGTCAATGACCCTCTCTCCGAAGCCAGCTCCTAATGAATACCTTCGGCCCATTGAGGATTCTCATGAAGTCAAGCTTTGCCCTCCATATTGTACAAAATGATGCTGTCAGACATCACGAAACTCATATAAGTCTCTTCTTTCTCTCTTCCTTACTTCACACTCCATTTTTTAACTAGAGCTTATACGTGCTTATTTGAATGATGACGACATCTTGTTGTACATTGTTTATATGGGAAAACGAATCAAGTAGAACCAGTACAATGTGTTGATGGTTATGAGCATTGATTGTTTGTCTAAGCTTATATTTCCATTTCTTTGCCACGGTTTTACCTAAGGTTCTTATTGCTGTGTTCTGTGCTTCCCAAATGGAGTTTTACCAATTGCAACAATGATGCCCGCTGTTCAGGTTTAGATGGAGATTATTCAAGTATTATTATACAACTTCAAAAACTTATGATTCACTATGTTGTTATGGTATTTATAGGTGTTTAATTGAAAAACTACTAAAAAGAACAAATCCACATTCCTCTGGGTGTGTACATGACTCATAATTGGGTTGACCCAATTAAACTCAACTTTAACGGATTCACTTTAGATAAATCAATCCATGTTCACATGAGAGAATTAATAATTTTTGCTAGAAATGATGCAGAATCAATCCATGTAAGTGTTAAAATATTTAGTTGGAAAAAAAGAATTCACATACAGCTTATGTACAAAAGACTGGATAGAACAATTAATTGCTATGAAAGTTTGGTCTACTCTCTATCCAAATGCTTTTGAGATTCATAGTTGCTTTACATGTTCTGTTCATTGTCCTTATTTTCTCTCCACAGTTATGCAACGAGAAAAAATCGCAAACTTTCCTAATCCGCCTTCAAAACTGTTGGGAAATCAAGGACATATCTTAGAGATGCGGAAGCGTAGGAATCTGCTGCTGGGTAATTGCCTACGTGTTGTTGAACCAGATTGATGGTGGCTACTAGAGTCACCATATAACATCACGCCCCAAACTCAATCCTTACGTGATGGTAGGATTAACGTGATAGAGAGAGTGGAGAGAGAGCAGGTCAGATTCACCCACACTTGTTGCTCTCAATCAACTCCTTCTTATTTAGTTCCAAGAATTGTAACTGACAGGTGATTATTACAAACAATTAATACATAATTAATTGTCCATTTAATATGGGTATTAATGTGACCATTACACTCAGTTAACAGCTCCCCCTCGGTCGCACAAACCATAAGTTAGACTTTTCTCTCCCAATTAATCTCTTTACGCCTCATTGATAGAAAGAATTCGAGTTTTAAATTTATAATCCCAAGTGCAAGGTTTATCGTCGAGTACTCGGGGTGTCGTCCACTGGGAGTTGGGTTTCAAGTACCGGGATTCGCTTAAGTGGTTCAAGCTAGGCTAACTGAAAGGGAAGGAGGGTAAACTAAACTACGCTAACAAAAATAGAAAAAGCGACTTGGAGTTGTGATTTGACCAATGGACGAACCAACTAATCAAGACGAGTCTTTACCTATCCAAACTACATTATGAATGAGAGATGGTCGGTTGCACCATCGAAGACCACTCAAGCCCTCTCTCAAGGGTCATGAGCTAGCTTAATTAGCCTAACTACCTATTTTCATAGGGCTAGCCCAATTAGACCACAAAATTAGCAACCTCCGGACCTAACTCGAATCGGATACTATTTTCATGTCCTGAACTCGGCTATTCTCTCTCCCACACTAGCTAATTGACCTCACCTCTCAGCATAAGTCAATCACCCAAACATATGGATGAAAGCTCTTTCAAGCATTTCATCGAATACTTCGCGGGCGCGAGAGAAAACTTTAAATTCTAGGTATAGATTGGGTATGGTTAGACCTAATACAAGACTAATTAGTCATCAAGAGGCTAATCACAATCCAAACCAACACAATCTACCAACTAAACATCACAAACACATGAAAATCTAAATTAACAAACAAGAACATGAACTTGAACAAGAGAACAAAGAGAATGAAATAAATCAAATCTAAACAACTAAATAAACATGAATTAACAATGAAAACTAAACATTTAAACTAAACAAAACAAACACAAGAATTAAATTAGCAGAACATAAACAAGAACAACACATGAACTAAAGAGAGAAAAGGGAAGAAAACTCAGACTTGATTAATAAAAGGAACTTGAAATCCAAAGGCTGAATCCAAGATTACAATCTTCAATCCTAAATTAATCCTCCTATTGAGGTTTTATTTGATAAACTAACCTAAAATCTACCCTAAAAATCGTCACAGAGAAGCCCTACGCGACCCCCTGTGCAAATGCCGGAATGAGGGCTAAATAGACAAGCGCGAGACCGGGGCACGACCACGCCGAGTGGCACAGCCCCACCATGCCAGGGTAGCACGGTGGCTCGGTCCAGATGTCGTCCTTTTTTGCCGATTTTTGCTATTTTTCTTCGCTTTGTCCCGTTTTCGCTTCTTTTCGTGACGTTTGCTCGATTTGAAGTTATTTTCTACAAAACATAAATAAAACAAGTAAAAATCCTAAAGATTAAGTTATTGTATGAGCTAAAAGTGAGTGAAAGAGGCAAGTAAAATACGACAATTTATCGCCTAATGCTCATACTGGGAATGGGGCATGTTAGCAGAAAGTAACCAATAGTATTATATGAGGTCACCATCTAGCTAACATAATACTCCCACGAAATACGATATCCCAAATCATCCTCAACATCACCAGTGGCATACACAGTCCCTTTATGTCGTATGATATATCATATGATTATATACTCAATATAATTGCCCGGAGTGATATGGTGATGATGGATAGATTTTTCCTTAAACATTATGAAATTTCATCTCAGCTTAACTACTTTCCTAACGTGTTCTTGTTGAACCGTATACATCACGACCCTTAAGAAACACATTAAGGTAGCATCATCAAGTTTTGACTTCATATTATAGCTTTAAGTCCAATGATAATCGTCCATAGGGTCATGCAGTGATAAGAGATAGGGAAGTCAATTGTCACTCTATGTATGGGTCGTCTTATAGGCACATACAGTATGAGATGTGTGTTATGGCATAGTACTCACTCAGCTGGGTACGTCACTCTTTATGCCATGCGAATCGTTAGTTTAGATTTTCACCCAAAAATTTAACCTGAGCCACTAGATCAACATACTGAATATTAGTCTTGACACTCAATATTTAGCTTTTAAAGCTTCAATATGAACTCTCGTTTCATACTCGACTACCTTGAGTCTCATCTTAGACTCACTAAGGTGACTATAGTCATTTTACTCATATACTTACAGTGTGAGTAATCAATATTGCACACCTAGTGCTAATATGATTCAGCCTCATCCCGCTCACTACTCCAGCGTCAGGGTGATTGCCTGTGTGACTAGGCCAATCAGAAGCTTGTGACATTTCAGTATTCCTAACAAGCGAAAATGAATCATGAGCGCTTTGCTCAGTTACAAAAGAAATGTGTCCATCATAGAACAAGATACATCCAAGCAGTAAACCTTATGAATTCCTAAACTCAACAAATGAGCTTTGAGTGCATCACTAGGAATAGGTTTAGTCAAGGGAACATAATCACCTTGTTAATATATATATATATATACCTAATGGCAGTGCTTTTCGCTCTATGGTAATAAGATACACAATCTGCCTCCACAGCTAACATTGTTATACAGTTCTTGCTTCTTACTGCACCATGACATGGCTCTCCAAACTAGGATGAAGGCATGTCATGAGGTTTGAACTAGAGTCATCCGGGTCACCACCTCAATTTTCATTCAAGTATCCTCTCAACTTGAGGTTTCTATTAATAGCATAAGACTAAGTTAATTGTATCACGAAGGTAGCGTTCAACTCTCTTGACGGCTCGCCAAATAGCAAGTCCTAGGTTACTTTGACAACGACTTATCAAACCAACTGCTAAGCAAATGTCAAGCTGTGTACATAACATGGCTTACATTAGCTTCCTTTGACACTAGCGTAATGGACATTGTCTATTTCATCATCTGTTTTAGGGCACCTAACAAGACTCAAGGTTGGACTCTTCTCAACTGGAATATCTACAGGTCTGCAATTATAAATCCAAAATCATTCCAAGATATTTTGATACATGCATCTTGGGACAGTTTTGAATTATTTCCACTTCTAGGGCATATCTAGTTTCACACATGTCCTTCATCTCGAAGACATTTGACAACCACCTTTAAGTGGTTTTAATCCACTCCAAGTTGTTCCCAACCAATAGTATGTCATTAACATATAGGGTAAGAAACATAATCTCTATGTTGAGCTTTTGGCATACACATGATGGTCTTCTGAAATCATAAATAAGCTAAAGTAAGTTATGGCTTTATGGATTCTAAAGTACCAAGAACTGAAAGATTGCTTAAGATCATATATGGACCTTTTAAGATGATACACATTGTCCTCTTGTCCCGTTGATACAAAACCAATAGGTTAGGCCATATAAATCTCTTCCTTAATATTACCATTGAGGAAAGCAGTCTTTATGTCCATTTTGAACATCTCAAAGTCCAAAGGGGCAACCAGGGTTAGGAATAGTAGGGTCTGAACTCATCGATCAAACCATCTGTCCGACGTTTTATCCTGAAAACTCATGTGCTTTCGATAGACTTGGATCGGGGCAGATGACCAATGAGTTCTAAAACCTTTTTCTTGCCATAGAGTTCATCTCATCCCTCATGGCATCCATCCATTCTTTGTGATTTGGTGAATAAATTCCTTTTGATAAAAGGTAGATGCCTCAACTTCTAAGGAAGTGCATAGAAAACTGTCCTCTTCCATGCCCAATCCTTTGGATCCTGAGACCTTCATTATTTGTCCGCCTAGTTGACTGTCCTCAATACTTTGGGGATTGAGGATAAATCTCATTCTCTTTAACAGACAAACCTTCACCATTCCTTAATGACTTAGTGAGAATTCAAATTCTCCCCCTCACCGAAAGATGGTTGAAAGTCTTGTTGTAACTCATACAAATTGAGGTCCTTTTTAAATTTCACCAAAAGTTTGGGAACTCATCCTCAAGAAAATCAACATTGTAGGAATTCGTTTCACGAAGAAGATAGTCATGATCTCAATTGGTTCGAAGAGTTTTAATATGTCGTTCTAATTGAGTCCTACTACCACTTTAAAGTATATGAACACATCAAGTGCCTAATAGCGGTGAGATAATAGATACATATACCTACATCACGAATATATCTCTCCATGATGTGCTTTCACATTTATGGGCCCGCAGATGTCTGAAGTGAATGAACACCAAGAGATTCGATGGCCTGGAAACCTTACAAAAAGATCCCTTATTACTTTACTAGCTAGACATAACTCACATCTTGCAACTTAAGCCTAGTGAGTTAGTCTTAAAAGACCATATTTAGCTAGTTTGTTAACTCTACCTTGAATGGTCAAGTTGAGCATGCCTAAAACAGAGTCAAAAATGAGGCAAAGATGGAAGATGTCTTACTTCATGCAAAACATTGAAAACACCTTTCAATGTGACATGGCCAAACAAATTAAAGAGAAAACTAATCTCATAAGCAAAAGACACAAGGGAACATCGCACCCTAGGTGCATAGAGAGCATCGTGAAGAAGCAATGCATTCTCTTCACTGAGATATGTCCTTATTTTAAGGACACCTTCTTCACGGAACCAAGTGAAAATGAAGGTTCACAAAATCAACTCGATCCTGAACTATGTGCTTGGTTGCTCCAGCGTCTACAATCCACTAAGGATCATAAATGGCAACTGATGCTTGGGAGCACATATATTATCCAGGGGCAAATGTAAAAGAAGGTACCTTAATCGACTCAGGACAATCCCGAGTGTAGAGTCTCTTATTTTCACAGTCATATCACTACAGTCATATCACTCACACGTGCTATATGCCTCTCTTCATTTCCCTTAGCTTTTTTTTCCCCCTTTTGCAATACCAACCTTAGGTCCGAAACTTTTTGAGGAAATGAATCTGGATGAATCTGATGTTAAGCTACTCTCACGTGTACTCAACAGTGGGATAACTTTTAATTCTCTCACTAGATCATCATAGATGCAATACAACAAAGTATAGCATGTTATTCGATCCATTCTCGAACCATTTTTGGTATAATTTTAAGTTTTCTCGATACTGCTCGCTAGCAGTATTATCTTTGCCACTCTAGAAGACCTAAAACATGATGAGTATTCTAACACTTCACGCTCGTTAAGAAGAAACTGAATCTTCTGACACTTTGTGTCATAGTTAGCGCTATCAAGCTTTTCATTGGTAAATAAATTACTAATCGCATTTTAATTGCCATATCTAACAGTACATATTTTAAAAGATGGACATTAGGCATATTTTCAAATAATTAAATTATCAAAAACCCCATCCTTCATGTTGCATGATCGAGAATTTCACTAAGCTCATAATCATCACATGTACAAGCATGAATTAGAAGTTTTTATAATTTAACTATCACATTTTTCCATAAAACAATGTTTATGGAGAACATTCAGCTTAACACTTTAAAAATATCACAAAGATATTCAGTTTAATCATGTAAAACAAATTTACATGAAGTTTTGTCATTACATAAACGAATTTATGTAACTACTAATATGTCATTTAAAAATCTATCAATGACATATCAACCATAAAATTTAGATTATTATATAAAACATATTTATATAATAAAATGAATCTATATTGCAAAACATATTCAAACAATAACATGTTACAAAAGAAATTCATTAAAGCCCAAGGAACATTATATAAAATATATTTATATGATTATAGATAACGTGAAACTTATTCAAATATCACTTGCAAATTATAAAACACATGATTCATAATTTTATAAATTTAGATTTTATGAAATGAATTTATAAAATACTGCTAAATTACATAATTAATAGGAAACATGAGACGAATTCATAATCGTTAATTTGGGCAAGGAAAAAGTGCTAAAATAATAAGCAAATTTACTACAACTCATGTCGTTCGTATATATAAACCACATTTATATAATACTACTAATTGGTGATTGATATGAAACATATTCATGTAATCGAATGCAACATAATTTGTAATATGAAACATATCCAAATATTAATCGCAAGAAATTATATAGAACACATCTATAAGATATTACAGATTAAAAAATGAAATGAATTCAAGTAAAAAATTTGCAAATTATACAAAACGTATTCATATAATATTGCAAATTTAAATTTCATGAAACAAATCCATAAAATTAAAAGAACAAATCCCTATATCCAAATGGTATGAAATTATTCATATGCAACATGAAACATCTTTATTGACTACAGTAAGGGCAGAACAATTAATCGAATTACAACTGCTCATGTATTTGCATATTTTTTTTATTTTTCTTGTTTATCATGAAACATATTCATGTAACTCAATATTATATAAAACACATTTATATAATATAATTTATAAAACATACCATTTATGTATCAAGAGGGATTAACGCTTTTCTAAATATCACATAGATATTTATTAAATCCATGTAAAACTAATTTTCGTAACTATTATATATTAAAACTAATTTAATATATGAAATGAATTCATATGACTTCAATCCATATGATTATTTATAAAACGCTTAACATGAGATTTTATAATTTCAGGTTGTTTCATATAAAACTAAAATGAGCATGTTAATCAATAATTGTAGATTAGACAAGTTCATGCTTTCATAGTCAAAACTAATTCGAAATTATAATTCAACTAAAGAATTATACGCTGCATATCACATGAACTTGTATATTGCTAAAAAAAACATAATTAAAAAAAATTATTAACATGCCTTAAACAATAACCTTGAAAACAGTTTTAAGATTAATCATAATTTAAACAATATATTAGACAGAAGTCAATTTTTTTTAATAAAACTACTACTAAAACGGCACCCCCTTCTGTTTTGGGCCTCTGTCTTCTCACATAACCTAAAGCATCTCTCTCTAAGCCCGGCCTTTCTCTCTCCACACCCCCGAGGCCTACCCTTTCTTTTTTCTTTTTACCTCTCTTGACTAGAACAAAAAAAAGGAGGTCATAAGCTCCTCTTTCCTCACATCCATAGTGATGGATCCATCGCTAAAATACCATCTTTGCTCATAGTCTCTCACTTCTAAGCAACATTGCCGCGAAGGCCACCATTGTTACTTCGTTTAACACCCAAAGGATGTAAACCGCCACCCATGCACCGCCATATGTGGGCCACAGCCTCCGATATATATTTCCCTAGCAAGATTCAAGACAACTATCATTTAGATCGGCCAAAGCCGAGTCTGAAGATGCGACTTACGTGACCAACGCGCCATTGAGGCGATGGCGCGTGGGCCTCACGCACTTCATGGACGATGGATTTCGAAGTTTTCTTGTCGGTGACACGTAGATCGATGGGTTAAGGGGCTAAGGAGGAAGAAGAAAGCCGAAAATGGCCTTCATTGACGGCGCGTGATATACACGCACCACCCTTCCGGCGGCTTTCTGATGGGTACATGCTATTCTGACCTCTTTTGCATCCTTTTTTTAAATTTAATTTTTAGGTGTGACTGTGAGGCTGGTCTCGCTGGGCCACATAGGCCTCGCTGCCACCACCACTAAGGTGACAGTAGTTTATGCAATGGTCAAAGTGAGTCCAGGCCGAATCTGTATTGGTCGATCATGGCGGCAAACTTGGGTTCGTGGTGGCTGTTGAGGCAGAGGGAACAAGTCTAGGGTTAGGGTTTTAGGTTGAGATTGGGGATTTCTGAATCTCAGTTGTCAAATGTATAGCACACAAAAAAAAACGTGCTGTTCACTAGTTCAATTCACCGTAACTACATTTAGAGCGTGTTCGGCAACAGCGTTTTGGGTAACGTTTAGTGTTTTGATCAGGTCCATATACTAATTACTTAATTTTTAGTGTTCGATAAACAAGTGTTTTGCTTAATTTTTAGTGTTTGATAAACAAGTGTTTTGACTAACATTTCAAGCAGCCTTTAGCATTTTGAGTAGCATTTTTGAAAAGCTAATAGTATTAACATTTGACATTTAAAGTAGCGTTTCATATTTTTTAACCAAAAAACATCATTTAAAAATTTTATCTTTGGAAACTATCTATATCCTTTTATGTCAAATTACAGTAATCAGCTAGCATAACAGCCAAATTAATTTACCGAACACATTAGTTTCAACTACTAAGCTAAACAGCTATCCGCTAACAGCTAAAGTAGAAACGTTATCCACTTTCTAAATAGTTATCCGCTACCTGAATTGCTATCTGCTATCTAAACAACTAATTTTGCCGAACATGGCCTTAATATTATACACAGTCTTGCATACAGAATCGTCCTTTTTCCAATTAAATAGCATAATTGCACAACATAGAACAGTTCACATAATCAAAGCATGGCTCAATTCAAATACCATACTCAGCCAAGAACATGCTTTTCAGAATCTTATTTAGTATAATTTACAAAATTAAACAAACTAAACACATATTTCATGACTGATCGATTTGGGGTCAATGCCGAGCAATTAGTTCTGATACCACTGTTGGGAAATCAAGGACGTATCTTAGAGATGCAAAAGTGTAGGAATCTGCTGCTCGGTAATTGTCCACGTGTTGTTAAACCGGGTTGACGGTGGCTACCAGAGTCACCGTATAACATCACGCCCCAAACCCAATTCCTAAGTGATGGTAGGATTAACGTGATAGAGAGAGCGGAGAGAGAGCAGATCAGATTCACCTATACTTGCTGCTATTAATCAGCTCCTTCTTATTCAATTCCAAGAATTGTAACTGACAGGTGATTATTACGAGTGATTAATACATAATTAATCGTCCACTTAATGTGGATATCAATGTGACCATTACACTCAGTCAACAAAAACTATTGGTGTAACTACCAAGTACCAACAATTAGACACTATTGTTAAAAAACAAAAGGGGGAATGATAGTCAAAGGTACAAAGATGTTTGTATTTTATAAGAACCTTAAGAATATCAATTGTGAAGTTAAGGATTGGTCAAAGAAACAATTCGGTAATCTACACAGAAAAATTAGCAAAAATGAACAAAAAATTGATTATGTCGAGAGAAAACTATTGGAGAATCCTAACAGTTATAGATTTACTTCGTGGATGACTCAACTTCTCAAGTAAATGGAAAAATGATGTTATTTAACCCAAAGCATTAGAGTAAACTTAGCAGAAAAGAGTGGCTAGTCAATGGTGATAGAAATACAAAAATTTTCAATGTAGAGCAAACTTTTGAAGGAAAAGAAAAATGGTCGTAAAAATATGGTGTCTGCATTGATAACCATAAAGCGATTGTAGATAAATTTATCTCAAAATACACACAAAGGTTTAAATCTACTCATAATGGTGATAGAAATCTAATGGCCTTAGGATTAACTGAACGAATTTCAGATGATGCAAACTCAGAACTTATGAGGTTACGAAATTTAGAAGAAATAAAACAAGTTGTATTTAATATTGATTCCAATAAAACACTAGGGCATGATGGGTCCGGCGCTGGTTCCTTCAAACATTATTGGCCCATTATCAAAGATGAACTAGTAAAATGCATTCTGTTTTTCAAGAATGAGAAAATCTCGAAAGAAATCAACCGTACTTTTATCGCTCTTATCCCTAAAGTTGACAATACATCACAGACCAACCAATTTAGGCCTATTCACCTATGCTTAACAGTGTACAAGATGATATCCAAAATTCTGGCTAATAGAATGAGACCTTTACCAGATAAACTAATATCACCCTTTCCAAGCGTATTTCTCCCAGTGAGATCCATTCATGATAATATTCTCTTAACACACTAAAGCATGCATAAATTTAAGAACCTCAAAGGCAAATCCTCTTGGGTTACTATCAAACTTGACATGGAAAAGACACATGATAGATTGGAATAAGATTTCATTCTGAATTGCTTACAAGAGATTGGCTGTCACCTGCTATGGAACAAATAGATTATGAAATGTATATCATCAATGTCTTATTCTAGTGTAGTTAACTAATGATGAACCTAATGGACTGTTTACCCCAACCAAGGGAATTAGACAAGGTGATCCCCTATCACCCTATGTTTTTCGCCATTTGTATAGAAGCCCTTAACTATTTACTTTGTTGAGAAGATGCAAAGTATAAATCAGGCATAAGAATTAAGATCTGCTGAGGCAACACAAATAGCAGTATCAAACTTAAGATATCATGGACAAGTTTTGTACTATATGAGGTCAATTAGTTAATTTCCATAAATCTACACTCACTTTTTCCCATAATGTATCTAATGCATTGAAACAAATAGTGATGGAAATCTTAAATATCCCACAGACAGATTCCTTAGGAAAATAGCTTGGATGTTCTGTATTCTAAGGTAAGCCTTCAAAGAATGCATTCTAAGACATTATAAGCAAAGCCATTTTTAAACTAGAAACATAGAAAGTCAATTCACTATCTAAAGCAAGAAGCACAACATTGAGACAATCTCAATTACAATCACTTCCCACACATATGACACAATATTTTCAATTGTCAAAATTTGGTCATCTAGATAAACTTAGTAGAAACTTTTCTAGAAAAATCTAATACGAAAAGGGGGCTACCACTTACAGCATGAGAAAAGGCGTGCTAAAAGGCAATATGAGCTTAGTGCTCCATAAAACAGAAGGTGTAAATAAAGCATTTCAATATAAACTATTTTGGAAAGTTCTATCAAATAATTCTACTTTATGGTTCAAATTCATTAGAGCTAAGTATATACAAGACAACCTGTTCTTTTAAATATAAAAGAAAAGTTGTAGATTTACCTGTTTGAAAGAGTACACTTAAACGTAAAGACCTATTAAGAAGATTATTACTTGGAAAGTAGAAAGGGGGCATAAAATCTCGTTTTGGTTTGATAACTAGATAAGAAATTACAATTTCGTGGAAAAATCAAATTTACATGAAGAAAATATCCATGTATATCGAACACTATACTTAATGACTTTATTCAATATAAGAAGAGCTGGAGTATTTCTAAACTTAATCAGATTCTTAATGACCATTCAATTATAGCATGGATGACTCCTTCTGTTGGAGATTAAATAGTTCATATCAATCGCATGGATAGCGCATGATTCACAGCCCAGAGGAATTCTTGATTTGACCCATAAATGCATTTGGAAAATTGATACCATGCTAAAAATTAAAGTCTTTCTTTGGCAATTATTCTACTGGGCTCTTCCAATTAGACATATCTTCATTAGGACATCAACGCTACATGCCCTCTTTTCCTAGATGATACATGATAAATAGACCATTTGTTTAAAGATTGCCCTATGATCAAAGAAATATGGAAATGTGCAGAAAAACATGGGCGGACTCTACTTGATACCATCCCCGATGCAAACCAAGATATTTATCATTATCTGAGGCCCTGTTCCTTTTGTGGGCAAATTGGGGGTGTGGAATGAGAAGTAATGGAACGGAGTGGGAAGAAGTAGAATGAAGTGGAAATGAGAGATTTTTTCTTATAAGAGATGGAAGTAGGGGGATAGAGTGGAATGGAGAGAGAATGAATGGAATGAAGCGGAAGAAAGATAGAATTGTTAATATCAAGGTTTGAGAAGGAGCGAGAGGGAGTGGCAAAGAGTGGGAATGAATAGAAGGGAGTGGGAAGGAGTGATATTTATCTTTAAGTAGTGGGAAAGAGAATGGAAATGACGGGAAGGAGTAGAGGCCATAGATATACCCACAAAAAGAAAAGGGCCTAAAAAAGGTTAGATACTTAGGCAATCCTAAGAAACTCCGAAAGATTACTTTCCTTCTCTGGAGTATCTGGAAAAATAAAAATATTATAGCTCTAAGGAATGAGTTTTTTTAAGACCTTTAGAATGCTTAATATGTGCAAAAAAAAGCTAATATTGAATGGTGAATCCGATCTTGTATGTCAGTTGATGATTACCACAAGGGACATTCTCCTCAACCTTTCACCTCCAAGCATTTCGTGAGGTGGCACTCTCCTCATTTGGGATTCGTCAGACTAAACTTTAATGGATCACTCAACCATTCTTCAGCAGTAGGTAGCTTCACTTTACTGGATTGGACAAGCATATTAATTAAAGCAAGAGCAGAAATTAGGGAGACATTAATTTTGGTGGTGGAAGCAAGAGCATTAAGAGGTGGAGTAAGCCTAGCTATTAAGATCATTATTTAAGGAGACAATCTAATCGTGATACAAGCATTGAAAGGCAATGTTCAAGTTTCATGGTAAATTTTCAATATCATCAAAGACGTCCAATCATGATTAAATCAAGATATGCAGGTTATTATCAACCATATATTTCAAGAAGCAAATATTGCAGTAGATTGATTATCCAAAGTCAGACACTCCACTGTAGATTTCTTCTCATTTGATTGTTGTTTTTCTCCATTTCTTCGGCAATTATTTCTAATGATGTTGTTAGATGTGCTCTTGTGAGGAAAAAAACTTAACTTTTACTTTACCATTTACCTTTGTTATACAAAAAAAAAAAAAAAGGCCTCGGGCATTAGAGAGCGGACCTTAAGATTGTAATATCCCTTGTCCAACATTAAAAAACAATGGAAACATATTTGTGGCTTATCATTGATATAGTAGGCCTACTCTAACAACAAGACGTTTTTCCTTTTCAAGATCAAGTGAGCACAATGGGTTATTAAAGACTAGTTTTTCAGTTATCGACTCAGGCACTAGACTGTTAGTTGGTAGTCAGTTTGGCAACCTAATCCTTTGAATCAGGACGAGACGCTCGACTTAGATGCTGAAAGACATGAAAGTCGGGCTTGGCTTGCCTTGTCTCAATTTGAATACGTACATTTTAGTGAAATCTCTTATGGATTGATGAACTCGATGTTAGGGCTAACAAAAATTCGGTTCCGGGTCAATTTGGGTTCGGACAAATTGGACATTCGGACAAAATTTTCATACCCGGACCTTGTCCAGATTATAAATCGGACACTATGAGCATACCCGAATCCGGATCCGAATGTCCGATGTCCGGACCCGGTTGTCCGAATGTCCGAATTTGTGATATGATTTTAGGACATTCCGACCGAAATTTTGTGTGACCGAATCCGAACCTGATTTTTCAATGTCCGAACACAGTTGTCCGAAGTTATTTTTGATAAAATTTTCTAGAGAATTTGGACTAAAATTACACATAAACATAGTTATCTGATGTCCGAACCCGATTGTCTGATTGTCCGAATTTTTTCAAACCCGAAATGGTTCAAAAATTCGGACAACCCGAACCCGAATTCTCAAACCCGAACCCGACCCGGATTTACAATCAGACATGCCCGATTATCCGAATTTTAAATTCGAACATAAATTTTGTGACCGTACCCAATTTTTTCCGGTTCGGACAAATTCGGATAATCGGATTGGACAGATTTTTGTCAGCCCTACTTGATGTTAACTAATACATGCGTCATGAGCTCATTTGCGGTAGTTTATTTACGCTAGCAATAATTAAAATATAAATCAATAGCTTTTTTTAAAAATTTGTATTTTCTATTAGTGTCATGCGTTCAACTTTTTAGAGGACATAGAAAAGGCAGCAGTCCGATGCATGGTAGTTTATTGGTACGCCTTATGCATGTACACTTACCAAAGTGATCACTTACCAAAGTGATCGTAAGAATATATACACACATACATATATATATATATATATATATATATGATATCCTAATTTTATATTCATAGATAATCTCGTCAGCTGTAAATTTTATCCGCACACTTCAAAGCACACTAAAAAACACACCAACAAAGGGGGGGAGGAAGATTGGTAGAAGTTGCCATTCCCAAAAAAAAAATTATAGGGTTCAAACTTCAAAGTGATTGCATGTGCCTGAAAGTGTAACAATGATTAACTTTAATTAGGCTGATGATTGAACGGTAAAGCATTGGTTACTGCAACAATTGACAATTCTATATTAACAGGTTGCAAAAGTCATTGAAAAAGAAAATTAGTTTGAATCTAAACTTTTTTTTATTTCTTTGGATACTTATTAATGATTTGACACTTATTAGTGTTATGTTTATCGCTGATCTTTTATCTTTCCAAGAGGTGCTTGAAGTGCTACAATCACGTTATTTGGTGCTGCCAAAAGCCTAGGAATGATAATAAAATCCGTATTTATTTAAAACTCATAAAATCTATCCTATTTAAAACCAAAATCGGTGGTGCAAATTGATTTTAAAAGGGTATGAGAGAAAAGAAGTACGGGTACGGGTATGGACACCAACCTCATACCCGCACCCTATCCGTATCCATTTTTATGATAAGATAAAAAATCATTTTAGTTTAACATTTTTTCGATTTAAGTCCAATTCAAACCCTTCTAACAAAAATTTACTCAATAATACTTTTAATTTCAAATTTATAAACAATATATTGCTAAAATATCACAACTTTACAATCTTATAATGCCACAAATATATATATATATATATATATATATATATATATATATATATATATATATATATATATATATATGTCTTACTTGGATATGGGTTGCATATGAGTGTTAATTTTCATTCTTTATGTGAATTCGAATGAAACCCACAAACCCACAAAACCCGGTGGGTATGGATATGGGTTTTATGGGTATGAGCATGGATATTGATATGATCTTCGAAAATGGGTATGGATGCCGGTACGATTCAACTTGTTCTGTACCCGCCCCATTGTCATTCTTGCAAGAGTCTCATCCATTGCTTTCAGGCATTTTGGTTCCATGTGCTAGTCTCAAATCTGGCTTTCTGGAGCCATCTCCTTTTCAATCAACTATTCTGTTGTTTTGAGCAAGTTCCTCGAAACCTTCAACGATTCTCTAGTCTTATTATGAGAAATTTATCCACCTAAAAGTATATCCTTCAAACAGATTTCGAGTTAATTCGAGTTGTATAAATGATGAAAATATGTGATAAGAAAATTGTCTCTTACGTATAAAGATAACTTGACTCCAATTAAATAAAAAGAAAAAAGCGTAACCAAAAAAATAATAAATTTAGATTCTTTTAAATGAAAACCGCAATTCTGTTTTCTTTAATGGAAGTTTTCATGCACTTGTCCCAACTTATCCAGTTGAACTTAGATTTGGGCACTAATCTTTGTGCAAAACCGCCTCAAAATAATTTATCATGAGATGCTTATACGATAAGGGTTAAATTTTTTTCCCAAAAAAAACAAGTAGTTGCATAACTACCTTGTTTTATTATTATTTTACAAAACTTTGCCACGTAAAGATGTACTTAATATAATATGCTAGCTAAAAATCACTAGACATGAATATTGAGATTGAACTTCAAACCAAGACTCCAAATCAAAAATGGATTACAATTGGGTACGCTAACAACTCCATGCTTGTCACTCTTACCTGGCTAGTGTTTGAGTCACCTATCTGATGAATTCGTCTTTCTCCTCTACATTCTCCCCTGCCCTACTCAGGGTTCGCAGTGTTCAGGATACGCTCCACAGATACATGGATCTCACACAACATCACTCAAGTCCTCCCATTCAATCGACAAGATACCACCTGCACTCTCTCAACAAGGATTTGGAATGTCTGACATATGGCAATCTCCTATGTATTTATATGAGAACTGCCTTGAACTCCCGATTATCTCTTAAAAATATTCCACAATATTCCTATTTTAAATGGAATTTCAGAAATAATAACCAACCTGATGTTGGTAGAATTCTACGAATAAACTGTTGGTCTGAAATAAAACCTTCCCGAGGTAAAACAAAATTGTCTAAAATATATCACATAATTTTGGGGCACAATATGATTTCAAGAAGAATAATTAAGGGCATATGGCAAAATTGTCTAGCACTGTTTGCCTTTTTTCCCCCCTTTTGGGATAGAGAGACTCCAATCTTCTGTTTTTACTTCTTCTCATACCGTGGCTGAAAGGAGCAAGACTATTTAAGAAATAAATTAATTTCTAATTCCTAATCAATACAAATATCCAAATGGTTCGACACTTATCCTTCAACACATCATATAAGACGTATCATTTTTGGTAGTAAACATAATAGGGGAATTGACAAACTCAGTTCAAGAAAAAATCGTTAAGAAAATACCATTACAAGTTAGAGAACCACATTAATTAATAATATGAAAAAATGAGTATATAAATGCATATATACATTAATTAATTGTTACATATAATTTCTTTTATTTTTCACAACACCAACAAGAACAACTCTTAGTGTGGGTTCCACTTGTGCAGAGTTTGGAGACATCCAAATGTCCATGACCTTACCTTTGCAGGTATCATTGCCCACAAAGAAGCCTATTCTAATGAATCCATAAAAATATTTGAGAAAATATTTTGTAATTTAAAACCTTTTTGCTCCCCAAAAAAAAGCAATTGATAGCAATAAATAAGATATTACAGATAGGTGTGGCACCACAAACAACAAGTTAAATAATGACCAATACATGTACGACTAAAAAAAGTGCTAGCATACACAAGTACTAGAAACGCAAGGTAGCTAATAGTCAGAACCACGCACCAGCAATTCATGTGCACTCGGGAACCAAAAGGAAGGGCAGATATCAAGCTTCGCTACCTAAAGTCTGCAACTTCAACCCTAAACCTCCATAACCTTTTGTCCTGAGTCATGTGCTCCATTATTTTCCACATCAATCATTAGAAATGAAAATTATTTGGTCTTTGGAATGATGTGGAATTTAACTTATATGATGGCTTTTACTGTGCAATTTTTTTAATTAATGGAATTCGGCTCAATCACTCACTCTAGAAACTTTTTAATATGCTTTCATTAATTTAAAGTTATTTTCCTAAAGTAAAGCATGCCAGACTCTAAACACATCAAAAGCTATATCATTTTGCAACAAATGATGCATGCATTTGACAAGACATGCTCGACATGAACAAAGGTGACCAAAGGGGAAAATCAAGCGACAAAGCCATGCTCTGCCTATATTTCCACGGTTGGCATAGAAGAAAAATCTCTCTTTGAGTGTAAAAGTTCCTATGATATATATGATATATTTTAATTATGGCCTTGTTTGATAAACAGCTAGTAGCTGTTAGCTGTTAACTGTTTGTATTAGCTGTTAGCTGTTTGAATTAGCTGTTTTCAGAAAAAGTATTTGGTAAAAACTAGCTATTTCTAAAAACTATATTGGTAAATTTTTATTTATGCCCTCATTTATGAATTAATTTTTAATGAGATACACGTAATTTTTCCAAACTTATGAAAGATTATGTAATTTTCACAAAAAGTTCTTTTTAAAAGACTAATGAAAATAGCTTTTTCAAAAAGAGTTTTTTGAAGCCAAACAGCTATTGCAAACAGCTCTTTACCAAACCCCCATTAGCTATTGAACTTAATCAAAATAGTTAAAATTCTCCCAAACAGTTATTTTTTAAACAGTTGTTGTTACCAAACACCCCTATATGTACATGTCCTATTGTAGAATTTTGATCCACATTTCCTTATGTGGTTATTGGAATACGTACATGTGATCGGACAAACAATAATGCACCTCCTCGGAATACATCCACCCCTAAATGACGTGTTTTTACTCACATGAGTATGTCCACAAACAATAGTGCGCTTTGACAGTAATCCAAATGCTTAAATTTTTAGACTTACAATCATGTGGCTGAGGGGGATTAACGGATTAGTGGACAAAGTCAATTCTAGCAATCATTAAGACAGGCCTCACATGTATTGAAGGTTAATCGGATTTGGATCATTTGTGTAACACCTTAGAGCACCCGCATCGCTGGGCTCGCGGGCCAAATTTTCAGCCCGCGGTCCAAGCCTTGCTAGCAACGCCGGGCCGCTCAATTTGCCCGCGAAGCCTGCCCGCAGCCCCGGTCCGTCCGCACGCCTATTTTCCTTTTTTTGATCATGTCCCCTCCTAAAATGACCTCGTTTTGGGGGGGGCAGTGCAGCTTTTTTTTATCGGGAAGGGGCGCTGAAATGGGGAGGAAAAAAGGAAAAAAGCCTGGGAAATGTGCCATTACCCATTGAAAGCAAGCCGTTGCACCAAACGGCTAGTTTGTGTAATTTTTTTTTTTTTTGAATTTTTGGAAATTAGTTCTATAAATACTCAACATATTATGTATGTATTTTCCATTTAAAAATACCTAGACCTCTATCTCTCATATTTTTCATGAAGTTTTGAGGTGGTGGAAAAGGTTGTGTTTGAAGCAAGAGATAAGAAGAGAAGAAAGAAGTTTGGGATTTTGTAAGTATTTTTATTAGTTGAATTTTTTCATTTGTTATCAATTTACGTTTATACATTTATTTGTTTTCATGTGTAAATTTTTTATTTATGGCAAAGATAATGATATATTTTAATTAATTTGTTGTCAATTTAAGTTTATACATTTATTTGTGAAGTAAATTAATTTATGGTTAATTGTAGTTAACTTTAGCTCATATTTATGTTTAAATCAATTAATTTGTTATCAATTTAAGATTGGTATGAAAAATGTATTTATGTTTAAATCTTTAAATGTTAGCTCATATTTATGTTTCGATATTTTAATGTTTAAATTTATGTTTAAATGTTTAAATGTTAAAATTTATTTATGTGAGCTCATATTTATGTTTAAATGTTTGATATGAAAAAAGAATGATATGAAAAATTAGTTGTAACATGTTAGGAACAATGGTTATTAATAGTATTATGGTTAAATGTTTAATATGATGTATGAGTTACTTCCATTAACTTTAATATCATAAGAAAGATTAAAAAGATTGATATGAAAAATACTTCACTTGGTTAAATGTTTAATAGATTTATTAGTGACATGTTAGGAACTTTGAAAAAAGATGAAAAAAGATTGATATGAAAAATGTATTTATGTTTAAATATTTAAATGTTTAAATGTTAGCTCATATTTATGTTCAAATGTTTAAATGTTTAAATTTATGTTTAAGTGTTTACATGTTTAAAGTTATTTATGTTAGCTCATATTTATGTTTAAATGTTTGATATGAAAAAAGATTGATATGAAAAATTTATTAGTAACATGTTAGGAATTATGGTTATTAATAGTAATATGGTTGAATGTTTAATGTGATGTATAAGTTACTTTCATTACTTTTACTATCGTAGGAATTGAAAGATTAAAAAGATTGAAATGAAAAATACCTCACTTGGTTAAATGTTGAATAAATTTATTAGTGACATGTTAGGAACTTTGAAAAAAGTTGAAAAAAGATTTAAAAGGAAAATGTATGTTTAAATGTTTAAATATTTAAATGTTAGCTCATATTTATGTTTTAATATTTAAATTTATGTGTAAATATTTAAATGTTTAAATTTATTTATGTTAGCCCATATTTATGTTTAAGTGTTTGATATGAAAAAAGATTGATATGAAAAATTTATTAGTAACATGTTAGGAATTATGGTTATTAATAGTAATATGGTTAAATGTTTAATATGATGTATAAGTTACTTTCATTACTTTTAATATCGTAGGAAAGATTAAAAAGATTGAAATGAAAAATACCTTGCATGGTTAAATATTTAATAAATTTATTTGTGACATGTTAGGAACTTTGAAAAAAAGATGAAAAAAGATTTAAAAAGAAAATGTATGTTTAAACGTTTAAATGTTTAAATGTTCGCTCATATTTATGTTTAAATGTTTAAATTTATGTGTAAATGTTTAAATGTTTAAATTTATTTATGTTAGCTCATATTTATGTTTAAATGTTTAAATGTTTAAATTTATGTTTAAATGTTTAATAAATTCATTAGTAACATGTTAACAATTATGATTGTTAATAGTATTATATATCGTTAAATGTTTAATATAATGTATGAGTTACTTTAATTAATTTTAATATCTTAGGAAAGAATAACCGTGAATAAAAATGTTAGAAAATTATGCAATTTATAACCCTAAAAAAATGTTCCACATATGTAGATATCATTTGTGGCCATATGGATCCGAATCTCCCCCGTACTTTTATGAGTTTACTTGATAGGAATTATGAAGTAGAAAATATTGAGCGTAGTAACACAAGTGTGCCTACTAATACCCACATGCAATCCCGACCATATCATACTCTACCAAACTATCCTTACCACCCACATTATTACCACCCGCCTTATTGCTCGCTACCTCCACCTAATTATGCCTCGAGTGCAAGCAACTCTACACCCTCATCAACACCAACCGGATCAATTGCAACCGTAAGGCCACCTCGGACTAATAATGATCCCACTAATGATGAGTTGGAAGGGGATGATGTAGAGGGGGTTAGTGTAGAGGTCAAAAAATGGTCAATAGAAGAGGATAAACGGTTGATCACTGCTTGGATTAACACAAGTGCTGATTCTGTTACCGGAACCGACCAAAAGAAAACATCTTTTTGGGGTAAGATGGCGACCAACTTCATGCCCCAAATGGAGGTATGCGGAGAATGGGGAAGACTTGCAATGCTCGTTAGAATCGAGGTTACCCTTTAGTGAACAAGTGAGTCGGAATCGTGGATGCAATGGAACGTAATAATGTGAGTGGGTCAAGTATGAAAGATATTATGAATCGTGCTCATGAGATGCTTTTTAAAAGGTTGGGGAGGAAATTTAATTTAGAGCATTGGTGCTATTTGCTTAAGGATCAGCCCAAATGGAGGACATTTCGTGATACTCTAGATGGAGGATAGTCGACACGACCAAAACTAAATGAGATGAAAGGATATTCTAGCCCCTCTACCCCCACTGATGAAGAGCTTGAAGTTGAAATTGATGCGATTGTCCACCCCATTAGGAGGAAAGCTGCAAAGAGAAAACTCCAGTAAAAGGCAAACAATGTTGTGGTTGATTTGGTGACTAATCACTTTCTATAATAGGTTCCACAGCTAATGAAAAGGTCGAAATATTCCGCAACTTGGTGACCGTAGTTGACAGGAAGGCAACTGCAGCTCAGGAAGCAGTTCCCCTTAGAGATGAGGCTCAAAAACACAAGGAGATCAAGGCGGAGTTGGAGATGAGGAAGCAAGCCCTTAAAGGGAGGCAATATGACGACTAGATAATGTTGATGGACCTTTCAGCCATGTCTGAAGAAGATGCTGCTTACTTTAGAATGATGAAAGAAAAAATTAGACATAAAAGAATGAAAAATCCTCCCCAAAGTTAATAGTCTATCATCCTCTAGCTATTTAGATGAACCTTTGTTATTTAAATTAGTGTACTCGCCTCTAGTTATGTTTTGTTACTTGTAATGAATAGTTTATGCAATGAATAGTTTATGTTTTCTTAGTTGTATCCATTTAAATTAGTTATGAAATGAAAGATTATGTTTCGTTAATTGGAACCATCTGTATTTAACTTATGTTTTGTTACTTATAGTTCTTTCAATTTGTAATTTACTTATGTTCGAGTTCTTTTTAATTAATGAATCACAGGTGCTCAACAATCGAAAATAACAATGCTAATTTGACACCCCTTGTACAAGATTCATCTTCCTCATCCTCCTCGCACATGTCCTCCTCATCATCATCGGATGGTTCAAGCTTCATATAGAAGATTTCGATAATGATATTATGCCCATTGTGGAAGATTTACTTTATGATGAGACTGACAACCAAGATATGACATTCCTTCTAAAGGTTTTGCAAGCTGCACAAAATTTGAGACCTTCATCCTCCTTGCCTCGAGCGGAGAGAGCGCTTATTCAGGGACTACTTCGCAAAGGATTCCATTTACAATGAGCAACATTTTCGTCGAAGATTTAGACTGTGCAAGCATTTATTTATTCGCATAATGGAGGCACTAGGAAATCATTCTGATTACTTTCAGTTAAAGTATGACGCAGTTGGGAACCGCGGGTTGATGCCACTGACCAAGTGCACTGCTTACGGTATATCCGCCAATTGCGTCAACGAATACTTGAAGATCAGTGAAAGTACATCGCTGCAGTGCTTGAAAAAGTTTGCTAAAGGTGTCATTGCAGCATTTGGGGGAGAGTATTTAAGGAAACAAACCCAAGCCGATGTTGATCGTCTATTGGCTGTAGGGAATGAGCATAACTTTCCCAGTATGTTGGGAAGCATCTATTGTATGCATTGGGAGTGGAAGAGCTGTCCGACAGCTTGGAAGGCAGCATTTGCTAAAAGGGTCTCTAAAGTTTCGACAATCATTCTTGAGGCAGTTGTGTCATATGATTTGTGGATATGGCATGCCTTCTTTGGAATGCTTGGAAGTATTAATGATATAAACGTCCTTGACCGTTCCCCATTATTCGATGAGCTGTATCAAGATCGTGCTCCAAAATACAAGTACATCATCAATGGTCACGAGTTACAAAATCGGATACTTTCCATCGGATGGTATTTATCCAAAATGGGTGACTTTTGTGACAACCATCCCCCTTCCGCAAGGCCCAAAGGCAAAACTATTTGCTCAACGTCAAGAGGCAGTTAGGAAGGATGTCGAGCGAGCCTTTGGTGTGCTACAAGCTCGCTTTGCCATAGTTCGTGGCCCTGCTCGGTACATGAAGGAGAAAGTCATGTCGTTGATCATGAAAGCATGTGTAATACTCTACAACATGATTGTCGAGAATGAGCAAGATTCGTACGACCTTACATTCGATTACGAGCAAGTGGAGGGTATTACCCCAGAGCCGACTGTTCAATGTAACGCTCATCTATGCTATGAGACTTACTTACGTAGAACAATAGAAGTTCGAGACCCCGAAATGCAAGCACATCTCCAGACAGATTTGGTTGAGGAAATGTGGAGCCGACATAGACGTAGGACGTAAATGACAACTTGTAATGTAATTTTTTAGTTGAACTATTGTATTTGTATTATTAATTTTTTTAATACAACTATCGTATTGTTTTTTTCAATTTTATTGTAAATAGATGTATTGTGTTCTTCTTTTTTTGTAAATCAAGCCTTTATTATTTTAGTTTTTTTATTTTAGTTTGATATCGTACTTCAAAAAAATTCATTACTATAGGTCAATTATTCAATTTTTGGAAAAATATCGTCATATAAGTAATCTATAATTATACACACAAATATACAAAATAAATGTCTACCACCAAATAAAAGAAGAGATTTCTTCCTTCATTATATTACATTATGTGAAAGTCTTTTTTATAAAAAAATTCATTATTATAGATGTATTATTCAATTTTTATAGAAAACATCGTCATAAGTAATCTACAATTATTCACACAAATACACAAAATAAAAGTCCACAGCTAAATAAATATGTTTGTGGTGGGGTTCATATCTATTATTTGATTTGGTAATTCAAGGGATGTAGAGAAGAGAAAAAAGGTTGGATTGTGGGGCGATGTGGAGAATGTGGGCCTCCACTTGTGATCCAAACTTTTGGATCACCATTGCAAGTGCTCTCAGTCACCTTTGATTTCTAACTATGGGTGATTGTTGGGAACAACTTCGATGATAATTGGATGGATATACGTTTGGTGATCTTCCGCATGGCTTACGTATTTTTCTTTGTGCATTACACGGGGGACTTTTCGGATGATCATTCATTCTTTGTATAATAAATAGCAAAATCATATGAGGCTAAAGTGCCCTCCTTCCATTTGTGCAATTTCATTAAATCCCGGCTAAATGCATGTTTAAATTTTGAACATTCTTTCTTAGTAAAAGTCTACGCTTATTGGTCCAGATTAAGTTAGTTATTTCCTATTTAAATTTTAATTTAAAATTTTAAAATTTCCACCCTTATTCATATGTAACCACCTATAAATAAACTCTTCTTATTTATTTACTGTCCCTTCCCCCACTCTCTTGCTTCCCCTAGAGATTTTTCCAGGAGATTTTGCCAGGGTCTCCTCATGATCTTAATCTTTACCGTTAGTATTCGATTACCTTATGATTGTCAATGGGGTGGATCATGAGAGAGGGACAAATGACTTCTGTAGATAGTTCCAATATTGTGGGGTCGCTTTGCTATTTTGTTGCATTATTTCTACATCCACTATCAAAAAATAAATAAAAGAAAATTATAGGGTTGAATCCATATGGTGTGTCTTTATAGATACAATTCTTTCCAAAATTGATATAATTATATTGTTGTATTGAATCTCGATATGTTTCTTTATAAATACCAATATTACATCAAATGCATACTTTTACGGATATCTTAAATATTTCCATTTGAATCCCTTCAAAAAATTATCTAACAATTAAAATATGATTTCTCTTTTTTATTTATAGAAAAACGTATTTTTGTGAATTAATGAAATGAGTACCATTCTAAGGCTAACTTCTAGAATATAACTTTAATTACCCTAAAATGGTTACAAATTCTAGGGTTAGTTTACATGCATTTAATTAAGTAGAGTACTTCATTTCATGTTCAATTTCATAGATGGAAAAAGCTATTTTATCACAATATGCTTTTTTTTTTTTTCCCCTTGATCACATCACAATATACCTAAGAATGAACCAAATATAGTTAAGCTAATTTTAATGAAGCTGGGAATGAGATGATAGTGTTGACTGTTAATTCTAAATTCCTAAAATTGTATAGCGCGAGAAAGAGTTCTTTTACTAGCTTAGTGATGGCCACCAATAATATGACTGAAAATAACCTAGTTAGATTATTAAGTGCGATACGCATAAAATAATACTTACTCCCGATTCTTATTCTTCTACAATTTCTCAACCCTTTATTTTCAATTGCATTCAACATAATTTTTACTTTTATATATTACATAACACATATAAACGAAAGTTTCCATAATTTTGTTTAAAGATCAAGTTTTATTTAGTTTAATTTTTCATTCCTTTATGCCAACTCAATGTAAAATATATTTTACAATAATAATTTTTTCAACTTCCTCATTTTCAAATGGAATTTTTTTGGGTTAAAAAGTAATCCAAAAATAACTTTTGGTTAAGTTATTTTTTAAAATTTAAGAAACCTACATAAGATCATGGTTGTTGCTATAATAAAAGCATGGTAATGGAGCAGTTGGACATAATTAAGATTAACATGTTTTTTTCGTTGGTAAAAATTCATTCTTACTAACTTTTACCAACTCTTACCAACTTCTATCAACTCTTACCCTCCCAAAAAAAATTCCAATCCTTTCCAAAATTCCAATTCTTACCAACTTACATCGATTTCTATAAACTTCTACGTACTGCCACGAACTTCTACCAACTCTTAGCAATCTTCTTTGAAAGATTTTACAAAGAAATCCCAATTCATTAAATTTTTCATCATACATTCTCCAACTTCTACCAACCTCTACTAGCTTCTTCCAATCTTTTCCTGCCTCAACCAACTCCTATCAATTATTTAAAAAAAAAAAAAATCAACTTCTACAACTTCTACTAATCTTTATCAACTTCACCCATTTATCAACCTCTATTTACCAGCAAAAAGATTAGGCCTTGAGAGTTGGATAGGTGGAAGTATATGAAATTTCACAAGGAAAAGCTTGAGAGGTGTAGCTAACACTGGAAACATAGAAAATTAATTTATGTGCCCATAGGTGGCTTTCTTTCCTATTAGACATTATTTTCATATATATAGCTTAGTCGACTTTATTGTTCCAATCTATAGAACCACATTACCATGATTTGTTTGTAAAGCGGTCAAGAAGCAGATCTTAATCCTATTGTGATATTGTGGGTAGACTATCATACACCTCAATTCACATTATCAATACACATGTCTATGTGATGTAATTACCATGTTATTTTGTTCGCATACTTGCATTATCTAAGGTGGAAGAAGGTTAACAAATGGAGTTGGAGATAAGATTAAATAATAGGTAAATATATAGTATTTTATTTTTTATTTTTTTAGACAGTGTTGTATTTTAGTTACTCTTAGTCAATGTATAGTTTTTCTATTTAATAGATTACATTATTAATTTAATTAATCATTTATGTGATATTTTAAATTCTTTGATACCTATTATGTATTATGATTTTTTCACGTTAGTCTTATTCTTCTCTATTATCACATTATTTTCCTCCTACCTTGACATTATTTGTACTTAAATTATTTTATAAATTTAAATCCCCATACAAATGCATGGACACAAACTATTATAGATTAAATTGTAATGTGCACCCCTTTAGTTTAGCACTAGTTCATCGAGTTCAAAGCTTGATTAGACATTAGTGGAACCACAGCCTTTTCCATTTTGGACGCTTATTTGTTACTAGAGCTAGGTAATAGGTTAGATCGGGTTTGATTCGTATTCGCGTTAACCTTAAATGGATTAAGAGTCTCTCAGCCTGAAGTTAGCCCATTTATTAAATGGGTTAGAAAACCTTAACATGTACTCATTCAATTTTTATAAGGGTTGACCCACTTAACCTATTTAAGATAAACAAGTTGAGTTCAGTCACTTAATTATCTATTTATACATTTAATATTTTCAACTAATGCATAGTTACATGGCAATAAAAATTAAATTTACATATCACATTCAGTAATTACTCTCTAAAACTCCCCCGGTTCATCATAATTCACTTTTTCATTTTTTTAATTTCTGTATTCTTAATTGTCTAATAAAACGGTAAATGGATAAGTGATAAATGGGAAAGTGAGTTGACTGATATAACCTATTTAACTAAATAGGTTAAATAGATATTTTTTTTATGTCGGGAATCTCGATTTGAACATAACCCATTTAATTAAATAGATTAAAAGTGTTAACCCATTTAATTAAATGGGTTAAATGTGTTAACCCATTAAATTAAACGGATTGAAAATTTATATCCAAATTCACTTAATTAATTTCATGTTGATTTTGGATCAATAATTATGTTGGGTCAGCTTTGCCAACTTCATTTGTCACTAACGCTTTTCGTAATTAAACAATTTTTTTTGATCGGGTCCTAATTAAACATTAGCGAGCAATAACATTGATATATTTTGCTGGCTAAAAAAAAAAAAAAAGCATTGACATATTTAATTTGTTTATTTGTATACATTTGTGCCGTCCCTAATGGGAACTTTGTAGCCATAAGAGAAGTACTTCCAGGTATAGTAACCATCTAAAGTAATTATTAATTAGTGCGCTTTGACATTAATCCAAATGCTTAAGTTTCTAGACTTAGTCTATCATGCGGCCGAGGGGGATGGATCACCCGAGTAGTGGATAATCTCTAGCAATAACCAAGACAAGCCTTACATGTGCTAAAGGTTAATCAGACTTGGATCTTCAGTGTACCATCTTAGTCACCTTTCTAATTAACTATGGGTGATTACTAGGAACGACTTTGAGGATCATTAAATGGATAAACCTTTAGTTATCTTCTACGTGTTTAATTTATATAATTTTATTTCTGCTCGAAGTATCAAAAAAATTAGCCATTATGACCACACCAAACCCTTGAATTTTCTCTATAAATATAACCCCATGTTTCTCCCCTTGTGCTCAAAGTATCAAAAAATTAATGTACTAAGGTCTATTCTAGCGTCACATTTCTCGACCATATGATACCCGCCAGTAACAACCTAGTTGTCAAGTGACCAGATCGATTCAAAAATTAGCATTTCTATAACATGGTTTATCTTTCTTAGCATGCATCCCAAAAAAATGTATCAAAATGTCCCTATTTTTGATCTTGCTCGGCTCCAAGTACGTAAAAATATGGAGTTCTTAATTAGCCACAGATGGACTCTCTGATGCAAGCAGCAAATAGCCAAATAAGAGCTCTTAGCCAGCTAGAAACGGATTCTGGATATGAATGACTGTACTTCATGGATAAGCATTTTATTAATCATGAATGGGCTATGCTAAACACATTAGAAGGATCGCATGATACACGTACGTATGACACAGAGTAATCCATGTGTACGATACTTTAAACATTTTCTAGCCGCCAGGATACTTAGTGGGGGTTCCCTTTTTTTTGGAGGGCATGCACGAAGACTTGACCGTATTGAGCAAAAGATATGTCATGTCATGTCTAATTTTTCTGGTAATATATTCTTGCTATGCATGATGTCTTGAAGAAATGAAAAGTCGACTAGGACTACTTCACCTGTATAGATATTATCTAGTTTAATAAATAAAAAAACATTGTTAACTCTCATCCAAAATATAGAGTTTTAAATTACAAATATATTATCTGTTAGACATTGTCGGAGTTATGAAAGTGGGTTTGTTTCACATTGATTATTGAAGAGGACCTGAGTATTGTTTATAAGTTGATAAACCATTTTACCCATTGTCAATTGGTTTTATGTTGGACTTTATGAGAGCTCGTATGCATCACTTATTTATTGTAGGCCTAGTTTAAATAAATTTAACATGATATCAAAGCGATTGCTCCTGGCTTTGCCATTGCCCTATATGATTAATTTTGTTTAGATCTTTGGGTGTTGTTATTAGTCTACACCGCCTACACGTAAGATCGTTATTGGAGCGGTAGAAGGGGGTTTCTCCGACATAGGCAATTGAAGAGGCCTTAAAAATGTTTTTAAGTTAATGAGTTATTCCATTCATTATCAATTAATTTTGAATGAAATGTCATATTGAATTTGTATACATTGCTTGTTTATTTTAGACCTGATTTATATAAATTTAACAAACGTCCCTTCATATCTACAAAGAGGGGCAATAAACACTACAATCCAAAAGCCAACTCAAACAAATGGATGCATGCATGGTAGTGATGATGAACCTCCTAATAATTGAAGCATAAACTAAATTAGCTGAAGAAGACAATAATTGTGGTACTATTCCCGGCATTGCATGTTGTTTTACAGAAACGTGGCCTCGTTAGAATCCAATCGACCGTGCGAACTGAAATTGAAGACAATTGGTTCGAGATTCTCTCAATCTCATCATACATGTACTACAGTTCTTCACAATGCAAGTGGCCTAATTGGATTCCAAACCACCATCAAGTCATGATCATATTGTTGGTGTTAACAATCATCTAAATTAGTTATTTAGTTGATTTCTAGATGCGATGACACAGAGTCACTACAAATATTATTCCTTAAAAGATCACATTTAATAGAGTTTATATATATTGAAAAACCTTTCATGCATAAATCATCAATCGTCAATTTAAATTTTCATTGAGACGGTTCTTTAATTTGGTAACAGATCTACCGTATGATTACTTGTTTGAGTATAGAAAGTATTCTTGGATTTTCAACCATGAGCTTAAAATTTTGGTTAAAATGGTTCTTGAAGGCCAACATTTACTGCATCCACACTACAAAACTAAAGGGTATCCGTGTGAAGGTGCGTGAAAAATGAAAATCCATTTATGAGATTTCAGCCATTAGTTTAAGGTTTTGATTGAGATGGATCTTAACATTATTCATTAGTTTGTTATTATTCCTCTAGATACAATCATTGGTAACCTATATTTATCACCAACTTTAAAATATGATCAATTCCAAAATTTAACTCAATGAAAATGATTCAATTTTCTGTGTCTAGGTACAATCATTTTTGGAAGAAGTAATGATGTCTGTAACTATGTATGATATGTATGGAATTTTAAAATATGCATGAATGAAAATATTTTTTTAATGAGTATACATTAAGTGGCTAATCAGGAAAAGCGAATGGATTAATTAGTGCGCTCGTGTAGCCCACTAAAATGCAGAATGAGTTGACATAAAAATCCAAAGAAACAAATAATGACATGAGATGCTTTGTTGATGCAATGTTGATGTGGTCGGTTTGTAGCCAGTTTCACTTAGATAATTAGCACTTTTCAGAAAATCATCTTTTTGACATTTTTGGCCAAGTGGCACGTTTCCAAAAATGCTGTGACTGTGACATGCCAATAATATAAGGGTTAACTGCCCTTTTTTGTTTAAGTAAATGGGCCGCGCTCAACTGGCCCATATTACAGGTTTAATCCAATTAGGGCTGAGCCGGTGGTGCATCACACAAGACTTGGCCCAAAGCCGGTTAGCTCCCCCTCCACAATCATATCAACAACTAGAAAAATGAAGGCTTGCTTACCAATCTCAAGAAAAGGGGGAAAAAAGACAACTACAACAAACAATAAATACAAACTGTTGAAAAGTTATGGCTAAATCAATGGCAGAAGGAGAGGAAGAACTTTGTGGCGTGGTATATCACTACCTTGAAAGCGATTTCGGCCCGACCGAGCTGCAAATCGCTCTCCAAGGTTAACACAGTAAATCTTTGAACACGTGCACTCGAGATCAGAAACGTGGAACACGCAGTGTATCAGTTACCCAGAAAAGAAGAGAGAACAGTAGAAGAGGAAAGGGAAGAAGAGATGATGTTTTTGGTGTGTTTGTTGCGGCTGAAGAAAGGCTGTATTTATAGGTGCAGAAGACTTGTTTGAGTGGAGAGAAATTAGCAGCAAAAATAGGAGAGCCACATGACTTAATATAGTTGTGGAGCTAGGAAAAAGGAGAGCCTCATATTGTTTGCTAAATATGGTTGCTTGACCACTAAAAATAGTTTCTGCTGGAGGAAAATCAATGCAGAATCGCTGACCAGAAACGCCAATGAACACAAATAGAAGCTATTTTCTCAACCAAAAAATAAAATTAACAGACGAGGCCCAAACCCAGCCCAGCCCAGCCCATGACCATGATCGCGCCGCGTCGCTCCCGGACTGGACTGGGGGGCCAGGCGGTGCGTGCGGGTGTGTGTGGTGGTGACTCTCTCCCCACACCACTATAAAAGCAGGTCTAATCTTACTCAACAGGCCCAAAGAAGGAAGATAAATATAAACCGCACTCTAACTCCCAAAACCACTTATGTGGGACAAAAGAGGATAGGAAAGTAAGGAGCTAGTGAATGCCATTACACACAACAATCCCTCGCCAATGACATACAGACTAGCGAAGAAAAGATATTAGCAAACGAAGGATTAGACAATTAAGTATCAATATCTTTCAATTGAATTGATACGTGGTGAAGTAAGCAACAACTGTATCTATCGAGTGAACGAATCTCAAACTTGGTAGACCTTGATTGAGACCCCCACAACACGTATTAATCCTCATGGACACTAAGTATTCCGTGATAACTAACAAGCGCCCTATAGGGCCATGTACATACCTTGGGTCTCATGAGTGCTCTGGAGAGACAACCCTCAGTATCTCATAGAAGCCGGCCAAATCTTTACACTTACGTAGGTAATTCCATTAAGTCCATCTCAACATGGACCGCTATAACCATAGCTATGGAATCATTAAGAGCACAATGCTACTCAACATCACATGTATCAAGCGATGAATCCATCAAGTACGTCTCAATAGCACCACCCCAACGGACTATGGATCCATTAAGAGCATTGGAGCTCAGCCTCTCATAAGCACTACCGCACATCATAGGAATGAGAATGTAGTGTGTATTGAGGGCAATATGGCTTCGCTTGACCACAAGCTGGTATCCACTATCCTATCTCAATTCATAGGCTTGAATCTCACCCCCTCAACGTATCAAGAGTGACTCGCCTAGTCAATCCCTTATTTAGTGGATCAGCTAGATTTTTCTCGGATCTCATCTATTCCAAGGAAATGATGTCGTGTTTTAGCAGTTGTTTTACCACACTGTGTCTAATGCGGATATGTCTCTTCTTTCCATTATCCACACTATTGTGCGTAACTCCGATCGCTGCATGCAAGTCATAGTGAAGGGAAATAGCCGTAGGCTGCCTCCCCCACGATAGCATATCTCCTAGTAGACCTTTCAACCATTCAGCTTCTTGGCCTGCCAACTCAAGAGTAATAAATTCAGCTTCCATGATGGATCTAGATATACAAGTCTGCTTGGCAGACTTCCACGAGATAGCTCCTCCACCCAAGGTAAATACATAACCACTAGTAGAACTAACTCCATCGTTATCAGAGACCCAGTTTGTATCACAAAATCCTTCTAACACAGCAGGAACTTTACTAAAATGCAAACACCAGTCCATAATACCTCTCAGGTACTTAAGCAATCGAAAGAAAGCATCCCAATGCTCTTTACTAGGGTTATGTGTATAACAACTCAGTCAACTAATAACATAAGCAATGTCAGGTCGAGTATAGTTCAAAAGGAATATCACACTTTCTATGATTTTGGCATACTTAGTTTAGGAGACACTAGGCCCTTTGTTCTTTTTAAGATGTATGCTAGAATCATAAGGAGTTTCCACTGAAAGCACATCATAACAGTTAAATTTCATCGACACTTTCTCAATATAATGAGACTGACACAAAGAAAAACAATCATTAGTTTTTCTAATTTTAATTCCTAGGATTATGTCAGCTTCATCCATGTCCTTTATTTCAAAATAAGAAGACCACAATTTTTTAGTCTCATTAACAACATGCACATTAGTGCCAAATATTAAAATGTCATCCACATATAGACCTATTATCACACGATCTGAACCAATTACCTAAGAATACACACAGAAATTAGAGGTCTTCATGGTAAAGTCATTTGTACTATTGTACTATCAAAATTTTCATACCATTATTTAGGAGCTTGCTTAAAGACGTAAAAAGATTTCCTAAACTTGCATACTTTATTCTCCTGTCTAGGTGCTGTACAACCCTCTGGTTGAATCATATAAATCTCTTTCTCTAGGGTACCATTAAGGAATGCTATTTTCACATTCATCTGATGCACTACAAGACCATGGATAATAGGTAAAGCAACTAGAGTTCTAATGGTGGCTATCTTAGGCACAGGAGAATATGTGTCAAAGTAGTCAACCCCCTTCTTCTGATTAAATCTCCTTATCACTAGTCTGGCTTTATATGTCAACAGAACCATCAATTCTTAACTTCTTTTTGAAGATCAATTTACTAGTAATAGGTTTACAACCTTTAGGTAGTTCAGCCAACTCCTAAGTTTGATTCAATACTATGGAATCTAATTCACTTTTAACGGCTTCTTTCTAGAAACTAACATTTATAGATCTCATAGCCTCTTCATAGGTTTTTGGATCTTCTTCAATAAAGAAGGCAGATACTAATTCATCATACTAGAAATTAATATCAAATTCTTCAATCAAAAAAATTAGCGAGGAAGTCAGGACTAAAACTGGTCTCAACTCTAGGTCTCTTACTCCTTCTAAGTTCATCAACTAAGATTTTAATACCAGAATAGGAAGCAGAAAGACCCACATTGTCATGCATAGTAGTATAATCACTCTTTTTCAAAGAAAATACATGCTCAAAGAATTCTGCATCCCTGGACTCACTGATGGAGAAGCCATTCAGTGACATGAATCTATATGCAGCATTATTTTGGGCATAACTAAAATACACAGAGTTGAAGGTTTCAGGACCTGTGTTTTCCTGTTTGAAATTAGGTGGGGAAACTTTAGCCAAACATTTGTCACACCCTTAAGAAACTCAAATTAGGAGCATAGCCTTTCCATAGTTCATTTAGGGTTTGGTCTAACTTCTTATGGGGTACTTTATTAAGAATATAGCAAGCAGACAAAATAGCTACCCCCACATATTATCAAGAAGTCCCGAACTCAAAAGCATGGCATTCATCATATTTTTTTAGGAGTTCTCTTTTTGCATTCGTCTATCCTATTTTGCTGGGGAGTATGGGGTGCACTAAACTCATGTGTTATGCCATTTTTCTCACGAAAGGTTTTCAGAGAGTTGGTCTCATATTCTCCACCCCTATCGGTTCTAAGCCTCTTAATCCTTCGGTCCAGTTGATTTTCTACCTCTACTTTGTATTTCAAAAACATTTCCTCAGCCTCGTTTTAGGATCTAAGGAAGTAAACTTTGGTATATCTAAAGCAATCATCTACAAAGGTGATATAATACCTCTTTCCTCCTTTACTGGCTATGTTTTTAAAGTCAGCTAAGTTTGAATGTATTAGTTTTAGCAACGTTGTTTGTCTGCTGGTAACCAACTTAAAGGGTTTTTTAGCATATTTTGCTTCTACACACATAGAGCATTTGGTGAAATTTTCAACATTCACAGCGGATATAAGTTTCATATGTTTGAGTCATTTAATGGATGCAAAATTAATATGGCCTAGCCTACCATACCACAAATCAACAGACTCAGCCATGCAAGCAGAAGTAGAAACATTTGCATTCAAGGTCTCAGAAACAAGATTAAGTACAAACAGACTCTCATTCAGTATCCCTTCTCAACAAAGACCCCATTACGAGAGATAACAACCTTGTTATCTCCAACAACAGTTTTCAATTCAACTTTGTTGAGAAGTATATCAGAAACTAGGTTTCTACGAAGGGAAGGCACATACAACACATTACTTAGTGATAGCAATTTGGCAGAAGTAAATTTAAGAAGAATCTTCCCTTTACCCATAACTCTAGTAGTCGTATAGCTTCCCATGTAGGCGCATTCACCATCTGCAACATTTTCAAAGTCTTGCATGAGTTCTTTGTTAGTGCAGAAGTGGACACTGGTATGTTTGCCACTAGGTTTGCCTCTTCGACTATACAGATGACTTCTGTGTCTTCGGCGAGGTTAACCTGGGTTACAGGCTTTTTATTTGGCTGTGACTGCCCTTTGCGAAGGGGACACTGGTATGTTTTGTACCCTGGCTTGCCCACAGTCCCTTTGGTTTATGAATTTTATTGCTGAACTTGTTCTGCTGCTTAGTATAGTTTGGCTTCTGATTCTTCTTATCTTTGTCTTTATATCTATCTCTATTTGTGGGCACAGCAGATTCAACTAGGTTAGTTTTAGAAGAATTTAAAGAAACAGAATCCATTTTATCTTCAGATGATTAGCTTCTTCTGTTCTTATGTGGCTGATCAATTCCTACAAAGTAAGATCCTTCTTATATTTCAGTTGGTTTCTGTAGTTACTCTAGGATGGTGAAAATTTTTCGATCAGCACATTAGCTTGTAGAATCTTGCACATCTTCATGTTCTCACTCAAAACTTTACTACATAGATTCTCATAAACATGAACATGTTCCATAATTGGCTTGTCGTCTGAAATCTAAAAATGCAACCATTTACCGATGATATATTTCTTCTTTCCAGCGTCATCAGCTCTATACTTGATCTCCAATTTCTCCCAAATAATCTTGGCAGATTTGAAGGTGACAAACAAATGGAACAGGGGGTTAGTCATATGGTTCAATGGATGCCCCCTGACCATTTTGTTATCTTTCTCAAATTTTTTCATTGCTTCCATATCAATTGTTTTGGATTTGTCTTTGATAGTTGCATCACCGAAGGCAACAGTGGTTTAGAAGTGTTGTTCTCTTCAGTGACGTCAGAAAACAACACATAGTCGACCTCTAGTTGTTCAAAGAATATGAGCAGTTTTTGCGCCCAACGTTTGTAGTTGGTTCCATCTAAAGGTTCTAATTTTGGGAGGTCAAGAAGAGCTTTATGGACAGTAAGTACCATTGATTTTACGGAAATCAAAAATCACTTTCAAATTGTTGGAAAGTTATGGCTAAAAGGAGAGGAAGAACACTGTGTCGTGGTATACCACTGCCTTGAAAGAAATTTTAGCACGACCGAGGTGCAAACTGAATTTGCCGATCGCTCCACAAGGTTACTCAATGGGACAAAAGAAGGAAGGTAAATATAAACCATACTCCAACTCCCCAAACCACCGATGTGGGACAAAAGGAGATAGGAAAGCAATGGGCTAATGAATGTTATTACACACAACAATCCACCACTAATGGCATACAAACTAGTGAAGATAAGATCTGGCCAAAGGAAGGATTAGACACTTAAGCATCAATATCTTTCAATTGAATTTATACGTAGTGAAGTAGGATAACAATCGTGTCTATCGGGTGAACGAATCTTGAATTTGATAGACTCTGATTGAGCCCCTGCATAACACATATCAACCCTCATGGATACTGCGTATTCTGCGATAACTAACTAGTGCCTTTTAGGGCCATGCGCATACCTTGGGTCTTATAAGTGCTCTAAAGAGGCAGTCATTAGTCTCTCATAGAAGACGGCCAAACCTTCATACTTATGTAGGTAATTCTATTAAGTCCATCATAAGGTGGACCACCATAACCACAACTATGGAATCATTAAGAGCACAATGCTGCTAAACCTCACAGGTATCAAGCGGTGAATCCATCAAGTGCGTTCCAATAGTACCACCCCAGCGGGCTATGGATCCATGAAAAGCATAGGAGCTCAACCTCTCATCAGCACTACCGCACATTATAGGAATGAGAACGTAGTGCATATTAAGGGTAATATGGCTCCATTTGGCCACAAGAGGGTATCCACCATACTATCTCAATTTATAGGCTTGAGTTTCATCCCCCTTGATGTATCAAGAACGACTTGCCTGGTCAATCCTTTATTCAGTGGATCCGCTAAATTTTTCTCGGATCTCATCTATCGCAAGGAAATGATGTCGTGTTTTAGCAGCTGTTTTATCGCACTGTGTCCGATGCGGATATGTCTCTTCTTTCCGTTATACATACTATTGTGTGCAACTTCGATTGCTGCCTGCAAGTCATAGTGAAGGAAAATAGCCGTAGGCTGCCTCCCCCATAGTGGCATGTCTGCTAGTAAACCTTTTAGTCATTCAGTTTCTTGACCTGGCAGCTCAAGAGCGATAAATTCAGTTTCCTAGGTGGATAAAGCTATTTTCATGAAATAGCTCATCCACCCAAGGTAAATATATAACCACTAGTAGAATTAACTTCATCATTATCAGAGATCCAGTTTACATCACAAAATCCTTCTAACACAGTAAGAAGTTTACTAAAATGTAAACACCAGTCCATAGTACCTCTCAAGTACTTAAGCAATCAAAATAATGCATCCCAATGTTTTTTTAGCAGGGTTATGTGTATAACGATTCAGTCGACTAACAGCATCAGCAATGTCAGGTCGAGTATAGTTCAAAAGAAATATCACACTTCCTATGATTTTATCATACTCAGTTTGGGAGACACTAGACCCTTTTTTCTTTTTAAGATGTATGTTAGGGTCATAAGAGTTTTCACTGAAAGCACATCATAACGGTTAAATTTCTTCGACACTTTCTCAATATAATGAGACTGACACAAAGAAAAACCATCATTAGTCTTTCTAATTTTAATCCCTAGGATTATATCAGCTTCACCCGTGCCCCTCATTTCAAAATGAGAAGACAACAATCTTTTAGTCTCATTAACAACATGCACATTAGTGATAAATATCATCATGTCATCCACATATAGACATATTATCATACATTGGTGACAAATATCACATGTCTCTGATGTTCGAAGACTATCTCGCCCAAATAAATTACAATAGAGTAACAAATCTACTTTCAAGAACATATTGCAATAGATTTGCGAATCGCCTCTCCAGTCTGTATTTTAAAACAACGGTTATGGGAAGTTGATCAAACAATATATAAAAGCAGTTTTCTGAAGGATGTGGGTTGTATTTTGACATTAAAATTTATGTGTATTTGTGTCGAATCTACTTTGTAGATGCTGTTTGACTGGCTAACGAATGAATTCTTCCTTTGTAGTGCCCAAAAAACAGATTAAAAAAATTCAATAACAAGGTATGGGAAAAAAAAAACGTACCCTGTAGCCGTAGGAAGCCTCTAACTTCAAATTGTTGGTGGGCTTTGATCAGCAGACCAAATGTATCCCTAGGCCCGAGAAATAATGCGTTTATGAAATTTCAGAGCACAAATCTTGGCCCATAATCACTGGACAAGATGGACATGCCCTCGTAAAATTCTACCAAGTTATTAGATCATCATTGTTCTCCCGGCTATTAATCCAATTTTTCGGAGGCTTGTTTCTCGTCAGACACCACCACCCCAAAAAAAAAAAAAAAGCTATCATCGTTGTTAGAAATAGTGTCAAATTACTTTGTTTTGTTAGCCATCTAATTATAAGTAGACGCATTCTGTATACTAGTGCAGAAGTGTACGTAACAAAAGTGACACAAACTCTCTTCCCTTATTTTGAAGAATAAAGTTTGAATCTTAATACATGCAGACATGTGATATATTGGCGAGTACATGTGGAAGAACAACCAGCCCTTAAGCCTAGAATGTTGTTATGGCCTTGTGAACCTACTTTAGTGTTTCTATATGATATGATTATAAATAGATATTGACATGATTGGTTGTATCTTTAAGATAGTTTATTATTCAAATTGAAATATGTGATCTTTATGATATTATATTTGTGATTCAAATTTGATTATGATTCTTATTATGTTTGATAATGCTATATTATGAGATAGGACATCCCATTTGATTACAGATATATTCACCTGGTAAAATATTTGATTTTTCCTAACAAAATTGTAAGTGCTTACTCATGGAAGGAATTGCAATCAAGAGAATCTTTTTACAGCCCAAAAATAAGGTAGCCATCGGATAGAATTGCAAATCAGCCAAAAATAGATATATACGCGTTGCATGCTGAAAATAGAAGATCTTCAAGGACCCTGAACCGAAACTCAAGGCCTCGAACTAAAGTTACAATCCTGGAGGCAATCTCAAATCAATCTAACGGCTAGTTTTTGACGGTTCGTCAAGCTTTGCTATAAATATTGAAGCTAGCTGAAGGCTAAAAATAACAAGAGAGAGCACAAGTAAAGAAGAAGAGAGAGAGTTACACTTGCAAATTAAGAGGAGGAATTTGAGAAGAGTTTGAGTTTACATTGGCATATTTATTTTGTTCTCTACCAAAGAAGTGTATTTTATAATTGTTATCTTTCTTTGTATTGGGGTGGGTTAATTAGTCGGAGGGCTGACTACCAAAGTACGGTTGGAGAGCAACGCGTATATTGAAACATCTATAGTTGTAGAGTTAACTAGTAGGTTGTACGATTCGTGAATCGTGTGTAATTGACCGACCTAATAAAAGAAAGAGGTTCAAATCCCATCGGCGAGGGGCATCCGTGGGTAGAGGACTAGGCGTGGCCGGACTTCTATAAATTGTGTGTTTTGTCCACATTTACATTTTCTACATTTTTTTAATTTCAATTGTCTTGTAACTTTGATCATCATCCTATTCAATGCCTCTAGGTGATTTAACTAGTCAAATTGGGTCAACAATTGGTATCAGAGTTAGTACTTTTTTTTTAAAAGACTTTACTGTCTAATAATTCGATCCAATGGCTAGTTATAATTTTGACTCTGATTGCCCTCCACTTTTTAAAGGCACTAATTATTTTTTGTGGCAGAAAACAATGGAACTTTATATCAAGCACAAAGGTCTCGATATTTGGGAGATCAAGGTTAAAGATCCACTAGTTATTAAGAAATCGGAAGATGACTATACTGAAAATGATCACAAACGGATAACCAAAAATTTTAAAGTTATAAACATTTTATACTTTGCTCTTACTGTTGATATTTATAAGTTTATCTCTATTGTGATAGTATCAAGGAGATCTGGGAGACTCTTTATTATTTGTATGGTATTAATCAAAGTGTGGGGTTAAGCGAATTTGTGGCAGATGATGAAATGATAATGGATGAAAATGTCAAGCAAGTGGAGGATCATCAGCTGCATGAAGAGCAAGAATATGAAAGTGATGTTCAAATTCAAGATCTCATTCATAATGATGTCAAGTATGCCCGAATTGAGGAGTTGCTTGAAAATGATGAGAAAAATAAAGATTCTTGTGATTCAACCATTATCCAAAGTGGTAAGTTTGAGGTAAACATGCTTGAATTTTCAAATAATATGCTATCTCCAAATTGTCATATTTTTGATGATTTAAATACAATATCAAATTTTCAACTTTCAAAAATTCTTGATTGTGGTGTTAAATTAAGGAAATGTGTCAAGATTGAGGGAAAGAAAAATTTCACCTCATTAATTTTTTTACTTCTAACAATTTTGAATTCAAGAAGAAAAGGGTATCAAGATTTGGTCGAATAGCCTCATTTGTGAAGAAATCAAAAAAGAATGCGCATGTTTGTGGGATATTATTGATTCCTTATTTACGTACTAATAATGAATTTTCAATAGCATTTGATCCTCTTGAAAATTTAAGTGGACAAGGAAACATTGGAGCATCGCAATGGCATATAGTAAGTTATGGTTTGCCAAAAGTAATAATAAGGTAAGTTCCTAATTTTGTCATTGTCCAAATTTTAAGACCCTAAAATACAGTCCAATGCCTTGAAAATTTAGCAAAATGTACGATGTTACTGCCTGTAAATAACTAAAATCCAAGGGCTTGAATTTTTATATCTACATCTTGATTAATAGTGATATTTGGATTCTTGCTAAACATAAAGTGTTGTTACTTTGCTTGATCTACTTCCTATTGGTAGAATTTTGATTTTCAATATTTTGAATTTTAGTTTGTTTTATTATCTTTGGAATGTGAGCATGATTAATATTCCAATATATCTTATACTATTATGACATGCGATTATGCACATATGATCTCAATGCTTTTGTCCATAATTATTATGCTCCTTAATACTTGCATAGATGATATTTTTTTACTTCTATAAAGGAAAAATTATATCACTTGATCATTTTTTAATAGCCAATTGATTTACTCTTGATAAGGGGATAATTTTGTTAATGTTACTATATGTTAATCCCTTATTACATCCTTATGTTGCTTACGAGAATTTCAAGTCAATGAGCATTAGCGTATGTGATTGATTTTGTTGTTAGTATTTAACCCCTTATATGTTTTTTTATTAGTGTCATAGATCAAGGGAGAGCATCTTTATATGTCATTGATTTGTTAAGGGGGAGCTATATGTGTTTGTCATAATTTTTATGCTTCGATTTTTCTTTCTCCTCTTGTGCTACCTTTTGATGAAAAACAAAAAGAGGCAGAAGTATTTGGAAAGCTTCTCATAGTGTGTCATTCAAAACAATATTGATGTGTTATTTCTATTGGGTTTTGTCTTTCATCAAAAAGGGGGGATGTTGTTAGCTTTCCTAAGCTTACAATGCATTTTGTGAATATGTTTTGATGAAAGACAAAAAAGTTGGTCCATTGTTATATTTATTATGTTATAATTGGACCTACCTTAGTGTTTCTATATGATATGATTATAAATAGATATTGACATTATTGATTGTATCTTTAAGATAGTTTATCATTCAAATTTGAATATGTGATCTTTATGATATTATATTTGTGATTCTAATTTGATTATGATTCTTATTATGTTTGATAATGCTATAGTATGAGATAGGATATCCCATTTGATTACAGATATATTCACTTGGTAAAATATTTAATTTTTCCTAACAAAATTGTAAGTGCTTATCCATGGAAGAAATTGCAATCAAGAGAATCTTTTTATAGACCAAAAATAAGGTAGCCGTTGGATAGAATTACAAATCAGCCAAAAATAGAGATATAACCGTTACATGCTGAAAATAGACGATCTTCAAGGATCCTGAACTGAAGTTCAAGGCCTTGAACTTCAGTTGAAATCCTGGAGGCAATCTCAAATCAGTCTAACGGCTAGTTTTTGAGGGTTCGTCAAAGTTTTAGTATAAATATTAAAGTTAGCTGAAGGCTGAAAATAACAAGAGAGAGCACAAGCAAAGAAGAAGAAAAAGAGCTACACTTGCAAATCAAGATAAGGAATTTGAGAAGAGTTTGAGCTTACATTGGCATATTTATTTTGTTCTCTACCAAAGAAGTGTATCTTATAATTGTTATCTTTCTTTATATTGGGGTGGGTTGATTAGTCGGAAGGCCAACTACCCAAGTACGATTGGGGAGCAACGCGTACATTGGGACATCGATAGTTATAGGGTCAACTAGTAGGTTATACGATTGGTGAATCGTGTGTAATATACCGACCTAATAAAATAAGAGGTTCAGAATCCCATCAGCGAGGGACGTCCATGGGTCAAGGATTAGGCGTAGCCAAACCTCTATAAATTGTGTGTTTCGTCCATATTTACATTTTTCGTATTTTTCTATTTTAATTATCTTGTAACTTTGATCATCACCCTATTCAATCCTTCTAGGTGATTTAATTCGCCCAATTGGGCCAACAAAATTGATTTAATTTGCTAGACTATGCATATTTATTTTTGATATGTTCATTCTCAATGTATACTCTACTGTAAAAGTTTCTCCATTTATAAGACTCAAACTCAAAATCTAATCTAAGGAAACAAGTGATAAATATTTTGAAATAATTTATGTTATGTGCGCCACAACACGCACTGATGCACATATACACATACACACATATACCGTACAAAATTGGGCTAGAGAAATTTCCCCATTCCCCCTCTTTTTGGACTGCATGAATCCTCTCCTAGATGGAAATATTCCTATATCACATCAGACGTCAGAGTGAGAGGCCATATCGTTTTCGAAAGTCATACTTTGTAACACTTTTGACGAAAACGAATGAAATTTGTTTTTAGTCGATGCATAAATAACACTTTCCAACCGTCATCAACCAATGGTATATTTAGCCGAAGAGCTCCCAGCTCGTGTGGCTAAGAGTTGCCTTGTCCAATCCCTCTCTCGGGTTCGAATCCGGGGGAACAAATTGTGCTTTGTGCATGGAATTTGCAGTAGGCCTGGTTTCGAGTTTTGTGCTCAGGCTTTGGCACCCCTTACCCCTTGACCTGCTAAGGCCTATTGGGTACCCTGAGATAGAGGTCTGATGGGCTAAGCTCGCTTACCATTACCCCAAAAAAAAAAAAACCCAACGTTATATAATATTTCATTAGCACAATCTATACGCAAACACCAGTTTACTTCATGCTAGCTAGTGACAAAGCTTTAATGCTTTGCCAATCACCATTCTCCATGTGAATTGAAATATGAAGTGAGCAAATCTAATACAATGAACTGCACTTAATATATATGTGGAAGCATGGGAAGCACCTTTTTTGCATATACGCTTGTTATTGTACGTTAACAATTAATTCAATCACACACTTAAATAGAAACTCACAATATAATTAGATAATCCTATACTAACTTTTTCTCAATTATTATAAGCCTATAGGCTAAGTATTATAAGTATATACAAAAAGTTTCACAAATAAAACATTGTGACTTACAAACAATAAACAATGCCTATCAGGCCTACGCTTCCAATAAAAAAATACCTATTACAGAGTTAATAAGTAATAACAAAATCTCCATTTTTATGCTAACTTAGGAGAAATTTTAATTATAGGGTCTCATACTTTATAGACTAAATCTAATGACTAACAGTACAAGTTTAGCTCTTCTGATGGATCTACACATAAACCCTAATATTCAAAATTATTAGCCATGTTAGCCTATGTAGGTAATTATGAATGCAACTTCTAAGAATTGAATATCCATATATCCAATACCTATAAACATAAAGATATTACAGTATAAAAATAATAATGCATTTCTTAATTTGGTTCTCTAAAACTCCAATGCATAGGGTAGATTTGTGCTTGCCAGACTCAAAAAGGTGTCGTTTCATATCATCTTTTATATTCTGTTAAATCTCAATTATATATGTGTCTCTTTTTCCGATAAATAAATGATTAATAAAAAAAGAAAACCCTTCAATGTGCAGAATATAATTAGGCAATCATCAAAATAAATTCTTCCTAGGACATCCTCATTAATCCTAGAATTAACAAATGCTAACTTCTCAAATCTCAAACTTCCCCTTACAACAACCATAATAACTAATAAGGGTAGTGATATATGTCTTGTTGTAAGATACTCTTAAATGTCTTGCCTTATCATAAATTAATATATTTTATGTTTAAAACTATAAATTTATCAATCATTATACTTAATTATGAATTGCTAACCTTAAATATTTTTCAGCTACGTTGATAAAGTATTAAATAATACCCTAATCGCATTAACTGTATCTGTGAGTATATATAATATGCGTATTTTAGAAATGTGATAAATTATGAATAAAAAGATAATTTTATACAATTTATAAGATGTAATATACTTTCACGATTCGATCATACCATTTTTTCAATTTAAAAACATATTGGGATGATTTTTTTTAGTTAAAATAAAATACTTATAAAACATCTTGCAATAAGACACTTAGCATTTTGCTAATTAATAAATGAAGGTAGTTGGTTGTTCAAATTCATTCATGCAAAAAGTCCAAGACACAAAGCTGAGCAACCCCCAAAAATGCTGTAAAATCAAATGATCTCAGTTCTCACACTCTCTTTTGCTTCCATCTGTACCCCCTTCTTAATTAGGGATGGGTCGGTTGCATCACCTTCATAAATTCATCGCTAACAAACCTCAGGAAGTTGAGAGAATGCTGATGTGATTATTCTTTTTATTTTATTTTTTTTTGGGCCGATCGAATACATTTTCTTTGGTGATGTGTCACTACCACGTACAGAATCTGAATATTTTTTTTTTCTCTACTTAATTAATTCTCTTATTGCATGAGAGAACAGACCTTCCCATATTTTACCCGATTTATTGATTGTATTATAAATACTACCTCTTCTATTGCCCTTCTCCCAACAAATCCCCCACTCTTTCAGTACCCCAAACACACCCCCCAAAAAAAGTCCTCTTTTTTGTCCAAATAATTTTGTGATATTATATATTATGAAGCTTCATAATCTACCAATCCTTGGATTCCTTTCAGTAAGTTGTTTCATTTTATTAAACATCATTTTATTCTAGTGATGAAAGTTGAGCTTTTAAATATGTTAGATTTTAGATTTGATTTCCTCCTTCTACATTGCATAATTTATCGTTGAAAGACCAACTCAACCAAAAGTTTAAACTGATGGTTGAAGATTCGGTAATATGTCTATACTCTAACACGTCTCTTCATATGAAAGACCTTCCATACCTTGCACAATAAATATGAGGGTTGTTAAAATTTAAACTCAAGATCTATCGCTTAAAAAAAGCTCTAATACTGTATTCAAATATCAATTCAACCAAAAGTTTAAGTTGGTGGTTGAAGGTCCAAGAATAAGTTTACATTATTAGACGTACGAATATTTTCTACAATCCTTAAATCACAAGGGGGAAAAAAGAACCACCCTACGTCCCTGTATACCCTTGTTCGTATGGATTATGCAGAGTGATTGCTTGCTTCTGTCTGTCCTTTTGTTTTTTTGTTGGTTCCAGGTGGCTCTTGTGGTGAGCCATGCAGCTGTACCACCTGAAATTTACTGGAAGAAAGTGTTGCCTAACACTCCCATGCCAAAGGCGATCAGAAACTCACTGCTTGATCCTGGTATTCATCTAGAAATATCTACCAGAAATTTTTTTTTTAAAGTTGTTCAAGACATATATTATGTACAATATAAAACTCGAACATAACTAATTCAATGTACGGTGCTAAATTTCTTGTCATCACGAGTCTCTTTCCTGGCAATGAGGTAACATGTAACGTTAGATATTACGTAGTAAACTTTATGTTTGTATATGCTGCTGTTGATAAAATAAATTTTCTGAATGCAGAATGGACGGAAGACAAAAGCACAGCTGTTTATGTAGGCAGGGGCGGAGTCACGGTGAACGTTGAGCCTCCCAAGGGAGGAGGGGTGCACGTGACCAAGGGCAAGCCAGGTGGGGGCCACACAAACGTCAACGTGGGCCCCAAAGGCGGGGTCGGAGTCTCAACTGGTGGAGGCCGCACAAACGTTGGAGTGGGGCCAAAAGGCGGCGTTGGCGTGACCACCGGGAAGCCTGGTGGAGGACACGCAAATGTCAATGTGCATCCAAAGGGTGGGGTTGGAGTGTCTGTAGGGAAGCCTGGGAAGAGGCCCATTTATGTAGGAGTCAAGCCCGGCCCGAGTCCCTTTAACTACGAATATGCTGCCACTGAGACCCAACTTCATGATGATCCTACTCGCGCTCTTTTCTTCTTTGGGAAGGACATGAAGCCTGGTTCCCATATGACCTTGCACTTCACTCAAAGCACCAATGGCGCCACCTTCTTGCCTCGTGGGGAAGCCGACCCCCTCCCTTTCTCTTCCAACAAAATGACCGATATTCTTCGTGCTTTCGCAATCCAACCTGACTCCGAGGAGGCTCATATCATGGCGGACACCGTCAAGGAATGCGAAGCAAAAGGCACACGAGGGGAGCAAAAATATTGTACAACTTCCCTAGAGTCCATGGTCGAGTATGCAACTTCCACCATAGGGAAGAACATCAAGGCGATATCTACACAACTGAACGAAGAGGAGCACAAGGTAAGGTACACTATATCCGGAGTGAGGAAAGTAGGAGGTGATGATAATAAGGTAGTTGCTTGCCATAAGAAGAACTATGTATATGCCGTGTTTTACTGCCATAGAACCAAGGCTACATCAGCTTACGTACTCTCCTTGGCCGGCGCGGATGGCTCGACGACTAAGGCAGTGGCGGTGTGCCATAAAGACACAAGTGCTTGGAACCCCAAACACTTGGCTTTCAAGGTTCTCAATGTTAAGCCAGGAAGTGTGCCCATTTGCCACTTCTTGCCTGAGGATCATATAGTGTGGGTTCCCGATACTAATTAGGTTCGTAACCTTTGGGACACCAAACCTATGTTAGGGTTGTTTGAAATAGTTGTACGTTTTCTTTTTATCTTATGTGACTTGTACTCATAGTTTATATTAACGTGCGATGTACCTAGCTAAATACAATAAATTTGAACACTAAGTTTAATTACGCTACAAGTTATTTCACAAGAATAAAATTGATTCCTATAGGATATATGCCGACTTCTACCAATATTTCATTATTATGCTCTTTTCAATTCATGCAGCCCTTGGTATGAAGATAAATGGGGTGGTGGGTTGCTAGAATTTCCATCTTCGTCATGAATATATTATCCCTTCATGAGCTATAACAAAATTATGAATGTTTTCATCCATCTTCGTCTTCTGTGCACATCCCAACTTCGATGGTTGTTCATTTCCTTTACGAATTCGAGGCGTTGGAATGTCAAAACTCCAAGTCCACCATCGATCATCTTTCTTACATCCATTTCATAGTTGAACTGAAATATGACTATATAATTGCATTTGGGGCCATTATATTACTTATATAGAGGGACACATTCATTTGGGGCCATTATATTACTTATACTATTTTCTTTTGAAAGATATAGTGAAAAGAAGTTAAGTAATTCAGTTTTAGAGAGAATATCAATTAATGCAAAATAATAAATGTCTTGCCACAAGACACTTAAAAAGTGTCTTATTTTTATTTAAAATGTATATTATTACGTATTAAATTGAAAAAAAATGGTATGATTGAATGGTGGAAGGATGTCAAAACTAATAAATCGTGTAAAATTATCCTTTTATACGTAATTTTTCACATTTACAAAATTACACATATAATATACTTTTGCAAATGGAGTTGGTCCGATTATGGTGTAAATTTTTATTTGTTGGCGAAGCTGACGGATGTTAAAGTTTTACAACTAATAATAAGTTGTAATTATTAAAAATTTAGTGATTTTAAATTTAGTTAAGACAAGACATTTAAGAGTATCTTACGGCGAGACATGTATCATCACCCTTAATTAATTTCCCACTTTTTATTCATAATTGACAATTTTGTGTTTTGTATCTATCATGTCCTTTTTAGTTTTTTAGCATCTTTGACTTGATATTTGCCATGCTATTTTTGGTTTCATTGGAATGGGTCAGAACGGAAAGGTACAGTTTGGAGTTTCCACAAATAGTCCTATATGCATTTACATCCAAAACATTTTTATTTCAATATGTGGTGGATATTCCTCAATCTATTCACGTCAAGCTGTATAAATAGCCCGTCTTATTGCTATTCATCTCACTACGCACAATTCTCTTTTTCAAAATAAATAAATCTTTTTAAAAAAGTAGAAAAAAAGGGAAAAAAAAAGGAAAAAAACTTTCTTTCAATCTTTGCATAGTAAATATCCTTCAATTCACTAGAAGAAAATTGAAAATGGATCCATACATTCTACGGATTGTTGCAATTTTCTATGTAAAATCTATGATCTTCGCTTCTTGTGACATAAAAATTTTGTTTTTGTTTTTCTATAGTCGTTTATAAGAATACTTATTTTGTATTTCTTGTCATCTTACTTGATGTAGTTTGCAATAACATTGAGTGAAGCAACGATCATTCCTCTAATAATTGGGGCAAAAGCAGGGAAGGCGGCACTCAAAGGGGGAGCAGCGGTACACATGGCTGGTACGGCGGGCATGGCTGCCCATGCCTTTCATAAAGGTGCAAAAGGAATGGCCGCCCACGCCATGCATAAAGGTGCGGTAAACAATTGAAAGAAATAATTAGACAACCGTACTAACATATATAGTGGTATCTCCTCTATGGGTTCTTACTCTTTTCTTCATACCAATTTCAATTGGATTTTTGGATTTCACTAACTCTTGCTTCATTGGGACATGAAAAATATAAATATAATGACAAGCTTACATCTCATGTGAGCTTAATTTGTTATATTTCATCTCCTAGAGTTGCAGCAAGCACCGTCATTATTAATACTGTGTTTGACTTTTTTTTTTTTAAATTTAGGGAAGAACAACCAATGTGTCAACGCTAATGTGAACAAGGAAATAGGATTTCATGGCAATGTCAATGCTAAAGCAGATATGAATGCTAGTGGTTCAATGTCAGGCCAAGCTTCAGGAGAAATGAACAAAAATGCCAATGGTAACATGAACAAGCAAGCAGGGGTTGAAGCCAATGGTGAAGCAGGCAAGACTGCATCTGCTAGTGGAAATCAAGAATCTTCAATGTCAGGCCAAGCTTTGCAACAAGCGAATAAAAATGCCAACGTCAACATCAACAAAAAAGCAGGGGCTGAAGCCAATGGTGAAGCGGGCAAGACTGATTTTGCTAGTGGAAATCAAGCGTCTTCAGCATCAGGCCAAGCTTCAGGACAAATGAACAAAAATGTCAATGTTAACACAAACAAACAAGCAGGGGCTGAAGCTAATGGTGAAGCGAGCAAAGGTGCAAGTGGAAGTCAAGCATCTTCAGTATCAGGTCAAGCTTCAGGACAACACAATGCCAATGCTAAAGCAGATATGAATGCTAGCGGTTCAATGTCAGGCCAAGCTTCAGGAGAAACGAACAAAAATGCCAATGGTAAGATGAACAAGCAGGCAGGGGTTGAAGCCAATGGTGAAGCGGGCAAGATTGCATCTGCTAGTGGAAATCAAGCATCCCCAATGACAGGCCAAGCTTCGGAACAAGCGAACAAAAATGTCAATGCCAATATTAACATCAGCAAACAACCAGGGGTTGAGGCCAATACTGAAGCGGGCAAGACTGCTTCTGCTAGCGGAAATCAAGCATCTTCAGCATCAGGCCTAGCTTCGGGACAAATGAACAAAAATGCCAATGTTAACACGAACAAACAAGCAGGGGTCGAAGCCAATGGTGAAGCGAGCAAAAGTGCAAGTGGAAGTCAAGCATCTTCAGTATCAGGTCAAGCTTCAAGACAAAACAATGCCAATGCCAAAGCAGATATGAATGCTAGTGGTTCAATGTCAGGCCAAGCTTCAGGAGAAATGAACAAAAATGCCAGTGGTAACATGAACAAGCAAGTAGGGGTTGAAGCCGATGGTGAAGCAGGCAAGATTGCATCTGCTGGTGGAAATCAAGCATCTTCAGTGTCAGGCCAAGCTTCAGAACAAGCCAACAAAAACGTCAATGCCAATATTAACATCAACAAACAACCAGGGGTTGAAGCCAATAGTGAAGCGGGCAAGACTGCTTCTGCCAGCGGAAATCAAGCGTCATCAGCATCAGACCTAGCTTCGGGACAAATGAGCAAAAATGCCAACGTTAACACTAACAAACAAGCAGGGGTTGAAGCCAATGGTGAAGCAAGCAAAAGTGCAAGTGGAAGTCAAGCACCTTCAGTATCAGGTCAAGCCTCAAGACAAAATAATGCCAATGCCAATGCCGACATGAACAAAGAAGCCAGGGTGAATGGCCAAGCTTCAGGACAAGCAAACAAAGACTTAACGTTTAACATGAACAAAGGGATAGCATTCAATGCCAATGGTCAAGCTTCAGGACAAGCGAACAAAGATTTACTATTTAACATGAACAAAGGAACAGTATTCAATGCCAATGGTCAAGCTGCAGGAGAAGCGAACAAACATTTATCGTTTAACATCAACAAAGGGATAGCACTCAATGCCAATGGTCAAGCTTCAGCGGGCATCAACGGGGGTGCAAAAGGCTCAGGTCAAGCTTCAGGTGGGTTCGGTTTTGGTGCAAAGGGCTCAGGTCATATTGCCGGTGAGGCATCCAGCCAAATGTCTGGTCAAGGCTCGGGTGAGTTGTCTCGCAATGGGATCCAAGACGGGCCACAACAATTCTCAGGCTCAGGCTCAGGATCCGACAAAATTGGCCGAGGATTAAGGCAAATTATTATATTAAACTGATAGTTTGGCAAAAGCAAAACAACTTCAAGTTTCACACAGTAGTTTAAATCAAATATTAGGATTATCATTGTCTATCGACCGCTCAAGCAACGAGATGAGTCGTGCTCCTCCAACTAGTGACCGCCAATGCCCCTTGGATGGTTATTGTAATAGGCCTAGTGGCAGTTTTAAAAGGAGAGAAGATTTGTGAAGCTTTTAATTAATCTTCAATAAAGAATCTTTGCCCTCCAATATTTTTTTGGTCCCTTCTTTTTTTAATGCATACATGTGTGCGGTAAGTAGGTATCTCTCTTAATATGCATCGTTTTTTATCGTATAAATTTGTAATTAAACGCAATTCTTCCTTGATTACAATATATTCGAATATTGTGAAGTACATTATACATGTGAATTCATATTTGTAAAGTACATAATGTGAATTCACATGCTCTCATATTATGTACTTATTAGAATTATCGGTGTAATGAGCCAATTAATTTGCACAATCTCAATAATACATTAGCTTGTCTTGTTATGTACGTTTGTGTTGATTAAAAGAAGATACTTGTTGGGATATTTGTAAAACTTTTTGGGTTACAACTCAAAATTAAACCTAGCAAATTAATCTCAATCTCAATGTACTCGTTATGTTTGGGTCGATTAAACTTTTAGTGTGCACAATTTCAACAATACATGCTACTGTATGGTAAATATTTTTGTATATGTATGTTTGGCTATCTGGAGTTTTCAAAAAAACGAAAAGCAGGAACTGTTTTTTTAATGGATCAACTTATAAGTGATATATACTTCTTCTCATATATCCAACCCTCCTTAAGCAACTGTTTCACTTATATAGATAAATAGTACATGATGTCATACTAGTAGCTTAGGGCCAGTGCTCTAGCATGCTCGGTCCTTATGAAATAGGAAGTGAACAAATTTAATAGATTCAACAATTGCACTGAAATGGTAATATTTCAACTTCCAATTTACTTCCTACAGTTCCCATTACGCATTGTGTGGAAGCATGGGAAGCACGTGCTGTGATCACCTAGACTTCAAAGCCTATATCATACACCTTGGAGTATGTATTCTCGGAAATGACATTAGTAAAATATATGTTAATAACCGCTCATATGACAAATACACATTGAAAAATGTATATATGTTAATCACCTAGACTTTAGATCTCACCTTCCTTCTCGGCAAAGGTAGAATTGACAGAGGATTAAGTGTAACTAAAATGATAACTTTTAAAATTGATTATGCGATAAAATGGAATTTACTGCAAGAAAAAATATGCAAAAATGAAAATAAATAATTGAAATTGTACGTTAACTAAATGTAGTTCCTCCAATCAATCTATCTATAATCTTCAAGTACTCCCGGTCCTCATCAAATCTCATCTTTCCGCCTACCAAAAGTAGAAAATTGACCAAGGATTAAGTGTTTAAGATGAAAAATGTACAAACATTAAAATAAGCAATTGAACTTACGTAGGTGTATTATTTCTCAACAATCACGTGTAGTTTTCTAGTCACAAATCACGACTATTTATGTGACTCACTATGGAAGTATGAAAGTGGATATTGTCACATGTATCCGCTTTGGAGAATTCCTCATCCTCCTTTGCCGTGGGTTTAGTCAAGCTTCCATTGATAAAGCCCAACTTATTTTTAGCTTTCAAGGCCGTCTTTACGATCCTCTCCAATAGATCATAACTTTTCCCGCTGAAAATTACCACCATTATCATCACACCGGGTCCTTCCCAAGGGTGGAGATATTAAGGCGGCTGAGGTTCAATCACGAACCTTTTCTTTCCACCACGCTCATGGTGTGACGTGCTTGGGGTGACTTCCACGGCGCGTCTCTGATACCATGAAAAAGGTGGGAGAGCCGAGTGCGAAGGCGTGAGATTGGGTATTAGATTGCCTTGGCTTACAGTACATCATGCAAGGGAATTATATACAACCCTACGCTACTTAACTTAAGTAACAAGATATCCAAATTAAAAGATTTCAAACCACAATCAAATACAAATTCCTTGACTAAAACGACTTCCTTCCTTAACACTTGCTTAATTCAATAGAATTTACTCTGTGCAGGTTATGAATTCTATTTCCTTAATAAGTTTATTAAAAATTTAGTGATATCCTAAATATGAGTTACTCAAAGCTCACTCTTTAAAAAGCAAAATATGGTAAAGTCTCCAGAGAAATTTGGGACTATCATTTTAGCTTTATTTTTCATTCTCTAATGACGCAAAGTTTACCCAAACCAAAAGTAAAAAATTGAAATTAATTTTCAAGAAAATTAGAGTGAGAGTTAATTGAGCAGAAACCATTATGTAAGGAATCCTTGATAGTCTTTGGCACTTTTGTGTGGCCACCTAAATGTTTCTTCCGATATTCCTCGATAGTAGGTTCAGTTGATAAAATTTCGGATATGAGTACATGGACAAGCATATGAAGAAGCTAGAGTTGGGAAAAACTGACCTGACACGATTGTCGATTCGAAACCGACATGAAGTTAAGTGGGTTTGGCTATATAGTTTCAACCCCTTTAATTAAATAAGTTGACACGTTCAACCCACTCAATTAAATAGATTAGGTTCAGGTCGAGATTCTCGATACGAAAAAGTACCTATTTAATCCGTTTAATTAAATAGGTTAAATAAGTCAACTCATTTTGCCATTTGAAATTTATCCATTTACCTTTTTATTATATAATTAAGAATACAAAATTTTAAGAATTGTGAATTATGATGAATCGGGGGAGTTTTAGAGAGTAATTGTTTACTATAATATGTAAATTTAATTTTTAACACTATGTAATTACGTATTAGTCAAAAATCTTAAAAGCGTAAATGGGTAATTAGACGATTGAACTCGGCTTATTTATCTTAAATGGGTTAAGCGGGTCAACCAGTTTAAAAACTAAATTGGTACAGTTCAAAGTTTTTCAACCCATTTAATAAACGGGTTAGGTTCAGATTGAGGATTTCTCAACCCGTTCAAGTTTGACACGAATACGAACCCAATCCAACCTGACCTATTACCCAGCTCTAGGAGAAGCTAATTCTTTTTATTTTGAACTATTCTAAATTCCACTTGAGGACCAAAATAGTGTCAAATATTCAGATTTTGACTCATAACTTGGGGGGAAAAAAAAAGATACAGATGTATAATCAGACAGATGAAATTTTGCAGACAATCATTTCCCTTCATTTGAAGCTCCATACATTTATCAGGATTTTTGCGGCATTTTTTTTAGTACTTAAGTGATGTTTTTTGTTATATACCACCATCGAGTCAATGTGCTTTGACTTAATGATTTGTTATTCTTGTCGTATATAATACGCTAATGTTGTTGGAAAATATAACGGAAACATATAATCTAGATACACCAAGTAATATTAGAGCGTCATGACAATATTATGTGATTATCACATTCAAATGGTGACATTAAGAAAGGTGGAGGAAAATATACTATTTACATATGATAAATAAGCTCTTTGATCAACAAATCACTAATTTAAACTATGCTTTACTTGACGATGGTATATTCAAAATAAATTAATGCCTTCAAAGTATATAGAATTGTATGTTGTTCGTGAAATATGAAGTAATGGTGTTCAATGCCACAAAGCATAGATTATTGATGTCTAAATACCCTTATTAATTTTGTTGGTAAAAGGGTCTAAATAAACGCTCCTAGAAACGCCGCTATTGTAAAGATGTACCTGAAGAAACAAAGTAACAATGATTGCTAATGTAGGACATATGACAAGTTAATTATATGTCAAAGGCTAAAAGCTCTTATTTACATAACTAGTTAATTGTTTCGGCTCATATAAGGGCATAAAAAAAGGGACTAAGTTTGTTCGGTAACTTTAATTGAGTGTTTGCATACATTATACTAAACAGTCAGTGCATGTTTGGAATATAAAAGTAAATATTATCCCACATGAATAAAGTAAAAAAAATATGAAAATGAATGTTGTCCCATGTTGATAAATTGAAAGGCTTGACTATGTATATAAGCTTATGATGAGTTAATCTACCTATTACCAATTAGTTTTAGGTTGGAACCTCATTTGAGCTTGTATAAATGACTCGTTCGTTAAAAGCTCAATTGACATAAAATTTAACATGGTACCAGAGCGGGTTGCTCGATCTCGATTTGTCAACATCCCCATTATATTAAAATTGTGTGTATGTGTTGGGGCTTGATAGTAGCCCACCCGTGAGGGGGCGTTTTGGAGTATGAAAGTGGGTATTGTCTCATATTGATAAATTGAAGGGCTTAGCATGTATATAAGCTTGTGAGAGTTACTTCATTCATTGCCAATTGATTTTGGGTTGGAATCTCATTTGAGCTTGTATATATGACTCGTTTGTTGAAAGTCCAATTAATATAAAATTTAATAGCAAGCCAATCCCACAACTAATTTGGTTTTCCTTGCATTTTCTTCTCCATTGCTAGCAAATGCCCATTCTTAATCGAGTAGAAACCATGCACATTCTGACTTCAACTCCAGATATTCTCATCCATAACCACTTCTTCACTTCCTAGAATTTCCATCATTAGCTATTAATCTATTATCCCTTCATGAGCCAGAAGCAAATAATGAATGTTTCATCCATCTTCTTCTTCTGTGCACATCCCAACTTCAAGGATTGTTCATTTCTGTGAGATTTAGTGAGAGAATGGATCACCCAAACTTGAGATCATGTCATTATATATATAGTAGAGAATACAAGTAAAATTACATATAAATCCCTATATCCTCCATTATGCCCTCTCAATCCTAGGGGAAGATGAACAGACAGATCAATTCTATGCAATAAAAACTGCAAATAAGACAAGCCTTTAGTGACGAAATCAACTGTTTGTGACTGAGTATAAATATATCAAATAACTAAATCTCCATCAGTAACCCACTCACGAACAAAGTGATAGTCCACAATAATATACTTACTATAATCATGTTGCACTGGATTGACAGACGTGTAGGTAGCACTGCGATTGCCATAGTAAATGCGATCAGGTGTAGAGAGGGTCACATTGAGGTCATAAACAAGCTTGCAACTCCGGATGGTATCAGCAACTGTAAAACCAATAGTCCTATATTCAACCTCAGTTGAGGACTTGGAGATACTATGTTGCTTCTTGGAGCACCAGATAATAATACTTAGGTCAAGAAACGCTACATAACTGTAGTAGAACAGCAGAAGTCCTTGTAACCAGCTCAATCAACATCAGAATAGGCGAGAACGAGGGTAAGAGAAGATGTCGTATGAAACCACAAACCATGATCCAAAGTACCTTGCAAGTATCAAAAAATACAATTGATAGTGTGCAGATGACTAGTACAGGGAGCATGTATAAATGACAAAACAACATGTATTGCATGTTCAATGTCGAGTCGAGTCATAGTTAAGTACTGTGAAACTCATACCGTACTCCTGTACTGTGAGGGTCTGCAACTAACTCGCCATCTGATAGGGATAAGGTAGTTCAAGCAGCAGAAGGTGTTCTAATAGGTTTACAAGTTTGAAGTTGAAATTTGTGGAGAAGATCAACAACATACTTTTGTTGGGTCAAGAAAAAACCAAAGGGGGATTAACCACCCAAATACCCAAGAAGTAGGGAAGATCACTAGGATCTTTCATAGCAAATTTCTCAGAAAGAAAGCCAATAAATTTATGAACCATAGATTCAGAATTACATGTTAGAACAATGTCATGAACATGAAGCAGAAGAACCAAAATGTGAGAGTCAGTGCGAGCAATAAAAATGAAAAGATCAGCATGACTACCCACAAAATCATGACACAATAGAAAGATGCTGAAATGATGAAACCAAGCTCGAGGAGTTTGTTCACTCAGGAGGTTGTTTCATATAAAACTCCTCCGTTACATTGCAACGCATTCTTGACATCTAATTGACGGATAAGCGAACAGAATGAGACAGCTCAGGATAAAAGAAGGCAAACATTAACCACTTTGATGATGGGACTGAACGTCTTATGATAGTTAATGTCTGCTTGTGGATGAAAGCATTGTGTCACTAAACAAGCTTTGTGCCTCTCACTGCTACTAACAGAATGATATTGTAATCCCATTTATATCCAAAAATATTTTGCTCAGAAGGAGGTGGAACCAAATCCCCAGTGTTGTTGGCAATAAGAGCCCAATGTTCCTCTGTCATGGCATTAACCCACTTAGAGTGTTTTTAAGCCTTGAAGAAAGGTTCAACTTCAGCAATAGCAGAGTCAAGGGATAAAATTGTCGTAGGCTTGACAATGCCACTTGGCATGGGTTTATATAGGATGCTTATTTACTTAATAAGTAGTACTAACGATAGGAATGGGCCTAGCGGAGTAGATAGCGGGCTAATGAGGGGAACTAGAAACCCACCCAAAAAAAGACCCTAGAGGAGACATACCTAAAGAGGGAGACAAAGTAGTAGGTAACTACACACATGAAGCCTAGGTAGGAGACGTAGGCCTAAGAGAGGACACAGGCAGAGCTAAGTCCAACCCAGACGAGAGGTGAAGGGGACTGGGCCTGTGTCGCAGTCCAGCAGAACGGGAAATGGCTATGGGACTACTGCAAGCAGTAGTGTTGAGATTTGTCCCAAATTCCTTTGCCGATTTTGGAGACAATAAATTATTTTCTTTTTTGAAGATTATTGCTTGACACCCAAGGTTCAAGTTGTATGGTTGAAGATATTTTGTTTTATGAAAATTATATTATTTTCATATTTTGTATTAGATATCTTTTTCCTTTTCTGTAAAGATGATACTTGGTGGCCAAGATCATATGTTTTGCGGGTTCGGTTAAACCCTTGGTACCTTTTGGACTTCCCTATAAATAGTAGATTGTTTAAGCTTGTTTGGAGCAGGGCATCTGGGAGTGTCTGTGTCTCTCGGCACTTTCCTCTCGGCACTTGCTTTTTCGATTTCACTTCCATTTTTTATTCTACATTTTATTGAGAGTTAGTGTTGAGAGATTTTCATTGTAATCAATCTCTTCCTTGGACGTTTACTTTGAGATCTTTTCTTCTCTTATTGATCTCTTCCTTGGGCATTTTCTTTGAGTTTATTTTGTACTCACTCATATCATAGTGGATTTTGTGCCGTTGTTGTCGCCCCTAGTTTTCTTCCGATTTGAATTTCCCTGTAAAAATTATGTGCCTACAATTATCTTTTTTTTTTTTAATCTTGTTTTATATTCTCCCATATCCACATCCTTTATCGCTTTTGTATTTACCAAGCTCGAATTTCAATTATTATTTTCTTAACAAGTAGGTTACGAGCTGTGCAGAAGGGACAATGGCCAATGGGGGAGTGGGTAGAGGAACACTAGACGCTACAGGACTAGGCTGACCCAATGATGAGACCATGATATCAGAAGTAGTACCCAAATGGAGAACTTCCTCGAGACGAAAAACAAAGGGTTGACACATATATGGAGCTTTGCAAACAAAATGGGTAAAGAGGTAGTAATTTTCATAAAAGAAAACATGACGGATCATTTCAAGAATATGCCAATGCTTTCTTTCAGCAACCCCATTTTGTTCTTGGGTATCGGAATAAGATTTGTGAAAATAAATGTCATGTTTTCAAATAAAGATAGCATGGGAGAATTATCAAACTCCTATCCCCCATCACTTTGAAATATTTTGATTTTAAGGTTCCTTAAGTTTTCCATCAGAGCTTAGAACTTAGTAAACAACTCATAAACTTCATATTTACGTTTCATTGGATAAATCCAAGTAAAACACGAATAATCATCAATAAAAATAGATATAATATTTGTAACCATGATGAGATAACACTAAAGAATGCTAAACATCAGAATGGATCAATTGTAAAGGAGATTCTATTCTATCTACAATCGAATTAAATGGAACTATGAGATTTAATTAGCTACGCAACATGATGTATGAGTATTGGGGAAAACTGATTTAAAATGAACTGAGCTATTTTCCCTTAAAAAAACCTAAAATGCTAGCTCCACAAAGGCCTAACCGACAATGCCAAAGGTTCTCCAGACTTTGTCAAGGCTACATTAGTAGAAACAGTGACTGGTAAAGCAGTAATTAGAATAGTATAGACAGGATGTAAACTACAAGCCTGCAAAAGGACATCACCCGTTATGTTGTCCTTGACATGAACATGGGAAGCGTCAAACATTGCATTACAATTATTATATTCTGACATAGCTATCTGACAAAAAGCAAATTATATTGAAGTTAGGAAGATGAAGGATATTTTTGAGTGTAGGAGGACGTTGTCTAGTGTGAGGAATAGAAGTGCTAGTATGAGCAATTGAAAGAAGGGTACCATCTCCAACTTTAACCATAGCATTGCCAGAATAAATGGACTTAGAAATTAACTTGCCACCATCAGTTATCATATGAAAGGCGGTAGCTGAGTCAGGGTAACCTGTTCATCAACAAACTCAAGATTAAAGGTAGCATATGCTTGGAGCACTGACTGAGGGCGAGGAGTGCAGCAATTTGGACAGTTCATAGCTAAATGTCCAAGAGTGTGACAGATCTAGCAAACAATGCCGGGACGAAAGCCTAAGATTCCCATAGATTGATTAGTTCTTGCAGAATCATGGTTGGTAACAAAAGTAGGAGTACTATAAGTACCAAACGATGAAATAACTGCATCACGCTCCTAGAAGAGGCTTTCTGAGATTGTGAGTTTTGTTGAGACGCATTTTTGTTGTTCCGATTGTTTCAACCATGACCACCCTTTTTCTAATTATTGTGGTTCCCTTTGTTATTACAATTTCCCTAGGCACCCCCTTGACCTTGAACGTCGGTAGTGGTGGCAACAAAGACTTGATGAATAGATATGTTACAATCTTTCTTGCAACTATGACATTGTTCATAAAAGAGCAATTTGGATTGCAAATTATCAAAGGATGTAAACCCAGGGAGCATAGAAAAAGCAATAACAAAGGAATCATTATCCTCAGGTAACCCAGCAGTGGTAAGATGAATCAATTCAAGGTCAAATACAAGGGATTAAATAGCAACTAGGGCATCAGCAACAGTCTTAATATATCGCAAATAGGAATCCATAGTCTGATTGGACCCCAAACTGATATTGGTTAACATCCTTTTTAAATCAAGAGCACGTGTCAAACTAGCCATGTTAAACCGCAATTCTAATCTTTTCCAAACTTACGTACTTCACTAAGGGGGTCCTTAGAAATCGTAGCAAACAACCAGACCAGTGATGAAGTCTAAGGGACCAACTGAGAGGATGAAAAAATAGGGGAGGTGGAGATCGAGCCATCGGAACTGGCCATGGAGACCATAGAAACATGTGGTGAAGACAAGAAGACGTGAGAGGTTTTGCGTAGAAGGCAAGAAAGAAAACCTTAGGCAAAACCTTAGGTACAATGCCCAAAAAAAAAAGAAAAGAATTGGTTAGGAGCAAAAAGTTTGGGAGATGCTGTTTTGGCTTTAACACCATGTGAGATTTAGTGAGGGAACGACTCACCTAAACCCGAGAGCTTGATATTGTATATAGAATAGAAAATACATTTAAAATTATATATACATCCCTATATATTTGGAATCAGCCTCTCTCTGGGTAGGAATACCGGTAGAGGTAAGGTTACCTATATCTGGATCTCCCCAAATCTCATGAAAGCGGGACTCACACTGTGAGGTGGTGGTGTCGTTGATATACATCCCTATGTATCATCTATTAATTTCCTAAGAAATTCGAGGCATTGGATGATCAAAACTCCAAGTCCACCATCAATCACCTTTCTCACATCCATTTCATAGTAGAATTGAAATATGACTGTATAATCGCTACTAGTGCAAATGCCAAGAAACAAATTCATTTGGTTCCGATACATTACTTATACTAATTTCATTTGAAGGATATATTTAAAAGAAGTTAATTAATTTTCAGAAATAATATTAATCAATTTCACATTTTTTAATCATAATTAGCCCATTTATGTTTTATATCTATCATTTCATTTATTTTTTAGCATTTGTGACTTGATATTTGGCATGCTATTTTTGGTTTCATTGGAACAGGTCATAACAAAAAGAAACAATTCCTCATTCCCACAAATTCTCCTGTATGCATTTACATCCAAAATTTTCTCATTTCTATATATGGTGGAAATTCCCCGATTTATTCACTTCAAGCTGCATAAATAGCCCATCTTATTGCTATTCATGTCACCACACACAATTCCCTTCTTCAAAATAAATAAATCTTTTTAAAAAAGTAGAAAAAAAGAAAGAAAAAACATTCTTTCAATCTTTGCATAGTAAATATACTTCAATTCACCAGAAGAAATTGAAAATGGATTCTAACATTCTACGGATTGTTGCAATTTTCTATGTAAAACCTATGATCTTCACTTCTTGTGACATAAAAAGTTTTCTTTTTTCTTTTTCTATAGTGGTTTCGAAGAATACTTATTTTGCGCTTCTTGCTATCTTATTTGGTGTAGTTTTCAATAACATTGAGTGAAGCAACAATCATTCCTCTAATAATTGGGGCAAAGGCAGGGAAGGCAGCACTTGGAGGGGGAGCAGCGATAGCAGGTGCAGCGGCAGCGGCAGCAACCATGGCAGGTACAGCGGGCATGGCCGCCCATGCCATTCATAAAGGTGCAAAAGACATGGCTGCCAACGCCATTCATAAAGGTGCAGTAAAAAATTTGAAGAAAACATTACACAACCATTGTGATACGGTGGTTTCTCTTCTATGAGCTCTTGCTCTTTTCTTCAAATCAATTTCAATTTGACTTTTGGATTTCACTAACTCTTGCTTCATTTGGACATGAAAGATACAAATATAATGATAAGCTTATATCTCATGCGAGCTTAATTTGTTATATTTCATCTCCTAGAATTGCAGCAAGCATTGTCATTAATATTATGTTCAACTTTTTTTTTTTTTTGTTTTTTAGGGAATAACAACCAAGGTGTTAACGCTAATGTGAACAAAGAAACAGGATTTCACGGCAATGCCAATGCCAAAGCAGATATGAATGCTAGTGGTTCAATGTCAGGTCAAGCTTCAGGAGAAACGAACAAAAATGTCAATGGGAACATGAAGAAGCAAGTAGGGATTGCAGCCAATAGTGAAGCAGGCAAGACTGCCTCTGCTAGTGGAAATCAAGCATCTCTAATGTCAGGACAAGCTTTGGAGCCAGCCAACAAAAACGCCAACGTTAATATCAACAAACAAGCAGGGATTGAAGCCAATAGTGAAGCGGGTAAGACCGCTTTTGCTAGTGGAAATCAAGCGTCTTCAACATCAGGCCAAGCTTCGGGACAAATGAACAAAAATGCCAATGTTAACGCAAACAAACAAGCAGGGTTCGAAGCCAATGGTGAAGCGAGCAAAAGTGCAAGTGGAAGTCAAGCATCTTCAGTATCAGGTCAAGCTTCAAGACAAAACAATGCCAATGCCAATGTCGACATGAACAAAGCAGCCAGTGTGAATGACCAAGCTTCGAGACAAGCGAACAAGGACTTCTTGCTTGACATGAACAAAAGGATAGCATTCAATGCCAATGGTCAAGCTTCAGCTGGCATCAACGCGGGTGCAAAAGGCTTAGGTCAAGCTTCAGGTGGGATCAGTTCTAGTGCAAAGGGCTCAGGTCATGGTGTCGGTGAGGCATCCGGCCAAATGTCTGGTCAAGGTTCCGGTGAGTTGTCTCGCAAACTGTTAGCTCAACGTGGGATCCAAACCGAGGCACAATTTTCAGGCTCAGGCTCAGGATCAAGATCTGGCAAAATTGGTCGAGGATTAAGGCAAATTATTATACTAAATTGATAGTTTGGCAAAAGCAAAACAACTTCAAGTTTCACATAGTAGTTTAAATCAGATGTTAAAGTAATCATTCACCATCGACCGCTCAAGTAACGAGCTGAGTCGCTCTCCTCCAACAAGTCGTGTGTTTAACTGCCATGCCCCTTGGATGAAGTAGGCTTATTAGTGGTAATTTTAAAGCAAAATGATAAGTGTCTTATTGCAAGATACTTTTTAAGTGTCTTGTTTTCACTTAAAATGCATATTATCATGTACTAAATTGGAAAAATGGTATGATTGAATAGTGGAAGAATGTCAAAACTAATAAATTGTGTGAAATCATCATTTTGCATATAATTTTTCACATTTACAAAATCATACATATCATATGCCTCCGTCGATGAGGTTGATCCAATTAGGGTGTCAGTTTATATTTATTAGCGTGACCGACATATATTAAATCTTTATACCTCATAATAAGTTGTAATTATTAAAAATTTGGTCATTTTAAATCATGAAATATATTAATTTGAGTTAAGACAAGACATTTAAGAGTGTCTTGCAGTAAGACATATATCATCACCCAATTTTAAAAGGATAGAAAATTTATGAAACTTTTAATTAACCTTCAACAAAGAATCGTTGCCCTCCAATATTTTTTCGTCGCTTTTTTTATATATACTTGTGTGTGGTAAATAGATATCTCTCCCAATACGCATCGGTTTTCATCATATAAATTTATAATTGAATCTTTGATTGCAATACATTCACATGCTCTCACGTTATGCACTTTCTGGAATTCTTGGTGTAAAGAGCAAATTAATATGCACAATCTCAATGATACATTAGCTTGTCTTGTTATGTTTGAATTGATTAAAAGAACAGCCTTGTTAGGATATTTGTGAAACTTTTTTTTTGGGTTAGACTCAAAATTAAACCTAACAAATTTATCTCAATCTCAATGTACTCGTTATGTCGATTAAACTTTTGGTATGTACTTTCAATAATATATACTGTTGTATAGTAAATATTTTCAGATATGTATGTTCCGCTATCTAGAGTTTTCAAAAAATGAAAAATAAAGGAAATTTTTTTATTGATCGACATATAAGTGATATATAATTCTTCACATATGTCTGGCCCTCGTTAACAATCTGTTGCATTTATATAGATAAATAGTACTTGATGCCATATTAGTAGTTTAGCATCGTCGCCTTAGCATGCCCGATCCTTATGAAATAGGAACTGAACAAATTTAATAGATTCAACTGCACTTAAAATGATAATAGTCCAACTTCCAATTAAGTTTCAATCGTTTTCATTACACATCTTGTGGGAGCATAGGAAGCCCATACTGTAATAGCTCAAAATGATAAAATTTCATATATGTCCTTATCAATAAATTGTTAGAATTTTCCAAGTATAAAATAAAAGTGGCAGATTTTTCTAGTACTTATCTGAAAAGATGGATAAGCATGATGCCTCTTCAAGTTTACGCGCATTATCCAATCCATTTCGATGAAAAGGTAGATAAGTAAGGTGCCTCTTCAAGTTTTACCCGCCTTATCTTATCCTTTTTTGGTGCCTCTTGGGGCAGGATCATTCCTCTATAGAGGAGTGAAACCATAATCACGATGATTCCTTTTTTTTAATAATCAATGTGAGTGACTGCAACACCCTCATCGATTAACATTCAAGAGAATCTTGAAATACATATTTGTTCTTCTAAGTAAATTATCCCTAAGATTATTTGTGGTGTAATAAATAAGTGTTAAGGAAAGTATTCTATTTCACGATTTACTTGGCTTATCTAGTACCATATTCAACCCCAAATTCTCTAACAATCTTAAGACTTATTTATAAATGGCTTCAATTCATGAAATGACTTCCAACTTTCAGAAGTTGGATAAGTTCAAGTGTGTCGGCTTCCGTCGTTGGCAGAAGAAGATGCACTTTCTTCTTACAACCTTGAATGTCGTGTATGTGCTCAACACTCCTTACCCATGGAGATGGAAAACAAGACTTTGGAGCAAGCCAGCAGAAGATCCAAGTTCAAGAACGATGACTATATTTGTCGAGGTCATATCTTAAATAGCATATCGGACGCCTTGTTCAATGTCTATCAAGGCATGGAATCGGTAAAGGGATTATGGGAGGCGCTAGAGAACAAATACATGATAGAAAATGCCTATAGCAAGAACTTCCTTGTAAGTCAATTTAATAATTATAAGATGGTCGAAGTATGCTCTGTTCTCGATCAATTGCATGAAATTCATTTGAATCCTGAGTCACTTCAAGCAACATAAAATACACATGGATGAGACCATTATAGTTTCCTCTATAATGGACAAACTTTCCTCCTCTTGAAAAGACACTAAAAGAACTTTAAAACATAAGAAAGAAAAAATGTCACTTAAGGAATTGGCTAACTATCTTCGAATAGAAGAAGAGTTACATATGCAAGATGAGTCAAAGGAGCATGTCTCCAAGATTCATGTTATCAAAGATGGTGAGTCAAGTCAAGTGCCTAAAGGAAACAAGAAGAAGCCTAACAAGTATAACAACAACAAGGGCAACAAGAAGGCTAAAGTAGTTTATTGGGAATGCAACAAACTGGGCCACAAAAAAAGAGATTGTACCATTTGGAAGCACAAGCATGGCTTGAACAACCAAAAGGCAAAGATAAAGGACAACTTTGTAGCCATAATCAATGATCAAATAAACATTGTCTAAAGTGGCAATGATTGGTGGGTTGATTCGAGTGCTTCCAAGCACGTGTATAAGGACCGCTCTTTCTTCAAGACATTAGTGCCGATTGAAGATGGAAAAGTGCTCTACATGGGCAATACTTCTACTGTTGATGTTAAAGGAATAGGCCAAGTAGAGTTAGTCTTCACTTTCGGAAAAATTCTTACTTTAAATGCTATATATTTTGTGTCGGAACTTAGAAAGAATCTTGTTTCTGGTTTTCTTCTTAATAAGTTTGGCTTCAAACAAATGTATGAGGTCGATAAGTTTATCCTGTCTAAGGGGAGTGTCTTTGGGGGAAAGGGTTATGCTAGTGGTGACATGTTTAAATTAAATGTAATTACTCCTTCTAGTGGTAATGAGATAAATGATTATGCTTACATGCTTGTGTACTCTTTATCTTCTCTATGGCATAATCGTCTTGGGCATGTTAATTATGAAAGATTAAAAGAGATGTCAAGACTTGAGTTAATTCCTGAATTTGATGGAAACATAGAGAAATGTAAGACATGTATGTTAACAAAGATCACTAGAAGTTCTTTTCCAACTGTTCAAAGAATCACTAAATTACTTGAATTAATTCATAGTGATTAAGGTAATTTTCATAGCACTCCCTCTTTTGGGAGAAAGAAATACTATGTCACTTTCATTGATAATTTTACAAGATATTGCCAAGTATACCTTTTACATGCTAAAAGTGAAGTACTAGACATGTTTAGGATATTTAAGAATGAATCTGAGTTGCACTGTGAAATCCTTATTATGACTAAGATCGGATATGGGTGGTGAATATTATAATTTAAGTTATTTCCAATCAACTGGTATAATCCATGAGGTCAAAGCACCTTATACACCACAACAAAATGGTGTGGCAGAAAGAAAAATAGAACACTAACTGAAATGATCAATGCTATGCTTTCTAAATCCGGATTAAGTGAAGGCTTTTAGTGTGAAGCGATACTCACAGCATGCTACATCCTAAATAGGGTTCCTAATAAAAGATATTCAATTACTCCTTGTGAATTATGGAATAAGAAAAAGCCAAACTTGAGTTATTTCAGAGTTTAGGGGTGTAGAGCTATTGTAAGTGCAACGCCCTAACCCCTCTCGGTCGTAGGTCTTACCAATAACGGCTTCAAGGATCGATAACTGGCCCCACAAATCATCACAAGTTTTTCCGATGTACTTCGTCCTCGCTCACACACTACCTGGGAAACTTCCTAGGAGGTCACCCATCCAAAGATTGTACCTCAGCAAGCACGCTTAACTGTGGAGTTCTTAAGAGTGAGCTTCCCGAAAAGAAAGGTGCACCTTTGGTGATATAAGTAGTCACTTCGATCCTTTTAAGTCACACTCGGGGTGTTACAATTACGCCCACTTGAAGTGCACAATGTCCTCGTTGTGCCTCACTAACCGACCAACTTAGGAGTCCTCTTGACCGGCGGTCCACAACTAATATCTTTATCCCGCTAAGTGACTGCCCATGGGCTCTCCATCCACTGGCACAACTCATGGTCGCGGGTCGATTCTGATATCATCTGTAACGCTCTGACTCCTCTCGATCGCAGGTCTTACCAATAACGACTTCAAGGATCGATGACTGACCCCACAAATCATCACAAGTTTTTCCGACGTGCTTCGTCCTCGCTCATACACTGCCCGGGAAACTTCTCAGGAGGTCACCAATCCAAAGATTGCACCTCAGCAAGCACGTTTAACTGTGGAGTTCTTAAGAGTGAACTTCCCAAAAAGAAAGGTGCACCTTTGGTGATATAAGTAGTCACTTCGATCCTTTTAATCCACACTCGGGGTATTATAGTAAGAGTCCCAGAACCCAAGAAAAGAAAATTGAAAAAAAGAGAAATTAAGAGCATTTTTATAGGCTATGCTACATTAGGTTTTTGGTTATAGAACGAAATGCTTCTATTACGGTTAACATCGTGATAGAATCAATTGATGCCATTTTTGATGAAACTAAATTCTCTTCAATTCCTAAGCCAAATGATCTTATTCCAACCACTATGACTCTAAGTAATGATGAAGAATAAGGAGACAAAGTGGAAGTAAGGAGAAGTAAACAGATTAGAAAGGAGAAATCCTTTGGTTCTAATTTCTTTGTCTATTTGATAGAGGGAACACGGGATTCCATTGAAAATGAAATACCCTATATTTATAGCATTGATTCAGATCCTAACCCTTTTAAAGAGGCTATAGAATCTCAAAATTCTTCCTTTTGGAAAGAAGCAGTCCAAGATGAGATGGACTCATCATAGAAAATAACACATAGGTCTTAGTTGATTTACTCCCGGGATGTAAGCCTATCACATCAAAGTGGATCTCCAAAATAAGAAGGAAAATAGATGGTACCATAGAAAGGTTCAAAACCCGGTTGGTCATAAGGGGCTTTAACCAAAGATATGGTATTGACTACTTTGACACATATGCACCGGTGGCTAGGATTGCAATCATAAGAGTTCTCATTGCTCTTGCTGCAATTCAAAAACTAGTAATTCACCAAATGGATATAAAAATAGCATTCTTAAATGGTGAATCAGAGGAAGAGGTGTACATGAAATAATCAGAAGGTTTTGTTGTTCCAGGCCAAGAAAACAAAGTATGCAAACTTATAAGATCATTGTATGGCCCAAAACAAGCATCTAAACAATGGCATCAAAAGTTTGATAAAGTAGTGCTATCTTATGGGTTTAGTATCAATGAATGTGACTAATGTGTATATTCCAAGTTTGAACATGAAAAAGGTCTAATTATATGCTTATATATTGATGACATGCTAATTTTTGGCACTGACTTAGAGGAAATAGAGAAAACTAAGTGTTTTTTTATTGTCCAAGCTCTCCATAAAAGACATGGGGGAGGCCGATGTTATATTCAGTATTAAGATCATTAGAAATAATAATGGAATCTACTTCTCTCAATCTCATTATATTGAGAAAGTGCTTGGGAGGTTCAATTATAAAGATTGCTCCCCAATGGCCACTCCTTTCGATCCAACTTACAAGTTAACTCGCAATGGTGGGAGACCTATTGCACAAATTGGGTATGCAAAGGTCATAGGGTGCCTGATGTATGCCATGACAAGCACGAGGCCGGACATTGTATTTGCCGTTGGAAAGTTAAGCCGGTATACTAGTAATCTTAGTAAGTTTCACTGGCATGCAATACATCGGGTGTTGAAATGCCTGAAGAAAACTCAAGATTATGGCCTATGCTATTCAGGTTATCCTTCGATTTTGGAAGGATATTCAGATGCAAGTTGGATAACTAATAAAGAGGATTATGCCTCTACGTCAGGTTATATACTTGCTTGGTAGAGGGGCAGTGTCTTGGGCATCCAAGAAACAAACTTGCATTAGTGACTCCACCATAGCTGCTAAGTTTCTAGCTTTGGCTGCAGCCAGTAAGGAGGCAGAGTGGCTGCAGAATTTGCTATTGGAAGTGCATTTATGGCTAAAACCAATGTCGCCAATCTCCATACTTTATGACCGTAGGACTACACTATCCAAGGTTTATAGTCATGTCTATAATGGAAAATCAAGGCACATTGGACTTAGACATGCCTATGTCCATCAGTTGATCAAAGATGGAGTGATCACAGTTACTTATGTGCAAACAAATAAGAATTTTGCAGATCCTCTAACTAAGGGTCTAGCAAGAGACTTGGTGTTGAGAACAATAAGGGGGATGGGACTTAAGCCCACATCTACAATTACTAGCAAGGAAGTCCCAATGTAATTCGTGGTATGACATCACGTTCTAAGTTCAATGAGTGACATCTTTGCATAGTGATTGGAAGCACTAACATATTTCATCCCAAGGTAAGAGTGCTTGTGTACTGCAATGTTATAAGAGAATGAGTTTTGTACTCTTAATAGATCTTGATTGAATAGCTTGTGTTACAGGAGCATATGATGTATGTGTGCGTGGAAAGTGATCCAAATCAAACTCAAACTCAAAACAAACCAAAGTGAAAAGAGAAATGAAATATGGATGGAATGGAAGAAGATCTTCAACACACAAAAAAAAGGATAGAACAAGATCTTGCAATTGAGATAATCCTTCACGGAGCCACTCAATGGCTTGATCTTGGGCTAATTCTCTTGTCTTACCCGAGGAATCACTCCAATGGAGAAGATAGAGAACCTAGAACACCACTTGAATTTGCCACAATTCAAGATATAGAATTAGGAATTTTAGATGCACTTTTGAGAAACACACTCAAAGTACTTTAATTGCTTTTGGAATTGGAGTACAAGCTGAATGACAAGCATCACACGCCCCTCCCCTTTTATAAGCTCAGCAAAAGACAACAAAAAGACTCAATAACTCCTAACAATTAAAACTAGCTAATGAAAAGTCTAAGTAAAATGAAAAGACTCATCATAAAAGGAGTGGGGGAGGTTACAAGGAATATTCTAGGATTTCTACAGCTGATTATTCCCATCTAGAAGCATCTAAAACGCGCACAATATCAGCCACACAATCACATGTAACCGAAGACTCTTCATATTCCCAGAATTAATCCTTGCAGCTGCTTCAACTTCAACAGAGTATATCTTCCAGAATACTCGGCCACATCATGCGTTCTTGGGCTTGATAGAAAGCCCTGGAAGTCTATTTTCTAGAATGGGCTCATTTGCTCAATTTGGATAAGCGATGTAAAAGTTATGGCCCAAACAATGCACCTATCTCAGACTGGACTGGATCAGAATAACGTATCTTTGAGTGATATTTTGCCCAATCAAATGACGTCCAAATTAAACAAACTTGGGCTTATTTTAAAGCTGAAATCTTAATCTTCCAAAGCATATGAGCCCTCAAGTTGTGGGTCTACTCGAGCTTGTCCAAAAGTTGCCACAACAATTACCTTCCGTAGGGACGAAGCGGGCACTAATTCTTCCGGAAGGAATAAAACTTTTCTACAGAGTTTTGCCACGTCTTTGACTTCTTGAAGCTTGATTGGGTCTCCCTTGGGCTGGGCTTGATGGTCTTTGGGCCGTTCATGATGGTCTCCATCATTGAAATGCAAGGTACTCTTGATCCCCATTTGGAAAACCCGTTTGGAAAGGCACTTTGACGTTCAAATAGAACTCCATAAAGTGTCTTTTGTCATGAAATTCAAATATTGGAATCAAAGAGGAGCCTTGCCATGCATGAACTTGTTTGAAACTTACCTCCCTTGAAGTTGAGTTTAAAGAATGAAAATGATCCCCTTGAAAATATACATCAGCATACTTCTAAGGTCTACCTAAGTGAGTGTGAAGTGTGGCCACTTCAAAGAGCAACAGGGCTTGCTTGATACACTCATGATTGATATGGACATATGTCTGGATAATAGTGTCAAAATTTTAAGTGTGTAATAAGATTTGTGTGTGAAATGTATCCAATTAATCAGAGAGGATGTATAGTTCAAAACCTTGTCTATTATTTACATTCAGATTAATTGAAATTATATTTCACTAAATAGAAGTTCAAATCACGAGATACTTCTCTTATGCATAAATCTCCTTACGTTCTTGGTCGTGATTATGTGTTTGCTAGAATAGCGGGGGTTTGCTCTATATCTTGGAAAAGGCAGAGGATTGTTGGAATTTTCTAAAAATAAAATAAAAGTGGCAGATTTTTCTAGTGCTTATCCGAAAAGATGGATAAGCATGGTGCCTCTTCAAGTTTACTCCCCTTATCCAATCCATTTTGGTGAAAAGGTGGATAAGTTAGTTGCCTCTTCAAATTTTACCTGCCTTATCCTATTCTTTTTTGGCGGCTCTTCAGGAAAGATCATTCCTCTATAGAGGAGTGAAACCACAATCATGAGGATTTTTTTTTTTTAATAATCAATGTAAATGACTGCAGCACCCTCATCGATTAACATTCAAGAGAACCTTGAAATACACACTTGTTCTTCTAAGTAAATTATCCCTAGGATTATTTATGGTGTAACAAATAAGTCTTAAGGAAAGTGTTCTATTTCACAATTTACTTGGCTTATCCAGTACCACATTCAACCCCAAATTCTTTAACACGAATTACTTTTTATTGGCATATGGTGTAATTTTTTCCAATTTTACAACAAATATGTCATTTCTATAAAAAGTTTTTTCCAAAAGGCTAACGAAAATAGTTTTTTCAAAAAGAGTTTTTGGAGCCAAAGAACTATTTACTAAATAGCTCTTCTTGTCCAAACATATAACTCCCTAAACCTAAATCCCCATTAAACCCTTAACTAGCATATAACTACGAGGTAATGGCAACACATTAATAAGTTCGGGCATTGTTGTCGCCCCTCAGGGGACAGGGCTGCACATAGAGATTTGGCAGCCACCAAATAAGTTGCATTTGCTAAGAACAATATCTACAAAAGATAAGTTTTAGGATTGTTAACAAACATTTAGAAGTAGTCACAATACAATGGTTTGATCACGTCTAAAATGGATTTACATTTCACTTAAGCTACACAAGCACGTAAAATCAAAAAGCAGTTCCCAAGTCCACAAGACAACTAAGGCCGAGAGTTAGTAATCACTGTCTTGGCCTGCTCCTCCTTATCCTTTAGCTTCTGAAGGTTCTTGCTTAATCTTAAATTGCTTCTCCTTCCTAAAACAATTTAGAAAACACAAAATAATAAGAAATGAGCTATAAAATCAATACATTACCCGTGTATCGTCAAATAATTATTTTGCAGGGAGACAGTGAGTGCGCGTGCACTTTTTAAACTATGCTTTGAAATGTCTTTTGAGTAGAGTTGTCCTAAGAATGGCTCATGAAACGAATTATTTTTTGGCCTGGACTAAGACCCGGATATATGAATAGCAACTATGGCATCAATGAACATATGAATTATGAATTTTTCATTTAATGAGAAAGGCCCAAAGCAATAAATTCTAAGAGCAAAAACTATAAACAATGAATGTTGCACATTAAATGATGAACAACGAAATAGGTCCTAAAGGTTCCAACAGACGAATAAATACTTGTTAATATTAGTAAACATAAATTTAAACATCTTTGAAGAGTAAAACAGTGACATACTTTTAACGAATATTTTGTTCCTCATTTAAGTGATTTCACAAGGCTTTCTCAGAAATAGATTCAATAGGACTTTATATTAATTAGAAATTTATACTTGTGAGTATTAAATCATATTGAGCATTTTTATAGGGATTGTAGCAAACTTTGAAATTTTAGTAAGTTTTGACACTTTAGTATTCTCACAAATTAACCCAACAATTGATAACTCTACCAACTTCTAATGTTTATAATTTGTTCTCTTTCGAAATTCGTTGTTTACTTGTTCACATGTGTCAACCCCATATCCAAAATCTTATGTTTACTTTAATATGTCCCTAATAGCACCACCCTATTCTAACATAGTTAATCCAATAATTGACATTGTCACTTATAGTATCACTAAAGCATAATTACGCTTTTTACTAATACAATCATACTATCAACTAATTAATCTCTAATCCTTACAACTAACACGACTTTCTTCCCCACTTTCAATTCATCAAACATTTCACCTATTTAGTACACTCATATCCTACATCAACATAGCTAAATTTTAATATAATTCACAACAAGCACCCATACTCAAATCTCATTTGGCCTAACACACGGACTTGCTTGACCTTCAATATAATTAAGGATGAACATTCATATTCATTCACCAAATGTTTGAACAAGCAAGTATCCACATCAAATCGATGTGCTTAAGTCCAACATAATCCATAACAAGGACTCACTCAAAGCTTATTTAACAAAATTATCATGAACCACCTTAAACACATTAGCATAATTCTATTCATCCTCCCCTTAAGCCCACTTCTTCATCCAACTTTATCATGCTTACCCATCCACATAAATCTCAAATAAATTGTCTCATCACTAAACAATTGAGCAACTCAATTTTATGAATTGAAGAATTTACTTTTCCACCCAATATGAATAATTTATATGCTCAATTGGAATAAAGATGTATTACTCAGATTCAATTGAAAAGGGTAGAAAGAGGAGGCTGCCTTTGCATGAATTAAGGTTAGCAATGTGAGAGGAGTGTGGGTGAAAGAGAAGCACAGCGCTGGCTGTGCTGAGGCCAAACAGAGGAACTCGGCGGATCCATGGTGGCGGGACTGCCCTGTTCTATTTTGGGCGAAACAGAGGAGTTGGGTGAGGGCGGCCAGGCACGACAGTGGCCATGTCGGCGGGCTCCAGGCAGCAGAGGCGCGTTGACGACGACACCAGAAGTTGATGGTGACTGACCGGAGCTAGCGGCAAGCAAGGGGGTTGGGCTGGTCGTGAGAAGGCAGAGAAGCTGGGGAAAAAAGCTCTTTCTCTCTCTCTCTCTCTTTTTTTTTTTTTTAATTTCCTTTGGGTTTTTGTTACTTTTCTAAATTTCTCAACTTAACAATTTCTTTTGAATCTTGCCTTCCAATTTAAAAACTAGACATCTTTTTTCTTATTTCTTTTCCCCTTTTTTTCTTCTTCTTTGTTGATTAGTCAAATCAAAGTTAATTTGATCCTATCTCATCTTTCTCCCTTTTTCACCACATTTCAGACATTGATCATACATTTGGTTTGTTTTTATTGCAAATTTTATTTAATTTCTTTAATCATTAAAAAATTAACTTAGCTCGATAACGTTTGGCATGACTCAGATGCAACGTGTACTTGCAAGCGAATGTATACCTTCACATGATTATTTGCAATTGGATATGCTTTAAGAAATTTTTCGATTACTTAATTTCTCAAATCGAATATTTTTTTCATTGATAAAAATGCGCAGCTCACTACTCTAATGAATATGATGATCATATTACTAATACAAGAATTAAATTAATTAAATATAATTAAGTGATGGGGTGTTGCAAAATAACTATTACTGCCAAACACCCCGTTAGACCCTTTTGCTAACAAAATTAATAAGAGTATCTAGATGTCAATAATCTATACTTTGTGGCATTGAGCACTGATACTTCACGTTTCAGAAATAGTGTAATAACTCAACCCTAACCCATATTTATTTATTTAAATCATATTTATTTATTTAATTAATCATATTTATTCATTTAATTAATCATATTTATTAATTTAATCACTCATGGTCATTTGTTTAGCCAAATCATGTTTATTAATTTAGTTACATTCAATTTATATATTTACCGAATTACTTTATGTCATTTAAATGTTTTGCTTTTATTTATCGTATTTAATCATCCCAGCTGGGGGATATTTCATTTGGGTCCCATTTTGCAACTCAAGTTTTCATTGATTGTTAATTCAAGTTTTGTTGACTGATTAAATATCGGATGAATAGATAGTAGGCTTCGATAATATGATTTAAGAAACTATTATTATTATCATCATCATCATCATCATCATCATTATTATTATTATTATTATTATTATTATTATAACCTCGCAAAAATTTAATTTCAAGCTACGAAAATGCAATCGCATGCAATTTATTTCCCATCCAGGGCCCAAATCTTATAAGCCAATCATAGCCCAAGAAGCTTGCATTGTTAACCATGATTTAAATCTAACCTTAAGCTTAACCATGGTTAGTCAAAAAGCTTCTTTATGGGAGGTTAAATACTAGTCAAGTTATGTTGATTCATTTCTAACCAAGTAAAACCCACACATACTCATCTTCTCTCCTCTTTCTCTCTCTTTTTAAGCTCCAAGTAAGTGATCTCAACTTGGATTTTTGATTTTTGTTTTTGTGATTTAGTTTTGATCATGTTCTTTGGAAGGAAACAATAATTATTTTGATGTTTTTATTGTGGATTGAGCTTGAAGCATGCTAGGGTTTAGGGGTTTGCCATGAACATGTTAGCTTAAGTCAAGTGTTGGATTTAGATTATTTTGTATATGATTTTGTAATCTTTAGTCTTATTGATGATTATGATGGTATTTTTGGTGATTTGGAATGAGTTGAAGGTGAGTTCAAGTTGATCATAAACTAGGATTCTAATGATATTACAAGGTTTAGCTCTCCTTTAATAGTAAGCATGTTATTTGTGTATAGTTGATTGAGAAATGAATCTTTGATGTATATGATTATGAAGTGAAATTGAGTATTATAGCTTAATATGGCGATAGAAAGGACCAAAGCTTAATTACATGATTTTAAGGAGTGATTTTATATGAGGATTTATGTGAAAAGAAAGGAGAAAGCAGTGATAGTGTGGCCGTAATTGACAGAAAACAGGGGACATTTTGCCGATAAACTGGTAATGATTAGTCCAGCTAAAAATTATGATTTTTGGTGGGTGGATAGATCAGTGAGTTAGATTTCAAATGCTTTTTGAATCGCCTTAATCCAAATTCTATGGAAACATTTATGGTTGTTTTGCTAGAACTGCGCAGGTTCAACTAAAACTAACACACTTGTGCTGAACTCTATTGTGAGAATCATATTTTGTACTGTGAATAAAAGTTTTTTGAGACTTCTTAATCTTTCCATATTGGGGTTTTAAGTCTCCATTTGAGGTCAAGGATGAAAGTTATAAATTTTTGAAATGAATTGACCTAATTTGGTGTAAATTGGGCTGTTATGACAATTTCTGTATAGCGTATACTTGGAGAAAAATTCTGAAAATTTACTGCAGATTCTTCATATTATTTTTGAATTTCCTATATGATTTCATGAATTTTGGTTAAGTATTTTAAGTTTGGTGATTTTTGGAAGCATTTTGAGTAATTGTATAAAGAGCAATAATAAAGATTGAGTGAGATTGATCATGCATTCATTTTTGTATATTGGGCCAAATAAGTTCATTAAAGGGGGGAAACAAATGTTATGGGGTTTAATAGGGCATTTAACTCAATTATAGAGAGAAAGGAAGACAAGTATGTATTGCGGGAGTATATTTATGAGTTATAGATTTTACAAAGGGAAATATCAAGTTTAATGAGTTTAATGGCTTATATGGTTTTCAATGACCCATTTGTAGTGGAAAACTATGTTTATTGGGCTTATGAATGAAATATGAGAAGTGGGGAGAGCAATGATTTAGGAAACAGCATTTATCGGATTTAGTGTTATATATGCCATTTTGAACCAAGATATATCTCTTTTGGCCTTAAATCTATATTATTAGTTCGTTTCAGAGGTATCAAAAAAAAAAATTAATCTTTCATTATAACCATCATGAAGGCCTATTGCCAAGAATCATTTACTCTTATTGTCAATCCATTTATAACCATCAAGGCATTTTCCTTTTTAATCTCATCTATCTTATTGTTGTTTATTTTACTTTCATTTAACTTTATATTAGATTAATTACTTTCAATTATCCAATTTTGGGGTTATCTTAGCATAACCTATCTTACAAGTTATGTGAGTTACTTGCTGAATTTCTATCAAAGTCACAAGTTATGTGAGTATCATTTACTGACAACACATATCTATAATTACATTTGTGAAACAGAGTCGAGGCCTAATTTATTGTTCCCCATTACGCATAAGTTTTATCAATTCAGAACATATTTATCAAGTGCGAATCCATTTTAAAGACTCAAGGTACGTTCATGCCTCTATCTTTAAGATTCAGCACCATTTCATCAAGTTATAATATCATTTGGTAAGTATACCAATGAATCAGGTTAATCAAAGATTTACCACATAATTAGTGACCCCGTCAGTGGTAGGGCAACGGTCGTTCAATCGGTAATACGTTGCGATGTCAAGCCAGGATTCCCAATTGACCTAGCAAGTGTGCACCTATTCATGGATCGCCATATCTATCAAGGGGTTCACTTACAGATAATAATGAGCAATTTAGTTCTATATTACTTACATTTCCATTGCTATTGTGAATTAAATGAATTACAAAGGCGGGTACCCATCAACAGTGTTTCTTGGCTCATTTTACAATACAGGAATGCATGTACTGAGTTTTAACTCATATTTTTGAATTGTTTTTATGTTTTCCATTTTAGGCGATGAAGTATCACATGTTTCTCCATTTAGCAAGCTCTTTTGGAAGTCATCATATACTCACAGTGGATTCAGCATAGCAAGAATATTGGGATCAACCTCAAGGTCAAGTTGGGTCCATATTCAATATAATTGTATAATGTGGAGTGCTAGTTAGCATATGGTACGATTAAGTCGATTATACTGAAGTTGAACTATTATGGACGTTGGACTTGGAGTATTTCAGTTTAATAGATATTGTGATTATGAACATGAGTTGCAAGATTAAATGGTTTCAGTGTGCGTTGTCCTTATCAGGATGGCGGTAGCGCCTTCCACCATTAAGTCCTTGGTTGCAATTATCTATGAATCAAGTAATTAGCAATTTGGGGGCGTTACATATTTAGTATCAGAGTTAAGGTTTTAAAGGCTACTGTGAGCTATCAAGTGTTTATGAGTTAGCTATCAACGTGTGTATCAGTTATATTGGACCAGTTAAATGAGTTATTGACTATAAGTTCATATGTATGGGCATACATGGAGGAACCATTTCCATTTGGATGACTCAATAATTTGGTAATATCTTGAAATTCGAGCATTAGTAAAGTAGATTGTGGAAGCATTTGGGTCACCTGTTAGTGAGGCATGCTCTCATTTATCTGGGAGTTGTATTATATGTTTCATTTCTCTCATTTGTTTAAATTTTTGCAATCATGTACTCTGGGTGTGTGACTCGTTGAGTTATGAAGTCCGGCGTGTGGCCGTTGAGCTATTGAAGTATTTCTCTCCATTTTAGGTATCTATTGTAAGGCTTTAAGCTGGATTTAAGTCAGTTTTTAGGCAGAACTCTGTCTATTTTACCCCAGAATTTGAGAATTTTATTGGGATGTGTTAATATACCTGATCTTGAGTACAGTGATGGTTGAAACTCGATGTGGGGATGCCATTTACAACTTCTTAAGGGATTAATACAGTGTCAAGTTAGATGTAAACCTCTAGATGAGGAAATCCCTTATAGGGCAATATCTTTGAAACCAATATGAGATGAACATTATAATGAGTGCTTATATATGATGATAACAACTAGTAGCTTATGGTATGCTACTTGGCATTATATAGGTGGTACAAGTAAGATTAAGCTGCCATGTATAGGAATTATCTGGTCTTGATATTAAGACTTTACATCAGAATGCTTTCATTACTTCCTGTCATTGACTTATTTCTACCCTAGTTACCTTGAATTGTTCAGAGGCATCATTTCTTTGCCACTAACCCTCTCTTGATTTGTAATGGAGTGTTTATGAAAAATCTCATATATAGTCTATGGGGAGTCCTTCAAACATATCTGAGCAACCTTTCTTATAGGCGATTAAAACCCGGACAGTCATAATCATTTAATTCTCTGTTTTCATAATGGAGCCTATAATGACCCCTGGTATATGTTACTATGTGATTTACAGTTCTTTACTAGTACAACCTATCTTATTAATGATAAACAACGGTTTATGCTATTTTCATCTACCAGCAGTTTCGAAATTTATATGCCTACCCAAGACTTCCATTTACTGCGGAATGTGTTATTGATGGATGCTATCATGTTCAGCCATAAGACTGACTCTTTCATCTTGACGTATTGACTTTTCAAACACCAGATGAATAAAATTTCCTTCCGGTGGTGTTGACCCTCATCTTCATCAATTTACTCATATACGGGTACCTTATGACTTTTCAAATGCCTCTTTGGTAATCTGTTAGATTTCTTCACCTTCAATACTTAATACTCCCTCTCAACTTCATAACATCATTCATTTACTTTACTATTATGACCATCATGAATAAACTGGATGTCTTGTATATGCAGATCATTTATATACCTTACCTCTTTTATTACAAATCTTCATCCTTTCATTCATTTAGCTTACACACCGGTCCTTTATAACCAATAAAAAAAAAAAATCTTTGTAAGAGTTCATAGTGTGGTTACATCTCTTTACACTTTAGATCGTCCCTTTGTCTTTTAAATTTACTGAGACCAGTAAGCAGTTGAATATGTTATCTTTTATAAATATGCCTCTATTAGTATTGCTGGAACCATATTCATTTGGCATTCAATCCAGTTTCATTGGCATACCTTGTTATCATTATGGGGATGAACTGATTGTGTACTTATAGAAGATGACTTGTAAAGATCTTAAGGCTAGTTTGAGAAATGAAGGAAAGACTAGACGTGTGTTTCTATGGACCGAGGAAAGAAAAATCATGTTTCCGCCCTAATTACACTGTGCAAGCAAGTGAGTTAACGTGTCGGTAATGTATTGAATATTAGTGATATGCCAATCACACTCGATATATACATATCCATAATTGCAGTTTGTGAATTTAGAGATGTTTCATCTGAGGACTTTCAGAACTGTTTTCCCCTAAAAAACATTGATTTTCAGATTAACCTAGTTCTTGGTGCTCAATCCATTTTCAAAGCCTCTATCACATGACCCCCAGCAGAGTTCAAGGAACTAAAGATTCAGTAAGATGAGTTGTTATAGAAGGAAGTTATTTGACCAAGTGTGTCGCCGTGGGAAACCCTAGTTTCATATGTGTGAAGAAGGAAGGCAAAACCTTATCATTGTGTACTGCGTACAGAGAGTTGAACAAGATCACTATCAAAAACAAGTGCCCTATACCTTGAAGAAATTATTTATGGGATTAACTGCCAAAAACAGGAGTCTTTTCTATGTATGATTTGAGGTCCGGATATCACACCCAAACCATGCAACCACAGCTTATCTTTTGCAAGAATGTCCTTTCATAGTAATTCTTGAAATTGTTTGCTTGTCTCATCTTTAAAACTTGATACTATCCAATATTGTTTCATTTCCCTTGTATTTCAACCCGATATTTCCTATTAGCATGATCTTCTATGTCTTTGCAAACCAATTGTTTAACGTGCAATACATTTTTCTTCGACCTTATATGGTTGTCAACAATCCAATGCTCTCGACCTTCACCATCTTTATTTCATGATCATGAGTTATAGTTCATACTTTTGAGAGCCGATTCACACATCTACCTTATATCTCATTTATTCATAATGATAAGCTTATATAACTTGTTCTGAATTTATAATGTAATTCAACTTTCATTGGTGTGGATGATTGCGATTGTCATAATCCCCTTACTCTATTTACTTTAAACTTCAACTCCCACACATATATCTTACATTCTGATAAATAAATTTCCGCATTCTCTATTTAATTTTATTGTTATACTCGAATTGGCTTCATATCAGCAAAGGCATACTCCTATTGTAACTTGCTCAATCTATTTATCTAGTCGTTGGCACTTTGCTCATCCAATCTATTTATCTATCCATTACAATTTGCTTGTCTAATCTATTTGTCTATCTATTATACTTTACTTATCCAATCTATCTATCTATTTATTGCACATTGCTTGTCCCATCTATCTATTGCACTTATCTTGTTACTTGTAGTTATAAAGTCACCTCATTAAAACTCAGTCGCTTGTCATCTTGTTTCCAACTTATCAGTTAAACTCGAGTATAACAGGGCCACCTTTCTCCTTGGTTGATTATTTATTGGACCCTTTATGATCCATATTTATAAATCACAATTATTGTGTCATTATATTTAACAATTTATGGTACACCTATGGTTATCTTTATTCTAACACCCCATGTTAATCCCTCCTTTATAAATCTTTTCTGGTCTCATTGTTTATTTCTTTTGTTCCTAATGACTCACTTGACTACCAATTCCATCATTTTCATCTCTGATCATGTTTATTCTAGCATCTAGTTCAGACTTAAAGTAGATCTTAGACTAGTCTGATAAGGAAAGATCATGTGGTGTTTTAAGAACATCAGATGAGGACATTTTGATAAGGGCATAATCTCAAATAATGTCTAGCGGTATTAGAGTAAGTTAGAAGCAGTATCGAGAATAATGAGACAGTTCAAGTATATGCTAAGGTGACACAAGGACTACACAAGAATCATATGATCATTTTAACCAAAGAAGGAGACAATCAAAGTTCATATGAGATATAAAGTATTTCAAAGGGCTTTTCTAGTTAAGGGTGTCAAGAAACTGAATATCAGAAATAATTGAGTCCTCATTACATTAGGTTTTATGAGTCAGTATCATAGTACTTATTAGTGGTCAAGACAGAGAACCAGTAGAGTAGAGTACCTCCTTTGCAGTAACAAGTTTTTCTTTTAAAGAGAATATCAATTTTGAACCAAAGTAATCGAGTCAGTGAAGTCACTGAGGATCTAGATACTTGATCGCAGGATTAAGCAGCTGCGCACTCTAGGGCTAATCATACCTCTTTGGAGGGAAGCAATCAAAACCAACTATCCATACTTGAGGTGGCATTGCATATATAATCAAAATCATAAGTTTCGAGGATGAAATTCTTTAAGGGGGGAAGGCTGTAATAACTCAACCCTAACCCATATTTATTTATTTAAATTATATTTATTTATTTAATTAATCATATTTATTCATTTAATTAATTATATTTATTAATTTAATCACTCATGGTTATTTGTTTAATCAAGTCATGTTTATTAATTTAGTTACACTCAATTTATATATTTACCGAATTACCTTATGTCATTTAAATTTTTCGCTTTCATTTATCGTATTTAATCATCCCGATTGGGGGATATTTCATTTGGGTCTCATTTTGTAATTTAAGTTTCATTGATTGTTAATTCAAGTTTTGTTGACTGATTAAATATCAGCTGAATCGATAGTAGGTCTCGATAATTATGGTTTAAGAAATTATTATTATTATTATTATTATTATTATTATTATTATTATTATTATTATTATTATGAAAATGCAATCGCATACAGTTTATTTCCCATCTCGGGCCCAAATCGTATAAGCCAATCATAGCCCAAGAAGCTTGCATTGTTAACCATGATCTAAATCTAACCTTAAATTTAACCATGGTTAGTCAAAAAGCTCCTTTATGGGAGGTTAACTACTAGCCAAGTTATGTTGATTTATTTCTAACCAAGTAGAACCCACACACACTCATCTTCTCTCCTCTTTCTCTCTCTTTTTAAGCTCCATTTTGGAAACTCTATTGTGGAAATCATATTTTGTATTATAAATAGAAGTTTTTTTAGACTTCTTAATCTTTCCATATTAGGGTTTTAGGTCTCTATTTGAGGCCAAGGGAGAAAGTTATGAATTTTTAAAGTGAACTGACCTGCTTTGGTGTAAATTAGACTGTTATTGCAATTTCTGTGTAGCGTATACTTGGAGAAAAATTCTAAAAATTTTACTGCATATTGTCCATATTATTTTCGAATTTTCTATACGATTTCATGAATTTTGTTGAGTATTTTGAGTTTCGTGATTTTTGGAAGCATTTTGAGTAATTGTGTAAAGAGTAATAATAAAGATTGAGTGAGATTGATCATGCACTCATTTTGTGTATTTTGGGCCAGGTAAGGTCATTTAAGGAGGGAACAAATGTTATGGGATTTAATAGGGCATTTAACTCAATTATAGAGAGAAAGGAAGACAAGTATATATTGTGGGAATATATTTATGAGTTATGGATTTTACAAAGGAAAAGGCCAAGTTTAATGAGTTTAATAACTTCTATAGTTTTCAATGACTCATTTACAGTGGAAAACTACATTTATTGGGCTTATGAATGAAATATGAGAAGTGAGGAGAGTAATGATTCAGAAAACAGTATTTATCGGATTAAGTTAGTGTCATATATGCCATTTTGAACCAAGATACATCTCTCTTGGCCTTAAATCCATATTATCAGTTCGTTTCAGAGGTATCAAAAAAAACAAATCAATCTTTCATTATAACCATCATGAAGGCCTATTGTCAAGAATCATTTACTCTTATTGTCAATCCATTTATGACCGTCAAGGCCTTTTCATTTTTAATCTCATCTATCTTACTGTGGTTTATTTTACTTTCATTTAACTTTATATTAGAGTAATTACTTTCAATTATCCAGTTTTGGGATTATCTTAGCATAATCTATCTTAGAAGTTATGTGAGTTATTTACTGAATTTCTATCAAAGTTACAAGTTATGTGAGTATCATTTACTAACTACACATGTCTATAATTACATTTGAGAACAGAGCCGATGCCTAATTTATCGTTCCCCGTTATGCATGAGTTTTTCAATTCGGAACATATTTATCAAGTCCGAATTCATTTTAAAGACTTAAGGTACGTTTATTGCCTGTATATTTAAGATTCAGCACCATTTTATCAAGTTATAATATCATTTGGTAGGTATACCAATGAATTAGTTTAATCAAAGATTTACTACATAATTAGTGACCTCGTCAGTGGTAGGGCGACGACCCTTCAATCAATAATGCGTCGCGATATCAGGCCAGGGTTCCCGATCAACCTGATAGGTGCTATTAATGGATCGTCATATCTATCAAGGGGTTACTTACAGATAATAATGGACAATTCAGTTTTATGTTACTTGCATTTCCATTGTTATTGCGAACTAAATGAATTACAAAGGTAAGTACCCATCAACAGTATTTTTACACTTATTTTACAATACTGGAATGCACGTACTGAGTTTTAGCTCACATTTTCGAATTGTTTTCATGTTTTCCATTTTAGGTGATGAAGTATCACACGTTTCTCCATTTAGCAAGCCCTTTTGGCAGTCATCAGATGCTCATAGTGGATTCAGTATAGCATGAATGTTGGGATCAACCTCAAGGTCAAGTTGGGTCTATATTCAATATACTTGTATAGTGTAGAGTGCTAGTTAGAACATGGTACGATTAAGTCGATTGTACTGAAGTTGAACTACTATGGACTTTGGACTTGGAGTATTTCAGTTTAATAGATATTGTGATTGTGAATATGAGTTGCAAGATTGAATAGTTTCAGTGAGCCTTGTCCTTATCAGGACGGCAGTAGCGCCTTCCATCATTAAGTCTTTTGTTGCGGTTATCTATGAATCAAGTAATTGGCAATTTGGGGCGTTACAAATAGCATCCAATTCTTACGTATGTATTTTGAATATACCATCATCAAGTAAAGTATAGTTTGACTTAGTGATTCGTTGATCCGATAGCTTATTTATCATATAATGGTATATTTTCCTTCACTTTTCTCAATGTCACCATTTGAATGTGATAATCAAATATATTGTCATGACATATACTTTGACTAAGTGTAGGCACTAAAAAAATAATGAAAGTGCCACATCAAAAACTTAATATAAATTAATTATTTTAGATTAATCCATTTAATTAATTTAATTTATTTAAATAAATTGGGTCGAATCAACTATCAAGTCATGACCCAAGCAACTACCAAATCAACGTTCAAATTAACTATTAAATCACTAGTCAGATGGACTAACAAGTGAAAGGCCCAATCAACGGTCTAAGAAGGCGAATAAGTCGCAAACCATAGTAGGAGAGGGAATTCTTTCTCTATAAATAGAGTATGATTTCCTCCTACTCTGGGGGTGGAAATTAAGATTCATTCACTTCAAAGGCATTATGAAGACTCAAATTATTAATTTTTTTAGAGGAAGACAACAACCACAATCAAAGTACGTGCCGTTTATTTTTGAAGATCAAAGAAAATTCGTCTTTATTGAGATCAAGCCTTTTTGGTTCTCTTCAAGATCAAATTGATTGAAATTCAATTAAAGGAAGTCAAGTCAATAAACTTGATCGAGATTCAAGTCAATCAAAATTAAATTGATTGCAAAAAATTTTTCCAATTATGTTTCAAATCTTAATATTTGAGTTTGACACTATTTTTGGCCTCATTGGAATTTAGAATATTTCAAAATAGCTTCACCATATGCTTGTCCGTGCACTGATATCCAAAATTTTCTCATGCGAACTCACGGAGGAGATTCATCAATTTTATCCACCCGAACCTCCTATAAATTAAGACTCCCAACTCATCTTGTTCATCTCATTTTAAGTCTTAGTTCCTTCTCTTTGTTATCATTAAAAAAAAAATTAAAATTAGTAAAAAAGAAAAAAAAAAAGTCCTCCACACAGTAGACAAATATATTTAAATTCACTGGATTTACAAATGAATTCATCTATCCCATGGATTATTTCTTTCTTCTATGTAAATTCTATCATCCTTAGTTGTTAAGTTAAGAAAATAAAATCATGCTTCTCTTTTTGTGAAAAATTGAGAATTACTTTGTGCAAGTTAATCTATATTTTGTGTTTTTTCCTCTCACTATTTCTGCAGCTTGCAATAACATTTTGTGATGCGACTAAAATCCTTCCTTTAACAACCATGGGGACCTGCAGAGCCCTTCATATGGACGTTGAAGAATATTGGAAGAAACAATTTGGTGGCCACACAGATATGCCAAAGGCTATCAAGGATTCCTTACAAAATGGTTTAATTTCTCCTCAATTAACTCTTACTCTAATTTTCTTCGAAATTAATTTCTGATTTTTTACTTTTGGTTTTTTTGTAAACTTTGCTTCATTAGGGCAAGAAAAATAAAGCTAAAATGATAGTTCCGAGTTTCATTGGAGACTTTACCATATTTTGATTTAGGTTTGAAAGGTTCAAGATTCCAAAAATTGGAACGTAAAAATAATAAGTTATTTGTGTGCGTAATTCATCTCCGACAATATATTATTTATCCTCATGTCATTATCATATGTTTTTTTTCAATAATCATCATGGACATGCTTGCTCCATACTTGCTAATTCTAAATTTAACTTTCTTATTTAGGAAAAAACAATCCATATCGAGGACAAATGGATAACAATTCGATGACCAGGTTTAAGAGTTATGTTCAACGTAAAGCCAATATCAACAGGCAAGAACAAATAAAGTACAATGCCCATGGTGTAGCAAGCATGGATGGGAGTGGAAATCAGGCATCTTCAAGCGTAGGTCAAGCTTTTGGGCGAGGATTAAGCCAAATTATACGGCATGCATCAAGTGAAGTTACAAAAGAACCCTCACATGCTGCGTCAAGCCAACCTCCAAAATCAAGTCAAGTAGCTAACCATGTTTTAAGCCAAGCCCCAAGTCAAGAATCAAGTACTCCAAAAGGTTTGGGTGCCCCTACGCGTTCCCCCCCGGCCATGCAAGCCGCTGCTCCTAGGAATGCCGTGGGAAGTCCTAAGTCTACAGAAGACATCAAAGATTCAGTTGCTTCTCTATTTTTTGCAGAGGCGGATTTAAGTTCAGGGAAAAATATGAACCTTCATTTCACCAAGAGTACTAATGATGCTCCTTTTCTGCCCAGAGATGTGATTAACAAGCTCCCTCTCTCGCTCTCTGATTTCCCTGAGATCTTACGCCACTTCAACCTCAAGCCTGACTCGGGACAAGCTGTCATAATGAAGGAAACCCTAGAATATTGTCGCGACACTAGGGGGGAAGACAAATGTTGTACGTCGTTAGAAACCATGGTTGATTTCGCGGCCATGATGGTAGGAAAGCAAGTCAAAGTTATCTCAGCGAATGTAGATAAGGAGATGAAGATGGAGTTTAAGGTGCAAAATATCAAAAAGTTATCAAGTACTCCTAAGGGGGTTACATGCCATAAAATGCCCTTCCCTTGTGCAGTGTTCTATTGTGAAAAGATTGAGCATGTTACAGTGTTTATTCCAACACTTGTGGGAACTGATGGCACCACAATCCATGCTCCTGCAATTTGCCATGATGATACTGATTCATGGGATCACAATCACTGGTTCTTTCATGAAAACCTTGATCATATTTTGCCTGGAAGTGGACCTTTTTGCCATTTCTTGCTTGATGATGACGTGCTTTGGATCCCTCAGTAAATCCAGTTCTTATACAGCAGGGTAGGCTTGGTTTCTGTTCGTTGTTGTGTTCTCGATTTTTCTCCTTTTTTCATTTTGAAGATAGATGTTGAGTAGCATGCAAATGCATGCATTGTTGCATGTATCTTTAGAATGGATGGGCACAAATGTCATCAATGCTGTTACTAGGTCATGTTAGGAAAGACTAATGATTTAGGTAAGAAATAATTATCTGAGTTAGTAGTTCTATAATAGATAACTGTTTTGTTTTAACTATTAGCGAACATTTGTTGAGATTAACATTTTAAGGTGTATTAAATTTACCTATATTGTTAGTTGATAAATTAGATGTACATTATTGAGATAAAAGGGCACCAATAATTTGTTTGTTCTATATTAGATCAATGAAAACTATCTTGCACCGATACCCCAAAACAAAAAATGAGACCCTATCTTAAAAATGTCATAAGCTAAGTTTGTGTAATCAACTCTACACCTGTAACATCATTTAATTTTGACTACTAACCACATTGTGCACGAGATGGAGAGAAAATTTATTGCAAAGAAATATAAAACTATCAGTAAATCTCCTTATAGACTAAATAGCACGTTGAACAACGAGAAAAACAGAGCTTGTCACCAACAATTATGGTTAATGACAGACCATTATCAAAGTAGGCAGAGGAAATTAGGGGTTTTTTTTTTCCTTTCCCATGGAAGATAAAGAAATACTCGCTCAGTCCAAAATATAAAATAAAATAGTAAAATAAAATAAAATCAAAAATTGAATGATTGGATTGCACCTTCGAGCTAAGCTTGAGCCTAACTAGCTCAGACTCAACTCAACTCATTTGCACCCCTCGTTCAAACAGCATGAATTTCATTGAGAAACATTCAGCTTCAATTCGGATTGATAATTACTTTGTGTTTTTGTTTGTCGGTTTTGGGATTCTGTCATCATGCCAACTTGGATCTTTAATGTTTTCCAATTCTTTAAGTATGGCCCTTCTCTTCTCAGCAACATACACCTCCGCAAAATCTGCATTAGATCAAGACCTGCTTTATGAAGAAGAGTACAAAAGATATGTGGGTCTCTTCCCCATACTCTACGGAAAGGAAACAACGTGTACGAGGGAAGATGAGCATCAGTATATGTTAACTTTTAAGTCATAATTTTTTGGAGTCTAGCTTTGGTTTGGACATTTAGGGTTGTATTTTTGAGTTGGATTTGCATTGTATGTGCCGGATGACATGTTGTCAATTAACGAAGTTATTCCCTTTAATTTGTTGCCCCCATTAAAAAAAAAAAGTCAGTCAACTCAAGACGATACTTGTTATCAATTAACGAAGTTATTCTCTTTGTGGTAAGATATTTGTTATTTTACTAGTTCATATCCAAACGAGGCATTCTTTTTTTAAATTTTTTTGGCACTCAAATGATGGAAGCTTTTACATTCTCACGCTGTTAAAAATTTCAATTGTTCGTGCAAATTCATTCCACATATATAAACCAAAGCGAGGGTGTTGTAATCTCACCAAACCGGCTCGATGAGACCTTGGACTTGGCCCAAGTTAGACCAACTCAAGCCCGAGCCTAGCACCGCTCAGTTTGGCTCAACTCATATGGCTTGGTTTCTTTTTTATATTTATTTACAAAAGAAATTAGCATCTTTACTTTCTTAGGATTTAAATTTTATAATTTTGAGCATGATTAAAGACCATTCACTATTTTTCTTTTAATTTTAAGCAATAGTAACACATGTAAAATCGCTTATATCTGAATATCCTCAGACCCCACACAAACAGGACCCACACTAGAAATTATTATTATTGTTGGTCATCTCTAAGTTTTGCATTTATAGATTAGTGAATTTTTCTTTGCAACCTTTATCTTTCAATTTCTCTTTTTTTAACTCCATTGTTAAATTTAAATTCTTCGCTTTAATTTGTTCAATGTTGAGTTCAAGACTTTTTTTCCAAAGAGAAAAGCACAGGAAAAACAAGAAAACCAAAGGAACCAAGCCAAGCTCCAAGCCCAAAACTGAGCATACACTCAGCATAAATATTCTAAGTTCAGTCGAGCTCAAGTTTGACTCATATACAACTGACTTGGGTTCGATTCGGCTAAGTTGCTCCCCTAAATTATTAAATTATATCCTAAAATATTCAAAATATCCTAAAATATTCAAAATATGAAATCTCACACACTGAGCGATTCTGAATACTCGTCAAAAAACTTGGGAACTGGAACTAGAACAAGTTGAACTGGTTCCTAAGTTTGGCAATCAGAACTGGAACCATCATTTGGACACCGATTACACCCTAAATTTTAAAATTTTACCTTGAGTTTGGACTTTTTTTGGTTCCCCAGGAGGCTGACATTTGATATACCCATAGAAAACTTAAGGTTGAAAATAAATGGCCCGAACGCCTTAAAATTTTATAAAATATAAAAGCAACTAACAAGTTGATATTGTAGCATTAGATACTCTTACCAAAGTTAATTACAAGTACAAAAAATTACATAATCTGTGTTAATCGACAATCTAATTCACAACCTAAAGTCTAAAAAAATTCACAAAATGTTCTTACAAAAATAAGAAGTTTGTGTAAATCTAAAATTACATGCTAAAACACCAGTTCACGATTTTGATTCTAGTTTCCAAAGTAATACACGGAACAAGAGTCACTTAGACTGATTGCTAATTTTTGAGAATTAGAAACAAAAGCATTTGATCAGTTCCAGTTCAATTCCAAGGTACCCAAAATTTATGTTCACCCCAGGGATTTAAAACTCAATCGTTCCATTTTGGAACGACCTTGTCGACTTGGAAATACACTTGAACAAACTGAAAAACACTGAGTAATCAGGGTGAACTCCGTTTCACGCTGGATCGGCCACGATGGCTAGGAAATAACACGACACGGATGAATGGCTCAGAATAAAATTCAAAAAAATTACAGGAGACCAAGAAAGTAAAAAAAATAGAGGGAGAAGGCATATCTGAAAGGTAAAAAAATTCATAATGAACTGAATTTGTTAGAAACACATATCTCATTAACCATTATGTTACTTTTTTTGCAGCAAAAAAGCAACTTTCAAGGCACAAATCACACAATTAAGGCGTTCAAGGACAAGATCTATAGCACCTTGGCCCGATGTTGAGGGAGGGAAGTAGCGCTAGTGAAGGGCGCTTGGCGGTGGCCTGATGGCTATGGAGGTATTTGGGACTCGAGACTGAGAATCTGGGTTAATCTGCATATGGGAGACGAAGGACTGAAGGAGTGAACTAGGCACACTAAGCAGCAGTGAATAAATTAGGGTTTTAAGGGCTTGTTCTTTTTGTAGGTAAATTGGGATGGGTAAAAAGGTGAAATAGGTTGAGATAGGTTGAAGCAAGTTGAAGTGGTTGAATTTTTTTATGTGATAGATTGAACTTGGTTAAAATAGTAGAAGTAAGTTGAAGTGGGTTGAGATTGGTATTTTGAAATTGACCCACAAAAAGAACAGGCCCTAATTGGAGTTTGTTTGCAATGAATTCTGGAAGCTTGGCTAATTTGACTAAATTTTTTTAATTGAAAATGCTTTGTTTTTCCAGGAAATTAAACAGGGAAGTGGCAGGACAGTGTGAATTTCGAAGGAGCTTAATTATTAATATTCTAAATTGTTAAATTCTTATTTGTTATCATATTTCAATTTTTACAATACTTTAGTTATTAATAAATATTGTGAATGATGTTATTTATACTTTACAACAACAATAACAATAACAGTAACAACTCCCAGTGTGAGTCCAACTTTTGTGAAATTTGGGGAGATCCAAATGTAGGAAGCTTTACCCCTATGCACATGACTACACGTTGAGAGATCGTTTCCAATACACTCTTATAAAAAGTTTTAAGAAAATATTTAGATATTAAAAATCGGTTGGTAAAATAATTTAGCAAAGACAAGACCTTAATACTTAAGATGTTATTAATACTCTAAATTTTTAAATTGTTAAATATGTTATTGTCACCATACTTTATGTTGGTTATATTATATTTATGTTATTTATGATCATACTATTTTTATGTTAATTATGTTATTTTTATGTTATTTTATGTTAATTATGTTTTTTTAAAGTTATATTTATGGTAATTTCATGTGAACTATGCTAACATGTTAAATCGTGGCACTAAAATAAGAACTATGCTGACTCATTATGTAACGCCCCCAAATTGACAATGCCTGACTAGTCTAATGTAATTGCCTAATTACCATCGATTTGCAGCAGAAGTCTTGTGAATGGGGATGCCACCGCCGTTCCTTGACGGAACAAGGCTACTTGAAAACCACATGCATTAGAACGCCATTAAACATACTTTCAACCACTAGCATTCCTTGGGACATATGAGTATACCTGTTAACTCAGCGTATGACTAACATTTACCAGCTAACACAATCCTCAAAGTAATGTACAACCAGCAGGGTTTTTAGGGAGGCTAGCCTATAAATCACTGTGAGCACCAGCTAGCTAACATACAGTAAACTGCGATCCTTACTCATTTCTCGCGTTTCTCTGACTTATCAAAAAGAGGGCTCTGCACTGATCCTTCACCTAAAACAGAAAACATGAAAACATTTGAACAATGAGCCGAAGCTCAGTACGCACATTCCTATACTGTTAAACAAGTTTTGTATGTAAATGGTTGGGCGCCCGCATTTCAAAATATTTTGATTTGCAAACAGGGGAGAGAGAGTGTATATGTAAAACTGATTTGCTAATTATTATCTGAAAGTGGACCCCTTGTTGACGTCTGCTGCGATCTTGAGATAGGTGCACACCTCCCAGGCCGATCGGAGAGCTTGAGTTGCAGCCGCGCGGATAAATTGAAGGGCACAAGCCCTGATGATTGACCATTGACGGGGCCACTTGGTTATGTGACAAAATATTGAGTAAACTGATTCTTTAAAGGAGCATTATATTGATTTTTCACGATTGAGAAACATGTGAGTTTTTGAAGAATACAGGCAGTGTACGTACCTGGTCTTTTTGAAATTCTCTCCCTTTTATAATGGGGCATGTGTGCTGGCAGCTTGAAGCGACCGATGTGGCCTCATTCCTGTTTCCAATATTTTATTAGCCCCTATTAGTGCAACATTACGAAGTTTATTAAATTCCTCAACTTAATGGTATTTGTAACTAGCTGTGTGTTTATAACTAACGCGGTTATCACCATTTCGTTTTAAATTAAGGATAGAAGTTCATGGTGATTGTCATTTCGTTGCATGCAAACCTTCAGGCTATTGTAAATCATTGTTAAAAATATGTTTATTTATTCTGTTGCACGCTTAAGGTCATCATTATTAGCTTGTTCTTTACCCCAAACATCGAATCTTCTAGCACTGACTTTATGCCATTAGCAACCCCCAACTTACCGTATTTTAGCACCAAACTCATATAATTTCACTTAATTGTTCTCTTTGCACGCACTTAACATCATCGACTCAACCTCACTCAAGCTTACATTTTATTTAAAGCACAACCCTAAACTTCAACCCATTACATTCGTGGCATCCACAACACTAATCAACACATGTATGTCACTCCTCTTCACTACTCGCCAATCTGGGCATAACTTTAGAACTTTAACCCATCAAGGTCATTCATTCAATGTGAATTTAGGCTATATTCATCGTTTAATATAGTATACAAGAACATTCACCCATCAGTAACTTAATACACTTTACCTCAGCTTTAATTAAGGCACAACCTCAAGATAGTGAGTTCACGCCCTTAATTGCTCGACAACGTACATTCTGCTCTATTCCCGTCAAATATAACATACATAACATAACCCATCTAAGCCATACGGCTTTTCATATTCTTTTACGTCAAGTACCACCTATTCAATAGATTTACGACCATGCAATACAATCTTCGATAAGTTACAATTGGTTTTACTGACCCCTTTCACTTATTCTTTCACAGTTATTCGAAGCTAAATAACTTGAATCGAAGCTACGCACGTTAACACAAGTTCGATTTTAATTCTTTTTCAGGCATTAACTAATTAACTTGAATTGATGCTCTTTCAAATCACCGATTAACTAATTTAAGCACTAACAAACCATATAATTACTCACATATACTCAAGCCATAAAACCCTAGTCCTCCAATCCGTTATTAGAACATTACAAGCATAATTTATATATATAATTCACACATCCTCTCAAATTCTTCATGAAATCAATCTAATAATCATCATCATCATCATGAACAACAACCTAGGACCAAGTATCATCTTCAACCTTCACTCATTACTTCCTCCACCTCCAATTCAATTCAACCATCCCAAAATAATTCAAAAAAACTCACAAATAAACACCTATTAATTACATTTACACCATCTACAATCAAGATTTCAGCAAAGAGGATAAAAAAAAATGAATGAAGTGGGAGTTAGGGTTTCACCTCCCAATCACTTGAACACACCCAAGGAGGGGCGGAAACCGGCAAATGGCGGCGGCCCTGGGATGACCGGCGACTGGGGAAGCGGCGGCGTCGATTTCTGGCGGCAGAGAACGGCCGACGACGGTGGTGGGCTGCGGCAGGGGAGGAGGCAGAACAAGGGGTGGGGGCTTGGGGGTGTCGGGCCAGAGAGCAGAGGAAGAGAGAGAAGATGAGCGTTTGAGTGTTCTGGGCAAAGTTAATTTGTGTTAGATTTTTTTTTTTGGTTCTTGTTATGTCGGTTTGAGTTTTTTTTTTGAATTATTATTATTATTATTACTATTGTTGTTATTATTATTATTATTATTATTATTATTATTATTATTATTATTATTATTATTATTCTTCTTCTTCTTCTTCTTCTTCTTCTTCTTCTTAGTATTAGTATTATTAAGGAGTTTAATCTTGTTCCGTTTGAGGCCACGTCTTCGTTTCAACCTGCAATGCACAAACAAATATATATACATATAAACATGCATATAAAATGCTAATTTGAAATGTGGTGCCCAACCGGCTTAATTGGGGATTAACATGATTCAACCTAACGTTAAATGAATATTAGGTTCGGGCCGTTACACATTATAATCTGGTAAAATAAAAACTATGCTAAAAATGACATTATTTAATGAATTGTGGTACTAAAATATACATACAGATAAAAAAATCAACTATGTGAACTTGCTCACGCCGCAGCGGATGCGATCTGTTCCGCAATCAGTGTATTCCAACACTCCCGTGTTATTACGACCGCAACCGCAAACACGAACAAATCTGCGTTTTAAATCCCTAGTTCGCTCCTACACATTCGTGGAGGCAACTCAGTTAGAATGAGGTTATAGGAGGGATGAAGAAAGATAAGAAAATTTGTTAGGAAAATAATAATTGAAATTCGAGCTTAGTATATACGGAAGCGACAAAGGATGTAGATATTGGAGAATATAAAACAAGATCAAAAAAAGATAATTGGGGACACATGATTTTTACGTGGAAATTCAAATCGGGAGAAAACCATGGCTGACAACAACGGTACAAAATCCACTATAATATGAGTGAGTACAAAATGATCTCAAAGCAAACGCTCAAGGAAGAGATCAACAAGAGATATAAAGATCTCAAAGCAAACGCCTAAGAAAGAGATCAATTATAACGAAAATCTCTCAATACTTACTCTCAATAAAATGTGAAATAGAAAGCGGAAGTGCCGAAAGGCACTCGCAAATGCCCCGCACCAAATAAGGTTAAATAACCAAGCATTTATAGAGCAGTCCCAAAAGTACCAAGGGTTTAACCCTATCCGCAAATATATGTCTTGTCCACCAAGCCTCATCGTAAAAAGGAAAAGATATTCAATACAAGTTATGGAAATAATATAATTTTCATAAAATAAAATATCTCCAACTACACAACTTGAGCCTTGGGTGCTAAGCAATAATCTTCAAAAAAGAAACAATTTAATTGTTTCCAAACCGGCAAAAGAATGTGGGACAAATTCCAACAAAATCTAAGCACTAAATCTCATATCACGGTTAGTATTTAAAGATGGGAAAGATCCATAAGCACTAAACTCAACATGTCCGAATGCAACATGGCATTAGGGCCACCACACCCACCCACCCCAACCCGCTTCTCTCATAACCTAATAGAAACCCTACCTATCGATTTGCTTGCTGTAGATCTAACATGGTGCCTTTGGCCGGAAAGAGCACGACGATCGTAAGAAGGGTAACCGCTAGACCCAGAATCGTTTGGTGAGTCTCAATGACTTTTTCAGTGAGTTTCTCTACATATGACCATCATTTCGATGCCCACCTCGAACAACAACTCGGATTAGTGTACCAGGAGTGATAAAGAGGAGAGAAAATAAAGCCAGGAGATAGAAAATTTTTGGCTGGAAAGGATCGCCAGAGATTCCCGATGACAACTTTGCGTCACAAGGGTATGACCCTAGTATATACTTATACTAAAACTTGGGTACAACTCATACGTAAGTTAACATATGACAATCTGACTTGGCACAAAATAATAACTTTATAAGTTGTAGTTGGTTGATGTTAGTGAGACACATTTATCAATATTAATGTTATTAAATTAGGATTATAGTATGTTATTAACATACATGGTCTTATGTAGGTTATAAATCTAAGATTAAATTAATGCAATTCTACATTGGGTTAAAAGTAGTTGCTTCTTATATATCTTATGTAGTAATTAGTAAATCTGACTCGGCACAAAACAATAGCTTTGCGAGTTGTGGTTGATTGATTTTAGTTGAGACTTATTAATAAATATTAATTTTATTCAACTAGGATTATTACATGTTACTAACATACATGCCAAAAAAAAAAAAAAAAAAAAGATACTCGATTCCAGACCCAGAACTGGTTTGGAGTTGGGGAATAGGACCTGATTAGATCGATTCGGAGACCGTTTTCAAAATTTAGGACCTGGTACTGAGTCCTAAAACTTTAGAACCGGACCAAGTAATCAGTCAAAATTTAAAGAATTTTGATGCAAAAAAATAAAAGTGAACCTTTATTCCCTGAGTGATCTATCTTCTGTGCCAAGATCCAACCCCCAACTACTTCAATTTAATCCTTTGTCTTTTTTGCTTTCTATTTATCCACGACTTACTCTTTATGCATCTCGACCGCTATTGATTTCTTTCTTCAAGATTTGGTTCTTCTACTTATGAGCCTTGTTGCTTACTAGGTATTTGTTTTTATATTATTTTGACAGTTTTCCTCTCTTTCTTTCTCTATATTTCAAGTGAATTAAAATAATTTTTATGTTTCTTATTCGTTTTGTAATCTTGATTTGTGAGTTTCTAATTAACATTGTTTCTAATTCTTTGAGTTTATTTTAGAGTACGTGCATCTTTCTTTACTGCTTACTGCGTATCTGATTTTGCTTCATAATTTGGGTTTTAGCAATTCAAATATGGGTTATTGGCTTCCCTCAATCGCTCCCTCTCTCAATTTTCTTTGAAGCAAATGAAAAAAAAAAAAAAATTGACTTAGGAACCAGGTACTAGGAATCGGATTGATCCCCGTCAGGGACCAGTACCTGCCCAAAGTTTTTGGACCCAGTTGAACCGATTTCGAGGTTCCAAAGTTCTAGGATCCAGTTCTGATTCCAATTCCTAAAAATCCAACTGGATACCCAGTCCCATTTAGGGGTGGCAATGGGGTGGGTACGGTGTCGGTGTAACCGTACCCTCACCAATACCCATTTTCAAAATTAATACACATATCCATGACCATACCTATTGGGTATTGTAAAGTTATACCCGTACCCATACCCACTGGATATAGCGGGTAAGCGGATTTTATTCGGGTACGTACATATAGATGAAAAAGAATTAAACCCATTTTGTACTCATATTCGACATCAAATGGCCAATATGTCACATTACCCCACCAAACTTCCAACAACATATCATATCACATCAAATAAAACTAAAAGTTTGCTAATCAAAGCAATAAATTAGCATTTGATGATTACAATTTTAAACAAAATGCTCCGCCGAAATCTTGAATATCATACAACTTAAAGCAACTTGCAAAACACTCAAATCCAAGTAACAAATTAGAACTTTAAATAAAAAGATATAGGTTTTATATGGGGCGGGTACGAGATGGTACGGTGCATGTATTGATGAAACGGGTATAAGGCGGGTATGGGGCAGGTGGAACCTATACCCATACCCATTTAGCAATATCCGTCCCATACCCATTTTATTTCTATTTTCACCACCCATACCCATACCCATCACGGCGGATTTACAAATTTTAGGCGGGTACGAGTTTTTTTGCCAGCCCTAGTCCCATTCACCCCTAATAATTTTTCTCAAATTAAGTTAAATTAAAAATATGGTCACAAAAAAATAATTACTTTTCTAAAATTAAGTTAAATTAAAAATATGGTCACAAAAAAATAATTACATGTATCATATGTTAGAGGATTTTGAAAAATAAATAGTAACTAAATCATTATGATATGAAAAAAAATGAATTTTAAAGTGATCTAAATGCAAGAAGCAAGGAAACAATAATTATCTTGCTATAGAATTATTAATGTGCTTTAAAATTGATATATTTTAATAAAATTGAAACAAAAACGGACTAAATTTCTTGTGTCGTAAAGGTATAACATTACTAAGCAATAAAGACTACGCAGATGAAATTTAAACTCAATTTGATATAACCTCTTGGAACTTGCCAGACTGAAGTAGTTGTCAACGGTTTATTTTGATTATGTTGCTGCATCACATTATGCAAGTTGCAAAATTAAAACCATTGCAGTTCTTTTTCCCTATATCATCATAAAAACATTTTTAAAAAAATTGTTAATGATGTGACAAGTTAGCCGGTTCAACCAAATTCGATTGGTTCATATGCAAAAAAGCTTCTCAAAATTTATACATCTATACTAAAACAGACCAAATTTTTCTAATCTTTTATATTTGACACATATCATTCTCATAAAGTTTTTGAATAACTAATAATTTTGCTTTTTTATAGACCCAAGTTAATCCCATAAATTAATACCATAATTATATCAATTCAAAAATAAGGAAAATAAAACAATATTTTTTTAATCGAACAAAATAGAAACAATGTTGTATGCCACAGATCATGGCCTATTAAGGAAGAAGATTTTCTTCCCCAAAAAAAATATTCAATTATTAAATTTACAATTCACCATTTTGAATTCATATTGAATTATATTATACTGTATTCTGTTTATAATATCTATTATATGCAAAAAACTAATAAATAAAATTACCCATGCATTACAAAGGTATATGTAGAAATATTAATTCTACATCACTTTAATGCTTCAATAAATGAGTGTAAATTCTTTTGATCAAGACGATAACCATATATTCTATTATAATGTTAGCATATTTTATCTAAATGTAAGGGGGAAAAAAAGGCAAAGAACTGAAATTTAGCATAGTAAAGAACAATAGTCTGGTTCTAGACGATTAATGGGAACTCAAAAACTTAGTACGAAAGTTTGATTTTTAAATGAGGCGTAAAGTTGATACAGACGAGATTCAAACTCAAGCCTCTAGAAACAACTCTTTAAGACTTTACAGGTTCGGCTAATTTTTATACTAGTAATAATGCAGCCATATAGGAGATTCCAACGACATTTTTCCTCATTTTTTGCGAAGAAGTGATGTTCCATGGATCTCTCTTTGCCCAAATTAAAAAAAAGACAAAGCCTGTATCATCAATTCCCCTACTTCATTTTTGAAAAAAAAAAAAAAAAAAGTAGTTTTACCAATCACCATACATTCATTCCCAAAATTTTCTCCAATCCACTTGTGGTCAATGTTTATCAGCTTTCTCCACTCTAGATTACTATAAATATTTCAATTCATTCCCTTCATCTCACTAAATCTCAGTTACTTCCTTTTTTTCTTATTTCATCCTATAAAAATAAAAAAAGAATAAAGAAAAAAGGCAAAAAAATACATAAACATTCTTCTTAAATTCTTCCTTTAACACTTAACATATTCTCAAGTTCATTTAAAGAATTCAGTATGAGTTCTTACATCCTAGGAATTATTGCTTTTTTCTATGTGAGTTGACATATTACCCTTTTTTTTTTGGGTGTGTGGAAAATGGAGAAAAATCTCATAGGAATATTATTTTATGGATTTGTTTTGCTCCTTTTTGTCATTGCAGATAGCGATAACAACAAGTGAAGCAACTTTAATTCCGATAGTAGCAGGAGGAGCTGCTGTTACAGGTGGGGCTGCCGTTACTGCTGGTGTCATTGCTGCTGGAGCTGTTCATAAAGGAGCTGAAGAATATTGGAAGCAACACTTGGGCGACAACACTAGAATGCCAAAGGCTGTTAAGGATAGCTTACATGGTTTAATTTCTTTCCTACAATAACTCTTACCTCATTCTTAGCTTGAATATTAAATTAAGCCTTTTCTTTTCGATCCATTCAAATGTTTTATTGCATGTTTCCCACGATTTCCTAACTTAGACAACTTTACTTATGAACTCTTGCATTTAAGATTTATAATAGCTCATCAAATATTGTTATATCTTCCTATTATGATCATGACGATGGTGATCATTGTGATACTGATGCTTATTATTGTTGATGTTGCTAACCAAGGTTGTGTTGTATTCATATTAATGGAATTCTAATTAATTCTATGTTTGTTCTCTTATTCTAGGGAATGCAAATGCGCAAGGCCATGCAGAAATGGATGCCAATGCTATGATTAGGTTTAAAAGTTATGTTCATAAAAAGGCGGATGCAAATGCAAATGTTAATGATGGGGATGCTCAGAATCAAGTACCAGGGCAAGATCCCACTCAAGTGTCAGGGTCAGACCAAGCTTCAAGCCAATTAGAAAATCAGGGATCAGGCCAAGTATCACAGTCAAACCAAGCCTCAAAGCAAGGATCAAAACAGTCTTCTGAAATGTCTTCAAACCAAGCATCAAAGCAATCCTCAAGCCAATCATCAGGTCAAGTACCAGGGTCAAATCCCACCCAAGTGTCAGCTGGTTCAGACCAAGCTTCAAGCCAATTAGGAAGTCAGGAATCAGGCCAAGCATCAAGTTCAAACCAAGCCTCAAAGCAAGGATCAAAACAATTTTCTGAAATATCTTCAAACCAAGCATCAAAACAATCCTCAAGTCAATCATCAGGTCAAGTACCAAGGCAAAATCCAACCCAAGTGCCACAGCCAAACCAAGCTCCAACTCAATCAGGAAGTCAGGAATCGAGCCAAGCGTCAGGTACAAACCAAGCCTCAAAGCAAGGATCAAAACAATCTTCTGAAATATCTTCAAGCCAAGCATCAAAGCAATCCTCAAGCCAAACATCAGGTCAAGTACCAGGGCAAAATTCCACCCAAGTGCCAAGTTCAAACCAAGCTCCAACCCAATTAGGAAGTCAGGAATCAAGCCAAGCATCAAGTTCAAGCCAAGCCTCAAAGCAAGAATCAAAACAATCTTCTGAAATGTCTTCGAACCGAGCATCAAAGCAATCCTCGAGCCAATCATCAGGTCAAGTACCAGGGCAAAATCCCACCCAAGTGCCAGGGCCAAACCAAGTTCCAACCCAATCAAGAAGTCAAGAATCAAGCCAAGCATCCAGCACAAACCAAGCCTCACAGCAAGGATCAAAACAATCTTCTGAAATGTCTTCAACCCAAGCATCAAAGCAATCCTCAAGCCAAACATCAGATCAAGTACCAGGGCAAAATTCCACCCAAGTGCCAAGGTCAAACCAACCTCCAACCCAGTTAGGAAGTCAGGAATCAAGCCAAGCATCAGGTTCAAGCCAAGCCTCAAAGCAAGGATCAAAACAGTCTTCTGAAATGTCTTCAAACCAAGTGCCAAAGCAATCCTCAAGCCAATCATCAGGTCAAGAGTCAAGCCAAACATCAGCGAAAGCTTCAGGAACTTCAGGAAAATCCTCAGATCAAGCATCAAGTCAAGCCTCAGGAAACTCTGCTGAAAAATCAAACCAAGCATCTAGTATATCTTCTAAACAGTCTTCTGGACAAGAATCAAGCCACAAGGTCCTTGCTAAATCTAAGGATCAAACTTCGAGGCAGCCTTCTGAAGTTTTAAAGCCAGGACAATCAACTGGTCAATCTTCTGATAATTCAAGTCAAACATCAAATCAAAACTCGGGACAAAATGAGAGCCAAGTTCAAACGCAGGAAAAAAGCTCCTCTAACCAAGCCGCCCAAAAATCCTCTAACCAAGACTCAAGCCAAAAATCAAGTCAAGGATCAAGCCACTCCTCAAACAAAAAATCTAGTGAACCCTTAAGTCAAGCATCAGAACAAGCTTCTAAAGATTCTTTAAATCCATCATCAGGAAAATCTTCTGATCAAGCCTCAGGCCAATCTGCTGAAAAGTCATCAAAGGAAGCATCCAATCAATCCTCTAAAAACTCTTCTGGACAAGAATCAGCTCATAGCAAATCTTCATCAAAATTTTCAGGTAATGCGTCAAACCAAGGATCAAATGAAGCTTATAATAAATCTTCTAAAGCTTCAAAATCAAAGCAGACATCAGATCAATCTTCTAAAAGTTCAACTACCCAAGGAAACCAATCCTTGGGCCACAAATCAAACCAAGCATCAAATAATGAAGCTTTGGATCAATCTTCCAAAGCTTCAAAATCAGACCAAGCATCAAATCAATATTCTAGAAGTTCAACTAGTGAAGGATCAAACCAATCCTCAAGTGATACATCGAGCCAAGCATCAAATGAAGCTGCAGATCAATCATCTAAAGCTTCAAAATCAAAGAACGCATCAAATCAATCTTCTAAAAGTTCAACCAACCAAGGAAACCAATCCTCAAGCCACAAATCAAACCAAGCATCAAATAATGAGGCTTCAGATCAATCTTCCAAAGGCTCAAAATCAGACCAAGCTTCAAACCAATATTCTAGAAGTTCAACTAGCCAAGGATCAAAGCAATCCTCAAGTGATGCGTCGAGCAAAGCATCAAATGAAGCTTCAAATCAATCTTCTGAAGTTTCAAAATCAGAGCAACCATCAAATCAATCTTCTAAAAGTTCAATCAGCCAAGCAAGTCAAGGACTGCGGCAAGCATCAAATGAAGCATCAAATCAATCTTCTGCAGTTTCAAAATCAGAGCAAGCATCCAATCAATCTCATAAAAGTTCGATCAGCCAAGCAAGTCATGCATTGAGCCAAGCATCAAAGGAAGCTGCACATCAATCTTCTAAAAGTTCTAAATCAAAGCAGGGGTCAAAGGAATCTTCTAAAAGCTCAACCAGCCAAGGATTGAACCAATCTTCAGGACAAGAGTCAAGTCAGTCTTCTAAAAAATCATTAGATCAGGCCTCAAAGCAACAATCAAGCCAAGCATCTCAACATGAATCAGGTAAGCCATCTAGCCAAACTTCCAGTCAAACATCAAACCCATCCTCGGCAAAATCCTCGACCCAATCCTCAGAGCAAGCCTCTGAAAAAACCACAGATCAAGCCTCCAACCAAGCTTCAAAAGTATCTTCTGAGCAAGCATCTAGTCAATCTTCTAAAAAGTCACCTGGACAAGAAGTAGGACAATCAGGTGACTCTACTTCTAAATCCTCCAACAAAGCCTCAAGTGAAGCATCAAATCAAGCTTCGAGTCAGTCTTCTGAAGCCTTAAAGTCAGGAAAAGCATCTGATCAATCTTCTAAAAGTTCATCAAGTCAAGCATCAAGCCAAAACTCAGGGAAAGATTCAAGTCAATCTTCTAAAAAATCATCTGATAATTCCTCAAGCCAAGGATCAAATCAGGCCTTGAACGATGTCTCAAACCAGAACTCTAAAGAAAAACCAGCCCAAGCATATGTGCAATCATCCAAAAAATCCTCAAGCCAACCCTCTAGGCAAGAATCCAATCAAAATCCAAGCCAACCCTTGAGTCCAGGGCAAATGTCAGGCCAATGGGCAGGTAAATTTTCTGGGCAAATGTCAGGCGAATTATTTGGTCATTCTGATGGCCATATGTCTGGAAAAGGTTCAATGAAGGCATCAGGACAATGGTCAGGCCAGGGATCTGGTCATGCTAATGGTGGTATCTCAGGGAAAGGCTCTATCAGAGCATCAGGACAATGGTCAGGTCAAGCATTTGGGCGAGGATTAGGTGAGAGCTCAGACAAAACATTCAGCCAAACCCCAACATCTAATGAAGGATTTTATGGGCCACCTAGATCCTCGGCTCTAGAGATGGTAAAAAGTTATGGAGCCCCTGTAGGTTCTACCACAAGTGCAGAAGCTTCAACCTCTGCCCCTGCTAATTCAGATGGAGGCTCAAAAAATGGTGCATCATCTATTAAAGACTCAGTTGCTTCCCTTTTCTTTAATGAGGCCGACCTAAGCCTAGGAAAGAAAATGAATTTGCATTTTACCATGACCACTAATGACGCCTCATTCCTTCCTCGTGAAGAGGCCGAGAAGCTCCCTTTCTCCCTTTCTACATTCCGGGATATCATAAGTCATTTCCATCTTAAGTTAGACTCAAAAGAGGCCGTCACAATGAAAGAAACTCTCGAGTATTGCGAGGACAATAAGGGAGGAGACAAATGTTGTACTTCCTTGGAATCGATTATCGAATTTGCAAAATCCATCGTTGGAACGCAGGCAAAAGCCATATCAGCCAATGTAGACAAAGACATACAGATGGAATACAAGATCCAAGGCATAAAGAAGTTACCGTGTGGACCTTCGACAGTAATATGCCATAAGATCCCTTTTCCTTGTGCAGTGTTCTACTGTGAAAAGGTGGAGAAGATGTCTGTGTTTATAGTGACGCTTGGGGGAAAAGATGGAACGAAGTTAAATGCTCCAGCCGTTTGTCACGATGACACCAAGTCATGGAACCATGATCATTGGATTTTCCAACAACTCAATGCTAAGCCAGGAAGTGGTAGTATTTGTCATTTCCTTCTTGATGATGATGTGCTATGGGTTGCCAAGTCTTAGACGTGGAATGATGGTAATAGCGTTTAACTTGTAGGTATATTTGCTACCCACCTTATCACACATATGTGATTCCAAGGTGTGGTGTGAGGTTATTTAAGAAGAACAATATTCATTAGTATTAGAGCTAAGTTTTTCTTTTTCCCATTTAGCTTGGCTGTGCAATATAAATATTGTAAATGCACTGGCTTATATGTGTCATGAACTTGTTGTTATTGCATAATATCCTCCTGGTAGTAGCAAGTTTTTTCTTGACAAACATTCCTAATTGCAAGAATTAGGGAAAATAGAACCTTTGACAGTACAATACACCCAACCCAAATTGGGTAACAAATGGCATAAATTTGATCTTCGTAAGGGAAAATAGAATAAATTTTAGAAAAGCATTTTTTTTTTAGTGGTTTGGATTATCAATCTCACTACATATTTTACTTTCTTTTTTATCATTTCAATCGAATATGAATGGTTTCAACCATTCAATTGGTAAAGATTTTAACTTGCTATAGCTTCCTCCAATTCTTATATATTAGATAATTCGAATAGTTTTCTGATATGTCAACTTATATATATATATATATATATATATATATATATATATATATATATATATAAAATAGTCTAACGCATACTCTACAGACAATGAAACGTTACACAAGATGTCTTCTGATAGAGAAAAATTACCGGTAATATCTTAGCTTTATGCAGTCTAAGAATATTAGTGCACCTATACTATTCCATCTTACAATTTTCATTAGTTATAGTAGTACATGATACACAACAGTTTTTACATCAAAACAAAATACAAAGTTGCAGTATCTTGGTTAAAAACCCAAAAAAAAGTGTCATCTCCAACCGAAAGAAATTAAAGAAGATTTAAAAAGACAGGTTGCATTGCTTTTTCTTTTTGTTATTTCTCCTCAAAAGCTTATGTTTTGACGTGAACGCTGACATGAAATTAAAAAAGATAAACTCGCCCACAGCCTATTCTATTGGGGCTGGGCCCTTGCGCAGAGCTTTCCAGTGAACTGTTAATTCAATTCGGCCGTAGAGGAGGCAGTAGGACGAAACATCCCCGTCCTCGCTGGGGCCCGCCCCATACTAGGAAAAAAAATCCCTATCTCCAATAAGGACGGGGACGGAACGGGCTCCTTCCGAAGGTGGAGTGCTAGAAAAGACAAAGGACCATGCCACACTTAGACAATTAATTTGTGGATTCAACAAATACCACCAGTTTTAAGCTAAATATTACTGCTACCACTCATCTTACGTTTCTTCATACATCACCAAAGAATTATGTCTAACCAACGGGCCACGCCCACGTCAAAAAGGTTGTTACAAATTCACACTTTCATATTACCCAATCCATCTAGGATTTATATTAGTATATTCACCTAAGAGGGTTTAGTGTTGTGTACATTTGCTAAAATCTCAATCATTCCCCAGATTCAAAATTAAAATTTTAATAAATTACTTGAATTCTTTATAATTAAGATATAAGGTCCTGTACTTTTCTGCGGTAGGGGCAATAAATTTATAATATACAGCTTACAGCGCCTTACCATTCTTTATAACTCTAATAAATTCTTATAATTTTTTGCATTTTCGTACATCTTCTTCGCATCTTTTTGCATCTCGTTACATCTTCTTACATCTCTTTTATAAGAATTAGCCAATGTATAGTTTTCTTGCTTGTTTATTACATGTTTAATTTATGATAGATATATCAATTTTTATAACATTCTACTTGTCTTTTTCTCATATTTGTTCAATATATGTAATATTTGTATAAACATAATTTATATTTATGTACTGTCAATATGAAAAATCTGTGTATATTTTGCGAACATAAAATTTTTTTAAACATATTAGTTCAAAATTATTATGACCAATATAGTATTTGTTCAATAAATCAAAATGATAATGTTCAATAAATCAAACATGATAAACCTATATGGTGAATTGAAATAAATTTTTTAAGCAAGTATAGAGAAAATAAGCAAAGATGCATTTAAAATTATATATATCAAACATTTTATTGATGTTTGAGTTTTACGGTGAATCATATACGAAAATAGTCAAACTATAGGTGATGACTCCATTTTGCCTATTTCAAGTCTAAGTTGATCCATGAAGCTTTGGTTGCTATCATTTCTTTTTTCATCTCTCTCTTTTTCTAACTTACACGCACGCGCGCACACATACCCCCCACACACACATAGAGTAACTATTGTTATTTTGAAAGTTTTTATATTTCATTAATGCTACCTTAATATTTTGAAGGGTTTATTTTTATAATTTTATGGTAATTTTATCTCCAAAATATTAATTTTAATTTGTTAAATTTAAATAATGTTTAATTTGAAAAGTTCTATTTAAATTAGACCTGATTAATGAATCAGGACCCCGTTTGACCCGCTCTGACCCGACCCTCAAAAATGATGTTCTGGTTTGGCTTTTTTTCCCTACCCACCTCAACCGTTAAATTGAGTGTATCCGACTATGATGAGGATTGGTTCGAGTAGATGTTTTAACCCCCTGACCAGACTCACTGACCCGACCCTCGCTTTTTAAAAAAATAAAATTTAGAATCAAAATAAGATACTTTCGGTTTTATTTGTTTCAAACCTTTTTGATTTGTACTTTCTCGTCTCCTCTTAGCGTCTTCCCCCAAATCACATCTTCAAATCTCATTGACGCGTAACCTTTTATGCTCCCTCCCTGATGTTTGGCATAGTTGCTTTAGCGAACTAATCATTTTAATCACTAATTATGTTTTAGAATGTTTCTAATTGCGATACACTTTATTAGAACATCATATAATCGTTTGACCTTTCTTTTGTAGGATGCTTGATGTTGCAATTTATAATTAAAAGGAACCTTAGTGAGAAATCTTATTTTTTATATAGGAAAGGTTTAAGGATCGGGTTTGATCGGAAGAACCGAGGGTACCAGCAAGATCAGGGCCAGCATGAGGTTTGGATAGTGTTAGGATCGAGAAAATCATATCTGCTGACCCTCAATTTAATCAGATCTAATTCAAATTTGTTGAGAAAACTCATTATTTTATCTCCAAGAATTTATTTTAATTAAAGGAGTTTTTTTATTTGCTTACAAAGATGTGAAACTGATTAAAAAATAATCTCAAGTTTAGAACATATTCGGTTCTATAAATTTATGGTCAAATATGCATTTTATTATTATTTAATTAGGTTATTTAAAGGTTTATTCTCATTAATTATGTTATTTCACTATTATTTTTGTTGATCAATAATGAGAATTGTAGATTACCAAAATTTATTTGTATTAATTATTACAAAGTAATTTGTCGAGCGAAGGTGTAAAATTAATTTTACAAATATAACAGACATAACATATTTTATAATATAATTTATTTTACAAATCATAAATTATTAAGCAGTCAAGAATTACACTACAAATTTAAAAATTATGAATACCACTTGTAGTAATCCTACAACGGTTTATATCCATTTTTAAACCTTTGTAGTAATTCAGCAATTCCCCCATTCTTCCCAACTCTTTTTTCACTCGATGCGTCTGCGACGTCGTTTCTCCTCAAAGATTGTGTACGTTAGCATTTTAAATTTGTTAAACAATACACGTGGCAACCCAAACTCGGCGAGTTGTTCAGCCTTTCCAAACTCGCAGCGCGTGGCCGGCAAACGACAACGTCTCTGCAACCTGCACCGCTCTGCTCTCACTCTCTCTCCTCTCTCACCATTCTCAGAGCTTTGTCAGTTCAGCGTATTCTCGCTCTCTCTCTCTCTCTCTTTCTCTCTCTGTGAACAGCCGCTGATCTTTCAATTGGATCTTCTTCTTTCCCCATTTTCCAAGTGAGCGGCTAATCAAATGTGAAGAAGATTGAGGGGATAAGTGGACAATCTTTTGCTGTTTGCAAAAGAGACCCAGAATTTGCACTCTATAAATCGGGACTTTCCACCAAAAACTCGCATTTTTGGCTCAAATATCAGGAATTTTCTCTTTGAATGGTTCAGGGTTTCTGTTCCCATCTCTGCATTTGCCATTTTTGAAGTAGGTGCCCATTTGGGTGTTATCTCGATCTCTCACATCTCTTCCCAGAATCAAACCTTTTACCCAGAAAACTCATAAATTTCACACCTAAAACCCTCTCTTTTTGCTGTAAACCTCTCATTGTTGAGGAAAGTAGCAATCTTGCCATCTGGGTCTCTTTTTCTCTCTACTTTTTTTTTTTGCTTCACAACATGGGTTGTGCTCAGTCGAGAATAGACAACGAAGAGTCAGTCTCCCGTTGCAAAGAGCGGAGGATCCTGATGAAAGAGGCCCTTTTAGCCCGGAGCGCATTCGCCGTCGCACACTCCGCCTACGCTATCTCCCTAAAGAACGCCGGCTCCGCCCTCTCCGACTACGCCCATGGCGAGTCCTCGCCGGACCCACCTGCAACCGCCGCCCCTCCTCCGCCAGACGTGGTGGTGCCTCCGCCTCCTCCACCGCAGGATCCGCTCCCTCCTCCTCCCCCTCCCCTGCCCACCTTCTCCACCCCTTCCCCCCTCCAGCGTTCTGTTACTATGCCCGAGTTCCCCGTTTCGAAACGCCGCTTTTCGAGTATGCGTATGGACGAAGAAGAGGATGAAGAGAGCGAAGCTGTTAGTGAGGAAAGAGAAAATGTTGGGAAAATGGGCATGGCTTGGGACTACTTTGTAATGTCTCCTGACCACTTTCATGGGTCTGGGTTAGGTGAGATTGATGAGGAAGTTGAGGAAGAGGAGGAGGAAGAGGAGCATAGTATAGGGAGGAGACATAATGAGGAAGATGAGTTTAAGACACCGGAGAAGGCGGCAAAGACGGCAGTGGAGGAGGAGGAGTTGGTGATGGAGACGCCGCCACCGCCGCCTGAAATGGGTATGAAGCACTTTATGCATTCCAACACTGCTCCTGCTGATGTTGGGAGGGTTAGTAGTAAAGGGGAAAATGAGAATGTGAATGTTGGAGGTAATGGTGGGGGGAGTAAGGTGAATTTGATGAAAGTGTTGGAAGAGATAGATGAGTATTTTCTTAAGGCTTCAGAGTGTGCTCAAGAGGTTACGAAGTTGTTGGAGGCTCATAAGTTGCAGTATCATTCCAGTTATGCTGACAATAGAGGTTCTGATTCTATCCCTCTCACCCCTTTTGTTTGATTCTTGAGCTTTTATTCTTTGGTAGTGACTTTACATATGTAGTTTTTTAATCTTGTTTTGGGTATCTTGAGACTGAGATTCTATACTCTATTCTTTTGGCATTTTCAGTTGTCAAGGTCAAAAGATAATGCTTGTGAAATGGAGTTGTTTTTATGAAGCCCGCTAGTAAAGTAAATTAACTTTGTCTAATCAAATGAGTCTGTCTGTCCAGGGAAATGCCAAGAGAGAGAAACCATAAATCTAATTGCCTGAGCCCTTGGTTTTACATTGAAGTATTTACATCCTTGTGGTTTCTAGTGGTCTGCTGGCTTAGTTAGCTGTGTTATGGCCTTCATTTATCTGTAGTGTCCTAATTGACTTCCTCCGACAATTAATCAAGAATTTTACCTGTAGTGTCCTGATTCATGATCATTGGTGTTTCTTTCCCTTGCAAAGTTTCAAGCTGATGTATAGAGGTTCTTACTAGAGATCTGTGTTAAATTCCACCACCTTTGGCATTTGCAACTGCTCTCACACCAATGTGTCCAATAGTGTCGGACTCAGCTGCACCCAAGGAACTTAGAGTTTTTAGGCTAACTTGAAGTGTCCAAGTGTCATAGCTATGTCCAGTATTGTGTGATATATAGGTATGACATGGTAAAATGAGGGGTTTAAGTAACATAGGTATAACGATTACAGCACCATTCTATTGATTAATGGAGTTACCAACATCAGTGTGTCGAATGTGATGTTTCTTTCACTTCCATTGAATGTATGCAGTAATTCTTGTTTGATGAAGCTTTCTACTTTTTGTGACAGTGCCTATCGATCACGCTGCCAGAGTCATGCGTGTCATTACATGGAATCGATCGTTAAGAGGCACGCCTGAGGGTGGGAAGGATGAGTATGAAGACAATGAGACACTTGCTACTGTTTTGGATAAATTGATGGCGTGGGAGAAGAAGCTTTATGAAGAAGTGAAGGTACTTTCATAATTTTTTTCTGTCAACCTCTCCTCTTTACAAGTGTTTGCAGCAGTTTTGCTGTGTTTTTCGCCTTTATTTTTAGATTGTATGGCCTTTAAGCATGTTCAGAGGTATTAGGGTAACATTATGATGCTGATAGAAAACTAAACCAGACATCTACCTTAAAATGTGTTCTAGATGGAATGTTTACAAGCAAGTTGTGTAGAATTCATGCAATTAGCTCCAGTGAAGGTTTTGCTAGCTGCCAGCTACCTAATGCAACCTTCTCCCAAGTTGGTTGGAAAATAAAAAATCAAAAGATTCAGAATAGCAAAAGCGGAACCCTTCTCTTTGTTTAGTTCTAGGTGTTTAGAGTATTTTGTTCAATTGATTGCGTGTAACCTCTAGGCTTTTGTCATTAAATCCCACCACCACTTGGTGCAATGGGAAGGCATAACTGCCCTTTTCATATGCACGTGGACTTTTTTTTTTTTTAACTGAAAGAACTTAATAGTGAAAATTATTTTCTTCCATAATCAATGAGTTCCAGAAACTTAAGGGAGGCAAATTGAGGAATGAATCAATTGAAAAATGGACTATCTGTTTGGCCGTTCGGAGCAGCATTTGTTGCTTGATCTGGCTTTCAACTCCCTTTCTTGTATTTCAGGAACGAAAGTGTAGGGAAGGCCTCTACATGTTGGATTATGGTGATCAATGAGACCATGGCACTAACACACTTCTGTAATATTGATGTTGGAGTTTTGTATTTGTGCTGGTAGGCCAGTGAGCTGATGAAGCTAGAGTACCACAGGAAGGTTGTGTTGCTTAATAGGCAGAAAAAACGGGGTGCGAATGGTGAGTCTTTAGAGAAAACGAAAGCAGCTGTTAGTCATTTGCACACCCGGTACATAGTGGACATGCAGTCTATGGATTCAACAGTATCAGAAGTAAATGAGTTGCGTGATCAGCAGCTCTACCCTAAACTTGTTGAGGTGATTAATGGGTAAGTTTCCTTTCATTTACCTGGACAGTTCCTGTCATGCTGCCTCTCATTAATGCAATGAGCTAGCTCACTTTGTGCTCTTTATTAATTCATTGGACTTTGTCTGAATTAAAACAATGGCTGATATATCTCAGCTGTCTCAGCTTAGACTTATGGCTGTTTTTTGACATTTTATATGGCATGTACTAAAATAGGATCATGTCCAAGCATCTAAACTCTGCTCCTTTAGCTAATGTGGAACTTCGTCTATGGTAAATGCAGGATGGCTAAGATGTGGGAAAACATCTGTATACACCATGACAACCAACTGAACATAGCTACTGAACTCAAAACCGTTGGTGTCTCCCTTGCAGCCCGGGAAACGAGCAAGCACCATCGTCAATGTACCCTGCAACTCGCAAATGTCATCCAACAATGGCAAGAACACTTCGAAACCCTGGTGAACCATCAAAAACACTACATCCGGTTGCTCAACAGTTGGTTGAAGCTAAACCTCATCCCAATTGAGAGCAGCCTCAAGGAGAAGACCATCTCCTCTCCACCCCGTGCCCAGAACCCCCCTATCCAATCCCTCCTCCATGCATGGCACGATTCCCTGGAGAAGCTCCCTGACGAGGTGACGAGAACCGCCATCTCATCCTTCGGGGCTGTCATCAAGACCATCATACTGCACCAGGAGGAGGAGATGAAATTGAAGGAGAGTTGTGAAGAACTGAGGAGGGAGTACTTAAGGAAGAACCAAGCATTCGAGGAGTGGTACCACAAGCAAATGCAGCGTAAAGGGCCGGAATTTGCTGAATCTGAGAGGGGGGAAGATGGGGCAGGCAAGGACCCTGTTGCTGAGAGACGATTTGTAGTGGAGAGCTTGAAGAAGAGGTTGGATGATGAGGTGGAGAAACACCAGAGGCATTGTGTCCAAGTGAGAGAGAAGTCTCTTGGGACGCTTAAAACCCGCCTCCCCGAGCTCTTCCGAGCGTTGTCAGAATATGCTCATGCCTCTTCTGATGCCTATAATAAGTTGAGAGCTATTGTGCTTTCTCAGGGTTCCAATGGCGTTTCTTCATGACATTTCAACATTTTGGCTTTACAATTTCTGCTTGTGTAAGTTGGCCAGCTAAGTTATGAGTTTCGGTTTTGTTCCTTGCCATTGCCTCTTATGGTTTAGATGCAGAAGATGCCCATATTTTGGCGACAATTTTGTGGCTGTAGTCTGCCAACTAGTATGTATTATTTTGAGCTAGTCTACCGCTGGAAATTTGTGAACCAAATCCCATCAAGCAGAGGCCCATTTATGTCTTCCCCATTTCCGTGTCTAGGTCGGAAACTGGGGAGGTGGAGAAAGTCTCCTTTTCAAGCAGGGGCTCAGTAACCTAGGATAAGTTCGGAATGATATTTTAGTTCAGGACTTCAGGTTGCGTTTGAATCAGGTGAGTTTCGGTTTAGTTTGACTCCAGGTCAACTAATGTCTTTTTACAAGGCTTGCAAGTCAACTAATGTCTTTGTGGGAATTGCGTGTTGGGTTCAGTTCGATGTAGGGCATTTTGTGTTTTGGATCTACCTTCAAGTAAGCCTGTTTCGGTTCAAGCGAGCTTGCTTAAGCTAAGGATGGAGATAGGGTGGGTTTTATTGTACCCATACTATATCTAAAATTAGACCTGTCAGTTCGGACGGGCAGGTTAAATACGGGTTCGGGTAAAATACAGGTCGGGTGTATTTCGGGTTCGGGTAAAATACGGGTGGGTATATTTCGGTTTTACGGGTTTCGGATCAACCCAACGGGTTTAGAGCGCCTTTTCTGTGAATTATTTTTCTTTTTCTAAAATTAAAATTTCTGCATATTTATTACTGAAAATTGTCAGCCCGTCTTGTATCGACGGGTAAAGAATTAAACCCCACTTGATTTTGGGTAGATCGACCTGTTTGAAAGAAGGTTAATAGTGGGTTGACCAGTTATTGGGCAGCCCGTCTAGAGCATTTTAATGGGTTGTAGTAGTTTCACCGCTAATAATCTATTTAATAATTTAATATTTTTATTAACTAATCTACTAATGTCCAATCAGGTAAAACTTTATTAATGGGTCGACCCCAATACGAATACGACTAGTCTTTTTTCTACTGTTAGTATTATAGTTCAAGACTAGTCAGAACGAAAACCAAATAAAATTAAATAAAAGAAGTACAAGATATTATCTTGCAGTTATAACATCAAAAATTTAAATTATTACAAATTAATTAATTTTAAAAAAATTAGACAGATTTGTTTTACTAACTATAAATGGTATGACTTTCGTATCTTTAATGTTTGTCTTCTTTTAAATTAACTTTGTTAAAAAGATTAGATAGTTATTCCATGCAATTTTATATCTATTTTTAACATTTTTTCATTTAAAAGTTTTGTACGGTTTATTTTCAGAGAATAGAGAAGAAAAAATAAAGTTATTATTGTTTAATTTGTAAATAGATACAATAGTTATATAATGTCTTTTCAAAATACTCAATAAAAATAACTAACCATTATTGTTAAAAGAGATAAATTAGAGAAAAATAAAAAACTAAGGATATAATATTCGGGTCAAGCGAGCGGGTTCGGGTTTGACCCGCTAATTTGCGGGTTTTTTGAGTTCGGTTTATTTCGGGTTTGGGTCAAGAAAATCGCATTCAAAACTCGAAATTTTCGGGCCGGCTTGGGTTGGATTTTTGGGTCGGGTCAATTTTTGACAGATCTATCTAAAACACTCACATCCATTAGGTTTATGGTGATGGTTGATATAAATCTAAAGAGTGTAAAATGGGACTCATATTCAACCCATCTTCGGGTACCATCTATACTTGACTGGTGATTTTGATACCTTAATAAGGAACATGTTTTAATAAGACTTAGAAAAGTTGGAAATGTGGATAGAAAATCGAAGTAATATGCGAGAGGCAATGGAGATGAGGTTACAAGTAGCAGTGAGCAAGGTTCTCAGGTACCTTAGAACCTGTTTGGAATCACTCAAACGATTCCGTTTTTGGTTCTTAGAAAAGAGAAACTTATTCAATCGGTTCAGGTTTCGGTTCGCAAGAAAATATCTAGAACCTTGAACCACTCTAGAAGGAGGAAATGAATAATTTGATTTTTTACAACTTTTTTTTTGGTATCCCTATTCTTTTTTTTATTTGATTTTTTTCCCTACAAAATTGAATCTTTAAGTAGTGAATTTAATACAATAACAGTTGATTTTCTACCACAAATTGAAGAATGAATCAATATATTTTTCAAGCAACTAAGATTAAAAAAAATATAAACTTAATAAATGAACTTTCTTTTGTGTAAAGATAGAAGAACTAGGAAAATATCAAACACCCTCTCACTCTCCAATAATAAAAAATTGTAATTTATTATGTACTAAAATTTCAACATTAGGTGCGGTGGATATTCTAAAATTGGAACCGGAACCTAAAGTTTCAGTTTTGGTTCTTAAAAGTTAGGAACCAATAAAATCGGTTTTGATTATGCTTCTCAATTTTCAGGACGGCTAACCCCTAGTTACAAGGATTCATTGTCTTTTCCATGATTTGGGCTTTAACATGGGTATTGTAAATGTAGGTTAAAACAAATTTTATGCTTCTTGTTAGTAAATCGGATATTAGTATGGCTATAAGTTTTAAAAGTCTGCATTGATAATCATGTCCATTTCCTAAAATAACAACCATATTCATGAGTATCCCCACTTAATCTCCATCTTAACCACCCATTTAGGTTTTCAATGGGCGGGTTCGAATTAGATTTTTCAGGTTCGAGTTATACCTTCAACTTTGATTTCAAATGTTGGGTCCGAAATAGTTACAAATAGTTAGATTTGAGTTTTGATCTTAGGTTAGTTTCCCTGGGATTACTTTCAAATGCATAATCTTTGATGGACAAAAACAAGGACTCCAAAATGGGAAGAACCACAAGAACACGTCAATATAAGTTACTGGCGCAACATAATTTCGCAACAATATGGAAAATAAATACGGTATGGTTCCGTTTGGTACTTGTATGACTTTGGCCGTCTCACATCAAAGTTACAAGAACAAAATGGCCACGATACGGCCCTGTTGATCAGTAGGGATGAAGATGTGCGAGGATACAAAATTCGAGCCATAGACCTGTTAGTACAGACTGTGAGGTCGGCTAGATGAGGGACTTGTGCCTAGGAGGCATAGACCAGAATCCTCTCAGGACTATCAGAAGTCAAGCCCTTGTGAAATATGTTGTTCTACGCCCACATTATTGTCCTTTATTTATTTATGATAGGAAGTTTCCATTCGACGCATCAAAGCGGGGAACCACTAAGATGGCTGGATGGTTTTGATTCCAGCTCGCTGATATCGTCCATTATTGGAGTATGAAAGTGGGCATTATTCCACATCTATAAAAATTCAAAAAATATGATGATGGGTGTTATCCCACATTCATGAAATTAAAGGGTTTGAGTATATGTATAAGTTTGTGAGTTACTCCACCCATTGCCCATTGGTTTTGGGTGGGAACCTCATTTGAACTTGTATGCATGGCTCTTTGTTAATTGTCCAATTGATTAAAAAAATTTAACATGGTATCAGAGCGGATTGCTCGATCTCGATTTGCCACCGTCCCCGTTTGATTAAAATTGTGTGCATGTGTTGGACCTTATTAGTAGCCCACATGTGAGGGGGCGTGTTGGAGTATGAAGGTGGGTATTATCCCACATTGATAAAAATTCAAAGAATATGATAATGGATGTTCTCTCACATTGATGAAATTAAAGGGTTTGAGCATGTATATAACCTTGTGAATTACTCCACCTATTGCTAATTGGTTTTGGATTGGAACCTAATTTGAGCTTGTATGCGTGACTCTTTATTAATTGTCCAATTGATAAAAAAAAATTTAACATCCATACGACTTACCCGTGTTGCTGTATGATGTTTATGACATTGCGAGTTGTGATACAAGCGCTCTCCTTCGTTTCCTCTTTTCCAACCACTTATGGTATTTAATGAATAATTTGAAGTTGTAGGTGACTTGCTTAAATGTATATTAGTAAGTCTTGTATAAGACCATCTCATATAAATCATATTATGCGACAGATGCTTTTATGGTGACTATTAATAATGAATTCGATGACTGATAGGTAGTTCATTTTATAGTAATTGTTATTGATTACCCTTAAATTTAAAAATTACTGCGAAACATATTATTAGTCATCATAAAATTTCAAAATTTGCCACTAAAAAAGTTCATCTCATAATAACCCTTATGTGAACGGTCTCATTCAAGAATTTATGAATGTACATATGATTGTTGATGAATACTTCAATAATTGATTGCGTGCCCATCTTGCAAATTAAATGTTGCAGGTTCAAACTGCACCCTGTAAGGATTTCTTAATCTATTCTTTTCACAACTAGGGTCTTAACCCGGGGGGGGGGGGGGGTGGTTCTTGAAGTTGCCAAAAATGTGTCCACCAGCCTCACTCCGCACAGGATGCTAAATTGAAAGCTGACCCAGGAAAACTTATCTAAGTTGGATCGAAATCAAACTCGCTGATGAATACATTCAAGTTACACGTCCTCTTGTTAACATATTCACCCTAGTTAAGAATTAGAAATCCAAGAGATCGTGTTTTGATCACATGTACCTACTCCCAAACAACCCTGCTTAGGAATTTGGTTGACGATTGAAAAGACGTTTTTTCTTGGCTCATACCCAACAATCTCTCTTTCTGCTCTGCGAAAAATAATCAACGAAAGCCAAAAGGACTCAAAACCAAACTAGCAATTTTTATAAAACCATGGTCCATTGACCATCATGTATGTAACAAATACAAAATTAGCCATAAAAACATGTATATGAAGCAAGTATTTACTTCAACTGTTAATCCCAAGCATGTGTACATCCAACAGGATCAAATGAGGCCAGGTACCACATTCTAGTTTCAGGAAAAATACTAGATTTCTCAGCAAGACTTGAGCTCAATTCCAATGCTCAACAGCGTTCGAGCTGATTCCAACACCTTGTCCGTACCGGCTTCCCCAGGCTTATCTCCATTGACATCACTATTGACAACATCTCTGGATTGCGGTGCTGAAGGTCCTTGACTCGGAGGTGGGGACTTGGCTTCTGACTTCTCAACCGCGGTGCTGGTTGCAGTCGCATGACTCGCATGGGCTGGGGATTTTGGTGAGCCATGACACTTCTTGGGGACCGGCTTGTCATGGTCGTGTATGCCTTCGTATGTGACTATGATTGCAGTTGAATTGTCGGTTGCCCTCTCGACATGCTTTCTAACCGGGCACCCAGCTGATGAACACCTGTAGTAGCTCCTGACAGCAGAGCCAAGTGATGATTCAGATGGGGAGGCACAAGCGATAAAAGTAGAACAAAGGACTTGGGATCTTTACTTGTTTCCAACGACTTTTTGAGCATCAATCCTTTTGAAGGCTTGAGATATTTCACCCTTGCCATTTTATATTCACTTTTCAGAGAACAAGATCACAGACTGGATTTAACATAGAGAGAAGCAGTGCAAAATTTGGGGTACAAGATTGGGTTTGGGTGCTACAAATAAGGGTACTCTTAAATCCATATCGGAACTGAGAGGACATCCATAACCATAGCCCCTTTTTTTGGGGTTGGGGGGGGGGGGGGGGGAGAGTAAGTTCACAAATCACAATTGGACAAGATTTTGCTACCATCAATAAACAGAGAATGCCCTAAGTCTTGGAATCAAACAGATGAAGCAAGAATACAAGAGAATTCTTCATGTCAGAATGATTCTCTGGATCTATGGTATTAGCTCTATTGCACTCAGGTTGTATTCGAGGCATGAAAATTAGGAGTTGTGGGCATAAGATCATCAACCCCCCCCCCCCCCCAAAAAAAAGAAAAAATAAAAAGGCCGTAGAAAACCTGATGGCCCGGAATCTTAACTGCCCTCAGTCCCAGTAGAAAAACAAACGTCAATAAATTTGGTAACTTATGTTGCGATTACCAGTTAGGCAAAATAAATATACAAAGCATAGCTTGGATCAAACTGCCATCACATCCATCTGAGCTTAGTACTTAAGGAAGAACAGAAATGAGAAGCAGCATTGTGGGACGATATTTTTGACATACAGGGTGTAGCCATTAGAACTGCAATACTGCATGAAAGATGCTGGATCACAGTCTAACTGAAGGTAAAATTGCACCTGGGATTTGGGTTTCCTTTGACCATCTTCTGCCCGTATTTTCGCCATCTATATCCATCACTTGAGCTTGCCACATCCCCAGAAGCATGCACAACTACTTTAGGCTCCTTGAAGGTCCTATACACAGACTCTGAACATGTTTGACCACTTTCTTTTATCCTGCACATCAGATTTGGGCGAATGTTAAAGACTTTCTCCCCTCCTTTTTGAGGGAAAGGAGGTGGAAATTATTAGAGACTATGAGGAAGTTTTAAGGTTAATAAAATGCCTTCTTTTCTTCAAAGGGATAACTTCTAACTCCTTCACGCTGACTTCATCAGATTTACTTGATTTATAATGTTCCACCTCTGCTGACAAAGTTGCTTCCTCGCTTTTAAGTCTGTGCAAGTCAATCAAATAGAAAAAAAATATTAAAATAGTTTACTAGAAAAATAACTTCAGGATAATACAAAAGTTCAGCAAATTTACAGGCAGAAATAAGCTTGCCTTCGTGTTGAATCAGGTGTCGTGATGCTTTCTTCCCCCGCATCTTTCCCTTCTGGTGAGCTAGCAGGAGTACCCAGTTTTATTTCCCCACATTCACGAGTAAGTGGTAGTACTTCTTGCTCAACCTCCTTCCTACATGTAGATGTTGGTGTATGTGGATCACCGAGCTTTTGCACTGAACTGCTACTAAGATCATTCACCTGTGCAGCTGATGGTGCATCCCTCTTCCTGCTTGAAGCCTTAAGATTTTGAGGTGGGTCATGGTTATGGTCACCCTTATAAACAACCTCAACTATCTTGCCTGATACGTCCAAATGCTGAACCTTCTTTTTAGCAAAGCAATTATAAAACGTGCATCGATAATAGCTTCTAGAACTCCCAGAATTCTTCACCTGCTTTTGGCCATATTTTCTCCAGCCATACCCATCTGAGTTGGGTGTCCTTCGGATATCATCTGCTTGTTCATTACTATAGCAGGAGTTTCCCTGCTTCCTATCTTGCTTATCAACTTTCTCCTTAGCCGATTCCGCAGCAAGAGGTTTACAGGGTGAAGAATCCCTAGGCTTCGAGCCAAGGCAGGAAGATTTTCTATTGTTTCCCTCTTGTACATTATCTTTATGTTGCAGGGATGGTTTTTCTTCGCATACAATAGCAGATGGACTTGGAACAGATGATTCAAGTTGCTCACTTGGTGGCGGCTCAATTGAGGAATTCGCAGACTTAGTTTCAGGCTGCTGCACTTGAGTTTGAGCTGCTTTAGCAGTAACACTTGCCAAAGCCTCTTGATGAGATATCCTAAGTTGTCCCTGTATACCATGAGGAGAGCAAATACTTACTCCTAAGAGCAATAAACCAATAATTGAAACCTCTACAGCAAAATAGCATTCAGGTCACCAATGTCATAGGTAATGCCCAAAACAGACATCTCGATGAAATGAAGAGCCCAAGTGAGATTGCAAGCATAATACATTCAGAGTTCAGACGTCATTGACACTCCGACTCCAATTAATTTCAAGTGAAAATGGGTGCTATCCATTCTTATCCTCGCAACTTTCAACAAGGACCACCTTCGAGCCCGCCAAAGCAAATTATCCGTCTTTATTATTTAATAACATAAACTCATTGGCAACCACCCAAAAACACTCCTCGTGGCTCATATAAGGCGTTTCCTACCAACTGGAGGAGAATATTTTACCAAGGTATTCATTTTTCTCCCACTTCTCATTGCATGGTTGCATAACCTCATACAATATTACCAATACTCTCAACCAAACAGGCTCCACCCTCCATACAAATAAAGGAACCAAGATAAGTTACACACAAGGCCACAACCATATTTCAGAACCACAACCTGCTCCCAATTTGAAATATTTTATAGTCTAAGATATTCCCTAACCCAATGGAGCGTTAAATTCTGTTGCCTTTGCCAAAAAAGAAACTAACACTACTCAAACTAGTCACTTTTCCACTGCCCCCAAGTCCAGGAAATAAAAAATACAAACATAAAAACAACAACAAAATAAATTCGTCTAGCAATTAATCAGCAGTACACAAGGATTAAACAGAACACAAGGAGAAAACAAATAACTCTACCAGTAGAAACAACACAAATTTGCTATAATTTAAACAGGAGTTCAACTTTTACCTTAAAGCTAGGATCGTTGCATAAAAGAGTGGAGCTAGCAGCCATAACACCCTCCAGAAGCTTAGAGAAAGAAGGGTAACCCACTTGACTGTTGTTAGAAGTTGAAGATAAAGTTAGAGACTTTGAATCAGAAGTTGAAGTGGTGGTGGGTTGAGATGAAATTTCAGAATCTGGGGTTGTTTCATCCTGGGGTTTTGGTTTTGGGTCTGTATCCACAGCAATTCCAGGGTTAGAAGCCATGAAAAAGCAGGAAATGGGGGAAAAGCTCAGAAAAAGAGGAGAAAAAAACAGAGAAATAGAGGAAAAGGGTAGTTGTTAATTCAAGGGATGAGGTTATGAGAAGAGTTCCGTGTTGAAAGAAGGAAATCAGTTACGGGTTTGCCCAGGAAATTGAGAAAAGAGGAGGCGAAGGGAAAGACAGATGGGTTTGTTCTTCTTTTGACTGTGCATTGACCAGGCAGTTGCTTTCGGCTTGACCGACTTTGAGTGGAAGAGTGGAGATGTGAGAGGGGGGGGGGGGGCAGAGAGGGACTATGTTGTTGTCGTCACCATCACTAATGTTTGTTTGGGATGCTTTGACCATCAACCCTACTAGGCTACTATCCTAGTGAAGAGGTTGGTGATTGAACATTGATGGCCCTGGATTGTTTTGATTTATGGTTTTGGTTTGAAAACATTAAGGAGAACAATGAAATGACTCCCAAATTTCAATGCATTGATGACCAAAAAGAAAATTCAATGCATTTGTTTATTATTGAATCTTATGAGTTTTTTTTCAAAAAAATCACAAACTTAACCATGCAATTCACAATTTTAGATACTCAATTACATATGTGAGCCGGATAATTGACTTGAAAATAAATCTCAGGTCATTGGATCAGGTATTAGTCATATTTTATATTTGTGTATATTTAAAAGATGAGTGGATTTAAAAGTATCTGAAATTTACCTTAAAGATCATCGACAATGACCGACTTCAAAGTTAGGATATTCAAAATTTTTTGAGTACTTGCGGGTGACAGCTTGCATGGCTGGTGAATTTCTAAGGAGTTGTTATTAAGAATCTGTCTTGATTTTTGCACTCTTGTTCACCCAAAGAAGAAATTTGGATACTTCATTTAACTTGAGTTATTTTTGGGTGCAAATTTTCAGAAAACCAAGTATCCAAATTGACAACAATTTAGAATCTGGTACCAAATGCATGTAGTCACTGATTTGGAATTAGTGCATTTTCTATGCTAGAAAAATAATTAGTCCTGCTTAAGCAGTTATATGAATTTTTAAGAGAACACCATTTCATACACTCTTTTCTAGTGAATTTTTTTTATACGTTTAAGCAAATAGATAACTGTATTATAAATTGTTGTGGCAAAATGCTTTGGCGCTGTTATGCAATTAGTTGTTAGGTTTTAGTTGTTAAATATTTTTATTAGTAGTTAGTTGCTACCTGTTTGAATTAGTTGTTCACACTCGCTGCTTGAGTTTGCTATTTCTAGAAAAAGTGTTTGGTAAAATTAGTTGTTTATGGGAAACATGTTTAATAAAATTCCATTCATGACCTTTGTCTAAAATACTTTTCAATTGAATAAGTTTTTATTTATGGATCATCTTATTTTGTTTTACAAAAAAATTAAATTTATGTCATATGCAAAAATTAACTTCATCCTTAGTACTTTATTTTTTATTAATTTTAAATAATTTGTGTTGATTACTTATTTTACTTTGTTTTCAATGTTTCTTATATAACTTTATTTTGTTATTTTTGGAAATGCTTACTTTTTATGAATTGAAATTGATAGGAACCTATATCTAAATTTTTGTAAAGATTGAGATATGTATACATTTCAAATGATTTAATCTTCATCAACCCAAAGAAAACATAATCTAAAACATCACTAATAACTTGCATCAAACCAAAGTTCACAGTCCAACTACCGGCGGGACGGAGGTTTGGAAAGAAGGAAACCAATAATATAAAACATAAGTATCAAACATTTGAAGTTACATTCAATTACAAAAAGAAACTCTCAATTAAATAAGCTCGAAATATTAGTTTATATTATTCTACGTCGTTTAGCTACGTCTAAACTTTAAGCAATGTTGTCACGAATAGTTGACATTTCTGGCACTTTTGATCTTTCAACACTATCTTCTACGTGTGAATCAAGAGTGACAAAGTCAGGGTCTTCATCTATAATTTTAAAAGTTGGATCACTAATTGTACTCCTCCTTATATAATTATGCAATGCAAATATTGTTAGAACCCCCACTCCCTTCTCTTATTTATGTGTTCTTTGTAAAATTTGGTCACTAGACTCAGCAAATAACTCATGAATCTCACAATTTCTTAAAAATTATTCACATACCTTACATTGACAGAGTATAGATTACACTAGGCACAAAACTCACAATTTCTTATCCTAATACCACATTGCTTTTGATTGAGTGTCAATCCATTCGTATAGCCTAACAATTTCAAGAAAGGATTTGTGTTTTTGGAGAGAAAACTTCTCTGCCTTTCATTAATACGTTGGTAGCTATATATACATGACGGTGCATAATGCCAGATCTTCTACTTGCCTATATAAACATGGAAACAAAGCCTCAAATAACCTCAATATACATATGCTTAATATTATATGCCTAATATTGCTCTGAACACAATATACATATGCCAAAGATATACAATTGCCAAAATTGCATTACCGTCATTATTGCCTCAATACCTCCCCTCAAGTGGGCGCGTGAAGATCTCGAATGCCCAACTTGTGAAGAAGACACTTAAATTGGGATTTACCCAACGCCTTAGTAAAAATATCCGCAAGTTGTTCACGAGTAGGAATAAAGGTCGTACGAATAACACCTTTAAGGAACTCATCACGAACAAAATGACAGTCAACTTCGATATGCTTGGTTTGCTTGTGAAACACAGGATTCCGTGCTATATGTAGTGCAACCTGACTATCACAATACAACTGCATAGGCTGAACATGCTGCACTCCGAGAGATGACAAAATCGCCTTTAGCCATTTCAGTTCACACGTAGTCATAGCCATAGAGCGATACTCTGCCTCTGCTGAAAACCGCAACACTGTATGTTGTTTCTTAGTCTTCCAAGATATAGGAGAAGCGCTTAAAGTAACAAACCACCCAGTGAGGGAGCGACGTGTCAAAGGGCAGCTTGCCCAGTCAGAATCACACCACCCGTATAGTCGTAGATCACAGTCACTTCGAAGAAGGATGCCTTAACCTGGACTCCCTTTCAAATATCGCACTACCCACAAGGCCGCATCCCAGTGAGCCTCTCTGGGTTGTTGCATAAATTGGAGAAGTACATGAACACAATAAGATAACTCAGGCCAAGTGAAGCAGACATATATCATACGCTTGACAAGTCTGCAATATCTTTCTGGATCAGTAAGAAATTCCCCATCAGCCAATGCTAACCGATGTTGTTGTTTGTTCTAAAGGGATGCTAACGGGTTTGGCCCCTAATAGACCCGCCTCAGAAAGGATATCTAATGCGTATTTTTTTTGACACAAAAATATTCCGTCCTAATTTCTGGCCACTTCGACACCCAAGAAATATTTCAGGACCCCCAAATCCTTCATGTGAAAGCACTCACTAAGATAGGTCTTGAATTTTGCAATGGCTTCGGGATTATTTCCAGAAATGATTAAATCATCCACATAGGCCAAGACATTAAGTTGAAAATCATTGTTTTGTAAAGTGAATAACGAATAATCCAAATAAGATTGATGAAAACCATAACCTTTCAATACCTACGTTAGCTTGGCAAACCAACACCGTGGTGCTTGCTTCAACCCATATAAAGATTTTCAGAGGCGAGGGAAACCTAAAACCTGGTGGCATTTTCATGTAGACTTCCTCGTGCAATCACCATGCAAAAATGCATTGTGAACATACATCTGATATAGTTCCTATTGCTTAGCTGCAACTACTGCTAAGAACACCCGAACAGTAACCATTTTCGACACAGGTGCAAATCTGTAAAGTCAACGCCTTCCACCTAATGGTTGCCAAAAATCACCAATCGAGCTTTGTGGCGCTCCACTGTGCCATCGGAATTATATTTAATTTTGAAGACCCATTTGCATCCGAGTGCCTTCTTACTAGGCGGCAAATCAGAAATATCTCAAGTCCCATTATTCTCCAGAGCATGAATCTCCTGTTGCATCGCATCTCGCCATTTTCTGATCTTTGACCGCTTCTGAATACGTTGCTGGCTCATGACCTGATGTAATAGCTGCAAGAAATTTTCTGTCATATAGAAAATTGGTCACAGTTTACATAGTGTGCTATAGGATAAGGCATACCTGGAAGACGCTGGGTGACGGTGGACCATGTAGACGGACTCAACTTTCGGGTGGTATGTGCAACATAATCACGCAGACGAATGAAAGGCTCCTTCTTTCGATGTCCACGGCCCAATCCATCATCCTGGCCTATAATATTCCCTAGTTGCAGTCCCGCGAGGGATGAAATTTGGGATGGCTGCCTAGTTGCATGTGTCTCCATGTTGGGTCCATCTCCGCTTGCCTCAGCTAAGCCTGATTCTTCATTCCCAGGCCCCTCGGCTCCTTCCTTCTCCTGGCCTTCTTGTTGATGGACTTCGCCAGCCCATTCCTCAAGGGGCACACGTGGAGAATGTTGTCCCATTGTTTCCACGCTACCCCCTTGCTTCCAAACACTTATTTTCGTCATCCTAGTGGAAATTAAGCATATCAGGCGGCAACATTTCTGGAGAATTTGCTTCAGTCATGTGCATAGCATATGGGAACTCATTTTCATAAAAAATAACACCTTGTGAGACGAAGAATTGGTGAGTCTCTAAGTCATACAATCTCCATCCCTTTTTGCCGTAAGGATAATCAACAAATATACACTTCCGACTTCTACTATTAAATTTGTCCCCCAAAGTCCTTTGATTATGTGCATAACACAATGACCCAAACACCCTAATATGGTCATACGAAGGTGATTTCTCGTAAAGAATTTCATAGGGAGTCTTCCCTTCTAACACCATAAAAGGGGTCCGATTGATCAAATACCCTGCAGTTAAAACACACTTCCCCCAGAACTCCATAGGAAGGTGACCTTGAAACCTCAAAGCTCGAGCCACATTCATGATATGTTGATGCTTCCGCTCTATCCTCCTATTTTGTTGAGGTGTACCAACACAGGAAGTATAGAAAATTATTCCATGTTCTACGAAATAATTTTTCGTGCAAGTAAATCCCGTACCGTTATCACTTCTGACAATTTTGACATGCTTTTTAAATTGTCTATCTACCATAGCAAAGAAATCCTCAAAGTTTGAGACACCTCCTTCTTATCAACCAATAGAACAGCCCAAATCGCACGAGAAAAATCATCCATAATAGTTAAAAAATAGTAAGCACCACAACACGAAGCAGCCCGATAAGGACCCCACAAATCACAGTGAATTAACTCAAATAGGTCAGATGCTTTATTATCACTAAGTGCAAAACTATCTCTAGTCTGTTTGGCTCGATGACATGTATCGCAATGCTTATTCAATAATTCACTATCCTTCCTAACATCAAGTACAGGAATTAACTTGGTAACCTTGAGTGAAGGATGACCCAATTTCGCATGCCATAAATCGAGTGAGTTCACCCCCGTTGCCTTGTGTGCCATTACACTTGGCCGCTTCCGAAAGTAGTAGAGTCCATCTTTGCGTTCACCCGCACCAATCAGCATCTTCGAAGTGTGGTCCTGTAAAACACATATATGTTTAGAAAAGACTGCAACACAATCAGTTTCATCAATGACTTGTGACACAGAAATCAAATTACAGGCTAAACCGGGTACATAAAGAACATTTGATAAGACCAAATATTCGTCAAGTTTAATCGATCCTTCATTAGTAGCAAGCACTTGACTTCCATTGGGCAAACCGACGGGACAAGTTGAAATTTCTTTCAAGTTATGTAAAATTTTCACATTCCCCTTCATATGGTTTGAAGCTCCGGTATCAAGAATCCAAGCAGTATTTTCAGTCTTACCACTCAGTTTTTTGATAGAGTTAGCTTTATGGGAATTTACTAACTCAAGTAAGGATGCCCACTGTTCTGAAGTGAGCTCAGGTAGCTCCTGATTTTCACTGTTACTGCTCAGATTGGCGCCTGGTGTGGCCTGTGCAGCATTCGCCCAAAGTGCTCCACTGGCCCTTCCTCGTCCTCCAGTCGTGCCACCTCTGCCTCGTCCGGTCATCCTAGTGTCGCGAGGCCTATCACCCCACGAGTTAGGATAGCCCACAAGTTGGAAGCATTCAGATGCCTCATGATGTCCGGATCGCCTACAGTGAGAGCATATCACACTCTTGTCTCGATTCTCGCCTCCTCCCTTTTGCTTAAATTGGACTGGACTGCAAGCGCCATGAATTCACCATGGTCGTCTTTAGCTCGAGCCATGTTTTTGACTTGTTCTTCCTGAACTAGAGTTGAGTAGACCCTGTTTAGTGATGGTAATGGATCAGTTGCAAGTAGATTCGATCGAACCGTCCCATACAAGTTTCCATCGAGGCCCATAAGGAATTGATGGACTCGTTCTTCCTCTCGCTTCTTGGCCATTTTCGAGCCTATTTCGCACTCACATTTACCACAGTTACAGCTTGAAAATTGATCATAGTCCATCAGTTCATCCCACAACAGCTTCAGTTTGCCGTAATATATGACTATGGACAGCCCCTTCTGTTTACAATCCGCTAAATCGGCTTTCAGTTGCTGAATTCGTGGTCCGTTTGCAACCCAAAATCGATCTTTGATATCCTACCACAAGCTTGCTGCGTTTTCTGTATATGATATGGTTGAACGTAGTCCTGGCTCGATGGTGTTTAATATCCATGAAACCAACATGGATTGCACCGTTCACCACTCATCCGATTCAGGAGATGTGTCATCTGGTTGGGTTATTTTTCCTTCAATAAATCCCCACTTTCATCTGGCTCTCAATGAGGTTCGTAGGGCCCTTGCCCATTCTTCGTAATTATCACCCTTCAATTGCACCTGAGTGATAATGTTTCCGGGATCGTATGGTGATGCTATTTTCTTCGGATTTTCAGGTTTCGGTATGTCGTTCTTGTCTCCGATGGCTCTGATACCATAACAATTTCAAGAAAGGATTTGTGTTTTTGGAGAGAAAACTCTTCTGCCTTTCATTAATACGTTGGTAGCTATATATACATGAAGGTGTATAATGTCAGATCTTCTACTTGCCTATATAAACATGGAAACAGGGCCTCAAATAACCTCAATATGCATATGCCTAATATTATATGCCTATTATTGCTCTTAACACAATATATATATGCCAAAGATATACAATTGCCAAAATTGCATTATTGTCATTACCGCCTCAATATGTTGGAGTATGAAAGCGGGTATTGTCCCACATTGGTAAAATTTAAAGAATATGATAGTGGGTATTGTCCCACATTGATGAAATTAAAGGGTTTGAGCATGTATATAAGGTTGTGAGTTATTCTACCTATTGCCAATTGGTTTTGGGATGGAACCTCATTTGAGCTTATATGCATCACTCATTGTTAAAAGTCCAATCAATATAAAAAATTTAACATGATATCAGAGCGGGTCTCTCGATCTTGATTTGCCACCGTCCCCGTTTGATTGAATTTGTATGCACGTGTTGAACCTTGTTAGTAGCCCACACGTGAAGGGGCATGTTGGAGTATGAAAGTGGGTATTGTCCCACATTGGTAAAATTTAAAGAATATGATAGTGTGTGTTGTCTCACATTGATGAAATTAAAGGGTTTGAGCATATATATAAGCTTGTGGGTTACTCCACCTATTGCCAATTGGTTTTTGGATGAAACCTTATTTGAGCTTATATGCATGACTCATTGTTGAAAGCCCAATCAATAGAAAAAATTTAACATAGCCCAACTTCAGTTTTAATGGCCATGTATATTCTTAAATACAAGAAGCTTTTTCCACAAAAATGCCAATAGCACAAAACTGAGACTGACCTGTTTATTAATTTGATCTAAACGGCACTTTACATATGGTCTCACACCCAGTTTTAGATAATTTGATCTATACTCTTAGAAAGCAATGTCTCACAGCAAGTAGCAAATTACAACAACAACAACACCACCACCTCCCAGTGTGGGTCCCGCTTTCGCGGGGTCTGGGAAGATCCAGCTATAGGCAACCTTACTCCTACCAGTATTTCTACCTGTAGAGAGGCTGTTTTCAAGAGACCCACAAAAAAGGATTTTGAAACCATTTTAAAGAAGAAAGACTTTGTAAAACATTTAATAAAAAATTAAAGACACATCGCAAGGAAAGATTACGATAAATAAAAGACCAGTTGCTAGAGCTATGTAACATAAGAACAAACAATCCAAGGGAGGTAACATACCTCACCGTCTAAATGTAGGCAAACGATGCCTCTTCCCAGAAGAAAGTGTTACCTGCAAACAAACATGGAATACGAAAAACAAACACTACCAGTAAGCTGCCATTGCAACCAAAAGACAACTACGGGGGCGACTCTCTGCGATCTACGATCTTAATCCTATTCCGCCACAACTTCCTATCCTGAGCCAGGTCCTCCGTCAGACCGACAACTCTCAAGTCCTCTCTAATCACTTCGTTCAAACTCTTCTTTGGTCTACCCCTTCCTCTTTTGCCTTCGGCGATGTCGATCATCTCACACCTCCTCACTGGAGCGTCCACACCCCTCCTTTTCACGTGGCTGAACCATCGGAGTCTAATTTCTCTCACCTTATCTTCGATGGGAGCTACTTTAACTAAGTCCCTGATTACACCATTCCTAATTCTGTCTATCCTCGTATAACCGCACATCCACCTAATCATCCGTATCTCTACCACCATTAACCTCTGAACCTGCGTCTTTTTTAGGGGCCAGCATTCCGCTCCATAAAGAACAGCCGGTTTCACTACCATATGATAGACTCTGTCTTTCAATCCAAAGGACACCCTCTTATCACACAACACACCTGAGGTAAACTTCCATTTTTACCAGCCAACCTTTATTCGCTGGTTAATATCTTCGTCAATATATCCATTCTGCTGAATGATCGAGCCTAGATACTTAAATTTTTCGACCTTTGGTATCGGCCTACCATCCAGGGTGACTTCTCCCCCCGCGTCTACCCTTCCATTGAAACAGCAATGAAGGTATTCCGTTTTCGATCTACAAACTCTAAAACCTCTAGATTCCAGTGTGTGCCTCCATCGCTCCAACTTGTCATTAACTCCCTGTCTAGTCTCATCAAAAAGAACAATGTCATCTGCGAAAAGCATACAGCAAGTAGCAAATTAAAATGATTCAAATTAACAAAAGAGGGCAATGTGCTAGATGGTGTCCATCGGCAACCGACAAAAGTCCAAGTAAAGAGTGCAGTGCGAGAATCAATTAGAGTTTTCGTCAATGATTGATCAATTCAATGCTTACTTAGATCATAATCACTTACTCAGTTGTCATATTTCACATAAATAAAGCAATTGAAATTCAACGAAGCCATATATGAGGAAAGAAAGAAGGACGAAAAAAGGGAGAGACAAACCTGAAGGGCTAGCGACGCAGGCACCAATCAAGTCGCAAGAAAGTAAGAAGAATTCGCCAGCACTGATGAAGTGGCCGGCGACGAGCTCGGCGGCCGGCAAGAAGGGTGGAGATGAACTTGGGAAGGTGGAGTAGAATGAGATTGAAGGTGACGGCTGTCTGATATTGGGAAAAGGTAGGAAACTAGGAATAGAGCTTATTAATAGCATGTGTGTAATTTCATTAAACTTGTGGGCAATATAGTAATTTCTACAACCAGCTATTCCCAAAAAACTAATGGAAATAATTGTTTGAAAAATAGTTGTTCGGGATAAAACAGTTATTTTAAACAGCTATTTATCAAACGCCTCTTTAGCTGTTTGACTTAGTCAAAACAGCTAGGTCTTTCCAAACAGCCTCCCCCCCTCCCCCAAACAGGTATGTTATCAAATACTCCCTTTGTGTAGTGTGTGTGCGTGTGAATGTGAGAGAGCGAGACAGAGAGAGGGGGGAGGGAGGGAGAGACTACAAAATGAATTATATGTAATGTATTTCTTTGAAGATGGTTTGTTAATAGCATAACTCTAGTGAATAGTGGTAAAATAAAATTGGTTAGAGGTACATGAGTCACAGACGAGATAAACATAAGCAGCCCTCTCACCTCTCAAAACTCACATATCCCAGACCTCCGAGTTGTGCTTGGCTCTTCCCCAGGACCCGGTTCAATGTTGATTCCCCTGCTTTCATGTCGTGACCACTTAATAGTGTGACTAGGGCATCATGAAATATGCTTTTTGACTCGTCATTTTCGCTCATACGTGTTATCTTTTGTTCAAATATTTACATTATTCTTCTAATTTTCAATGATATAATTAATTGATTTGGCCAAATATCTCACTATGAGTGTACGGCTTCATCACTTAACCACTGTGGGAATGGAACGGAAGATGATGCCATGTGGGCCCCCAGCCTAACCTTATGGGACAGAATCTAATACCTTGAACTTCAATTCTACCGTAACATCTAGGTTGTGATGATCTTCACAAACCCTATATATTTAGTCCATGAACTGGACTCTCATAAATGATGAGGTTTATAGTCCAAATATGCAATCTTACCTGACAATTGGAGGTAAAAATCAGTAGATCCCATTCCAGTAGAAGTAAAAGAATAGCAAATGAGAGAGATTGAATCAAACATGCTTAGGAATAGGTTGCTCTACCTTCACATTTCACCTTCAGCATAGTTCAGCACATATATACATACATGCTGTGGAAAATGGATTTGTGCTGTGATAACATAGTCCACATACATAATACCATCTGAAGCATCCCCAGATGCTACATAGTACTAGATATCAACAGAGAATATCAGGTTTCAGGACACAAACTATCTTCTGATCAACTACCAGGGTTAGATATTAGATACCTGAGTATCACCAATCAGCATGGCTGGGTCTCAAACTTAAGGGAGATGCCCATGCTGAAGAGCTCCTGACACAACAATTTAGCTCCGTAGGGCACATTTACCTTGACGATGTCATCAACTGATTCACAGAACCTGCAGTAAGGCCCTCTGATCTTCTTGCCTCCAGGGACAGCTCTTTGGATGACATTAGCGATGTTCTTGCATTTGCGGCAAACGTGCATCTGTGATTGGTCGCTGAGGGTGAAGAGACGCTCATGAAGGTTAGCTGAGGCACCGTGGGCAATGAGGCAGTCGCGTTCCATTTCACCGAACTTGATCCCACCAAACCGTTTCCGGTCCGCCACCGGCTGCCGGGTCAGAGGATGGACCGGGCCTGTGTTGCGGAACTTCACTTTATCCTCGGCCATATGAACGAGGCGCTGATAAAAGGTTGGGCCCATGAAAATGAGAGTACGGACCATTTCTCCCGTTCTACCATTATAGACCCTCTCAGTTCCCCATCTTGAGAATCCGACCCTGCAATTTATACGATGCAAGTCAGCGGCTGCCCTCTCTACACTCCATTTTTTACTCTTATTTTCCTGTTTGGGGGAGGGGGGTCTGCAGTCTGTACTGTCTTGAAAGGCCACCAGAATATGCCCTTTCCAGTTGTCCGAGGTCAATTTATTAGCTAAACACCGACTAAAAGCATATACCAGGCTCCTCAGAATTCACCGAAAACAGAGAATCCAATGGCTAATTGTAGGTCTTGCATGTGACCATTTCACCCGGTGAGACAAATGGTTGTATGGTGGCTTCTAATAGTTACAGAGGTAACTAATAATTCAATTACGGTGAATTTTATTATGGTTTCCCCCAAATAGTCACCCCCATGTTAGATAGTCATTCCAAGAGGAACTCTTAGTCACCCCAAGATCTCAGAAAGTCACCCATAAAAGAGTCCATTTCACCGAATATTCACCATGGGACGGTCTCACCCAAGAAGGAGATATCAAATTGGCATGCCATCTCTTTTTCCAGCACTTTTTTCCTTTATTTAGTACTTTACGTTTCCAAAGGATGTATTTTCCTCTTCAAAGAATATCCTTGGCACATGGTAACTACAAGTCTACAAGAAATGATCATGCACAAAAATGCGAATTCATGCAGTTTTCATTTTTTTCCAATCTCCCGCCGCATTATTTTTTCTCACTCAACGTCATCATGTTTAGTATTTTGGTAAGAATATGCCATCGAGTTATTTGCTTTTTCCTAGCTGTCAGTAAGTTATCAGTTTTTTCCCAATTTGTCATCGGCAATAACAAGTTGCATGGTCATTCGAAGGCAAAATGGGGAAAAAAAACCTACTGAATATAGTGGCATTAAGCTTTTAAAAAAAACGCTCGATGGCATATTGGATAAAAATTGATAACTTGATGGCGTTCTTGTCCATGAACTCGATGAAACTATGAAAGGATATTTCCCACAACATAAACAAGTGCTGAGGTGTGTGGTTCAGGGGACACTTACCTGTGAAGCTGCTCCGATATAGCTTCAATGGAAGGAGTAGAGAAGGGCGTAGCATATTTCAATGAACCACGACATGCAATACTTTTGCCCAGGGCCGCCTCCAGCAGTTGGCCTGGAGTTTGTCTTGAGGGAAATGCATGAGGATTAATTACAATATCAGGAACTATGCCTTGCCTTGTGAAAGGAAAATTCTCCTGTGACTCGAGAAACCCAAGAACACCTTTCTGGCCATGCATGCTAGAAAACTTGTCACCAAGACATGGAGAACGAACCTAAACAAATTTTGAACAGTTACTTAGGTGCACAATTGAAGCCAGTTAAGAAGGTTAAATCCTACGATATTAAGCGGGACCCTTGCATAGTTCCATCATCGAAATGATATTACCGGTATATTGAACTATTTTTTATAGCTTCATGAACAATAAAATTCAACTACAAGAACATCCCCCCACCCCGAGTGATTGGGAAGAAGAGGGTGTGCTACATCTTTTGGCTTTACTTGCTAATATGAACGTCTCGTGTGAGGGCAGTGACGAGATTCTTTGGCCTCATGACTCTAGTGGACAATTCAGTGTCAAAAGGTATTGCAGGGAGATGTATAAAGGGTTGTCTGCCCTTGATTTCCCAGCCAAGGCGACTTGGAAGTCTATAGCTCCCACCAAAGCATGCTTTCTTGTTTGGGCAGCCACAAAAGGAAAGGTTCCAACGGAGGACATGCTCAAAAGGAGAAACTTCAAGCTGGCTACTAGGTGTCTTGTGTGTTTTGGGGAGGAGGAATCAGTAGACCACCTTTATGTCCATCGTCGGTGGGTCTCCACTTTGTGGCATTTGTCTCTTTCTTTGATGGGGGTTAGTTGGGTGCAACCTCAGTCCTCAAACCATAAGAGAGGTTTTGGTGGCATGGAGAAGAAGGTTAAAGAAGAGTTGGATCCTAGATGTTTGGAAGTTGATGCCTTTGGCTATTTGGTGGAGCACTTGGAAAGACAGGAATGGCCGCATTTTTCAGGGCAAGGCTAGGGCTATTGATGATTTCAAACTTTATTTCTTGATAACTTTCAAGTATAGTTGGAGTCAAGTTCTCATTCATGGTACAAAGTTGACCTTCTTGGATTTTGTCGATATGTTTACTATAGAGAGTTCGAGGGCATAACGATATTTTGTAATGGACTCCTTTTGTAAATGGGTGACATCCCCTTGGTGTCCTCTTAATACAACTTCTGATTCCTTATCGGGGGGGGGGGGAAGAGACAGGAACAACCCCCCCAGGGGCCCCACAGACCCATAAGGATGAAGATAATAGTCAGCTGGGAAGAGAAGGGCAGGGAATTGACCTGGGCATTGACCACTCCATACCATTCCCACATCCCGAAAATTTTATACAGCCCCAAAGATAGCGCTTAAACACAAAGTTATAATAGTCTAGTCAGAAGATTACCTGTCTAAGTGATACAACAGCAAAATTCTTCCCATCGTCATTAGCGGATAACACAACCTTTTGCACCATGCCTCTTTCAGTATGCTTAAGCTTCACGCTGTGATCAGCACCAGACTCAGCACGCCTGCCAATGATGATATCACCACTCTGCAGGTTTGCTCCAATGTACGGGAATCCATCATCGTCAAGACTGTCAACACGTCCAAGTTTGCTCTGTATTTTTCCAAAAGTAACAGTATCATCGAACTTTCGCCGCTTGTCCAACGATTCATTGTTATCAACCTCAGCTTTATAGCTTCTTATGTGCTCTGTTCTAAACATCCCACGCTCCAATGAGGCCCGATTCATAACCAACGAATCTTCTTGGTTGTACCCGAGGTGCACATTCACTGCCACAATAGCAGTCTGACCATTGAAAAATTCAGCCTTTGGAAGTATCTGATTGCGGCCAAGTGGATATCCAGTTTTTCCAAGAGAATCAGAAATCATAGATCGAAAAAGAGGTCTCTGAGGATAGTACATCTGGTGTGATAAAGTATCAATTCTGATGTTGGGATTAGTGGTGGAAAACCCAATGGCTTGCCCCGAATGTTTTTCAGACTGGTAAAGAGCCCTTCTGGCATGGTCATGGTTTACAAAGGGGATAATTCCACAGCTAACACCTAACAGAAATGACATGTCAAGCTCACAGTGAGTGTATTTTCCGTGGTCTTTTCCCTTGTCCCCCATGAAAAGGTACTTAATTCCCCAAGCAGTGCAACAATCTTCTTCCTCCTCGGTCCCAATCATCTCAATTATCCCTTTGTCCAAAAGCGTTTGGAATGAATAATCATCCCCTTTCAATGACTTTATCTTCTTCAGATTCTCAACAACTAGAAGAGGTCTAAGAATTCTTCCAGCATCAGAGAATATGCGCACCTCCCTATTCTGTACATCGTGTTTGATTTCCACCTACAATGAAAAGCAATACATAAAATTCCATGTACCACAAAGCAACATCTAGTATCCCCCCCCCCCCGGCGGGGGGGCCTGGGGGAGAAAAGAGAGGAGCAGAACAAAACAAAAGAGGTATCTATACAAAGATGAAAGCCTCAATGCAACAGTAATATTTAAAGTTTAAACAGGCTACTGCAGATGTACCTCACTTTCCTGATACAAACAGCATTAGAGAAAAGAAAAATACGGACACTTAAAAATTGAACATCATGTCAAAGCATGTAATAAACTATTTTACATCCTGAAATGAAGGGCCTTAAAGGAGCCTTAGAAACTGAATGCAATCAGTGGCAAAACCAATAACTGAGAAAGAGGTATGAAGATGCAAATCAAGCACCAAAGAATTAGGATGAAATGAAATCAAATGAAACAAAAACTAAGAAAGATATTCGCAAAAATCAAGGTAAGTAGATAAAAGTGTTGGCTACCTCATATGGCAACTGTTTCCTGCGCCGTTTTCGTCTGAACTCCTCAACAAAGGACACAGCATCAGCACATGTTCCAACCCACTCACCATCCAGAAGAATTTTGTACTTCTCACCAAGTGAGGTACAAGTATCATCAACTAATTCTTCCATCCCACAACGCACCAGTTTGTCAAGGAAGGTTTCCACAACTTTGGAGCTGACAAGTCCAGTAGCGGCTAAATTTTTTACAAGCCCACAATTCTCACCATCTGGTGTAGACAAAAAGCAGATTTTTCCCCAGTGAGATGGATGCCTGGAAACCATATGGCAGCATGCCAAAGTTAGCTCATTCACATGCACAAGATGGCAGAAGAATAAACAGGGTAGCATAGATCAAAACTAGACAAACAGAGCAAAAACTCATGACTTTTCCTTCAATTTGTGTTTGATAGTGAAAGACAAAAAAGAATTAAACTCATATTTGACACTCGCGGAAAAAGACAATGACAGATGGGTCAACATCATGGGAAGCACAAAAACACTTCCAGTAGATGTTTTAAACACCCACTATATCCACTACAGAGAAAGGATTGTGTTTTTAAGTGGACATATTGTGGTTTTCCATTTCATACCCCAATCATTTGCTCACCTTCATTTTCCATTTCATTCTGCCCACACAAAAGCAAGGTCCTTCATGGCAAGAGGTTGTAGTGAATTCGAAAAGAACATTAATTAGTAAGAAAAGAAGGGGAAACAGAGGCACCAAATCTAGGTGCCAAATGCACTTCGACCTATTAATGATCCAGCTTGTAAGGGATGAGAAGTACTAGGTAGTTCCCTGATCCTCTACTGATGTGATAGCAACATTATCAGAAAAACAACTGACCAAGGGTGGGTTTGTGGAAGCAGGTAGACGTGATCCAGATGCATACAGGATACAGCCTTACGCTTACAAATGGAGGTGTTTCCAAGAATATTCATATTAGTGGCAATCAAAGAAGCTTTTCACCATGAACTGCTAATATGGTTGTGCATGCGTTATATCGACACCAAAGAACTGTGTTCTCATCAAATCAAATATCTTACAATCCTTGTATTCTTCAGTTTATCTTCCCAATGTCCTCTTTATCGATTCATTGACCATAAATGAACTTGAGCCTCATCACAATACATTCGCCTTTAAGTTGTTATGCACTTATGCTGGATCAGTTGCTCAAGACATCTGGTGTTTACTCACAAACAACTGAAAAATTAGATCACTTCTAATGAACTTGATTAGAATGATTCCGGTCTAGTTACTAGAAGTAGACATTGCTCTTAGTGGCTTCTGTCAAGACTAAACTGATTGCACCCAATTAGACAACTAAGGAACCCTCACATATGTAGGTGATAGGTTATAGACATGCAGTGAGAGGGAGAGGAGCACCTGGTAACAGGAATAACTACCCATTACGCAAGCTAAATATCAATTCAAAAACTTGAGACCTCCAAGACCATCACCTAGAAACTATGGGATAACATCTCGACGAGGAATAGAGATACGTTGTCTAGATGTGCCAACCCTCTCCCTCCCCACCCAGCCACCCAAAAAGGAAAAGAAGAAAATTCTGCATAAACACCACACAATCTCAGATCATAGTGACCTTCTAAAAAAATTCAGATGAGTAATTTTTCTGCAGTAATGAATGAATGTCACCAACAATATAGAAACGCAAACAGAAAATAGTACCCAAAGACAAAGAAATCAGCAAACACTTTACTTTCTACAAACATACAAAGAATGCCACACTTTAAAGAGTTGATCTCACAATCAAAGCAATAATTGCATGGAGTTGCAGAATTACTTACGGGTATCTAGCATCCCCAACTTTCCCGGTGTATGAAACCTGTTGGCGGGTTTTCCTCATATCACAGGTCATCTGCAACGGATTTGTCCGCCTTAGGTTGGCCACCACACCAGAAACTCTGTCTGTTTTCCTAAAGGGATGAGCCCATGCGCCGGTGGAAAAGGCTCTCGTAAGACCATTGGTGACAATAGATGCATCCAAGTAATGGTCAAGAGGATATAGCTCACGATCCCCATAGAGATCGCGCTGCATTGCTTTTACCATCCGCTTCTCAGCATGTCTCATATGGACCCTCAGCTCCCGCTCCAGAAGCTCATCAGCCAATTCTAACCTTTTGTTTCTGAAATCATCTCTGTTATCGCACTTTCTCCGACCAGAAAATGCTTGCAACAAGCACTTGACCATGTATCCAAGAAAGCGCGCCTTACGCTTTGCTCCAGACAGACGAGGGAAAAGGTTGTTGTCGATGAATTCTCTAGTCGATTCAGCAGGAGGAAATTTGCACTCTCTAATTAATTTGTCAATTTCCTCAAAAGCTTTTCCATTTACACGGAATCCATCACAATTCTCATCCGCATCATGAATGGAGGCGAAAAGGATGTTACTAATACGACCATCATCAATGTTACAATCAATTAAATCTACCACCTCTTTATCAGATCTCACTCCCAAGGCAAAGAACAAGATCCAGATCGGAACCTCAACCATTAAACAGTACACTCTGATAAGTTTTTCTCCTCCTTTAATGTTTTCAGCTTTCTGATTTTCCACCAGCTTTACATGCACTCTTCTCCGTTTCGATTCGGACCTGTATGCCACTTTCCAATATGGATCACTTGATATCCAAAGCCTCTTCAAGCAGATTTGCTCTTGGGCAATGAACGCCTGCATTTAACATGAACCAAAATTATCCAAAGACAAGTAATAGAGAGATTAAATACGCCATGCTCAAGTCTCTAAGACCTACCGCAGCAGCTTCAATATATTGCAAATCCGAGCACAGCATGAAGCAAACAAGCTTGTGATAGACACACAAGCAGATAACCATAGACAAATGCAATTCAGTTTCTTTTCCAAATAAGAACCACTCTTCATCTGGAATCAACATCTTTTATGTTAACAATAATGGCACAAAGAAGCAGAGAACAGTGAAAATATTACAGGTACGTATTGGAGCTATTTAAGGAATCAGGGATCTTTTAAATGAAGAAACATTCCAACAAAAGAGAAGCAAAAGAGATAAATAAAGGCCACTCATCTTATTTTGTGCTTATCATAAAGTTAAAATGTACTCCGGCATTTGTCAAAGATTCTCCTAGTTGACCTCTACCAAAAGGGGAAAAAAGAAAGAAGAAACCAGGAATAACTGATACGAACAGGTTAAAATGGAGCAATGCATTAATTATGGGAAAAAAATGGCAAACACCCAGGTACATCAATTTAGAATATACCAAAGCACAAGTATAGTGCCATCATTAATGGAACTATTCATGAATAACAAACATATGGTAGAGGAGAAAAAATAAAACATAAAATACCTTTTCAGCACCCTTGATAATGAAATAGCCTCCATTATCAAATTCACAATCCCCCCTCTCAGCTTCACTCATCCAGCAAATATCAGATTTCACCATCACAGGGATCCTTCCTATGATGGCATCACTCTTCTCTTCATGCAAGATCTTTTTGTCTATATACTCTGACTTCCCAGTTTTAAATTTGTCACTTCTGACCTTCTCTTGGGTATATACCTATGATGCACACAATCAGAAAGTGTAAGGATGATGACCATGATCAAAACACCATAATGTTCAGCAAGTACTACTGCTAAACAAATACAAAATTTGTTCACAAACCTGAAGGTGAGTTTCGACTTTCAATCTTGCAGAGTACGTCATGTTTTGGAGCCGAGCATGCCGTGGTAGCAATTTTATGAAATCTTTACCACCATCAGCATGAAACTTCTCCCCAGTCCAAAACATGGGCTGCTCAAGTTCAACCTTTCCAAAGCGAATAGAGGCATATCTCCACTCACCAGCACCTTTCTTTGAGGGATCATAACCAGGTTCAACTCTAATCTCGCCAATTGAGTCAAACACCTTCTGAATACCATACTTGACGAAGTTATTGTATGAGTTGATCTGGTGACTGATGAGGCCATATTGTTTGAAAAATGCTGATGAAGCTTTCTTGCAAAAGTTCACCAAGGAAACTTCGCCAAGATCATCCAGGTCCACATCCATGAGATCATCATCATCATCAGATTCCATATCCTCATCATCCCATAACATTTCCGTGTCATCATTAGAGGTTGCTTTGCCATTACTCGAACCCAACACATCTTTTCCCTCACCTCCCATCTGTAATCAATTAATGAAATTTGAAGAAAGAAATTGATAGACACACAACAGTCCTTTAGGATACCAACCCATAGAAGCAAGACCAGGGCCTCAATAATGAAATACTGTCCACAATGTAAATCATTTACAGGATCACAATCACAATTCACAAGCATGGGCAAATGGGAATTCTGCTGGATTTTTCGATCATCACCTAAGGGTTTTTAACATTTTATCTGATCCACACTTGAGCATGTTGGTAGAGACTAGACTAACATAAATTTATTCATCAGAAACATAAACAAGGCCATAAATCATTTCAGTATAATAGTTTATTTGCAACACCACTGAACATGTAATATGGGCTTATATTAAATGAACAGCCTAAGTGACCTCATTATCAATTTCTCAAAAACCTCAAAAAAGGCGGCTTTGAAAAACCATGGACATGGAAGCAGCTGTTTAAAAATTAAGAGTATATCATCCTCGCTTTTTTTCAGAAGTCACATTCATCTCTAACTGCAATCATGGATCTCCTGGCCTTATTTATGCATTTAACTATCAAATCCTCTATTCTTTTGGACTTGTACTTTTGCTTAATTTATGACAAAACAAAGGCACACAAATTGCCCCAACAAAATACTGCCCAAAAACTGAAGCAACAAATACCAATTTTTAGGCCATGATGAAAAATTATTAATCCAATACCAGACTTTGGTAAAAGACAAAAAGAACATGAATGCATCTCATAGTAATAGAGGCCAACAACCCAGAGGTCCACATCATTAAGCTCCAGAATACCAATATACGTGTGAGGCTAGCACTAGAAAGCTAACCAAATTTTTGGAAAATAAAATACGCACAAGCCCTAAATACCCTTAAACAGGTGACAAGATAGAGACTAAAGAGCTCCATTAGTACCATTTCCCTTCCACCTTAAACTCAAATGTTTGCCGTAAAAAGCACACCCCCCCCCCCCCAAAAATGATTTTTCAGGAAAATGCTTTGCTTCAGAAAATAGTTTTATATGAGAAGATAATTAGTAATAAGTATTGAGAACATTTTTCTTCGATCACCAAAAACAGGAAAATTAAAAACAAATAGTCATAATAATCATTTTCGAATTTCATATCCTTAGTTTACCAAACACAGGAAAATTCAGAATGCTGAAAGGCTACGAGGACGAAACTGCAATACTCCCAAATTCACCTGCCAAAGTTAAAACTAACCGAAGCCCTATATATAAAATGTGTTGCTGATTTCTAGATTTAAGCCCAACAGAAAATTCATCATCAAAACATCTCGACAAACAAAAGGACATGCAACAACAAGACCACTACCACCACCCAGTAAGAATCCCACATTGTTTTTTTTTTAAAAAAAAAAAAAGAAGTCTATAACTTTGAAAAACTTCGATGATCACTCAAAGAGAACTCGTGTACAAACCCTACCCACCCTCCACCCCACCCAAAAAGCTTAAACCCATTTTGACAGACACTTAAATTACAGACTTTGCTAGAGTGCTATGATGAACCAAGAAATGAAATTCCGAAAAAAGATGAAATTTGATCGGAGATACCTAGAGAACGCGGAAAATAAGCCCTACCCAAATCACAAACTCGCAGATTTCATCAATTCAAACAAGCAAAAAAGGGAGAAAGATAGCGGGTCATACCTAAAACGCGGATGGGTTGTGAGAAATTAATGATTTTTTGAGGCTTCAAGCGTCTGTGTGTTCTCTCTCTAAACCCAGACAGAGGAGTGCCACTGCCCCACTGAAGAGCGAAGATGCTGATTCCGTGAGGGGTGAGAATATGGGCAAGTTGAGGTTCTTCAGGGTGTGGAAAAACTCAAACCTGAGCTCCGTCGTTTCAGTGGAAGCCTGGGGGTGTCAATTTTACCCATCCTCGATGAATATTTATTCTATTCGATATGAAAAAGCATGGGAAAATTCAAAATATGTAAATAATGAACAATAGATAATGATTTGACAGATTAGATTAGATTTAAATAATACTCTATTAGATCCGCTATTTAATTCATCACCTCTTGAGTCATCCACATATTTATCTCCTATTTACAATTGGTTTACTTTTTATTTTTGTCCTTTAAATTTTACTCAACTTTTGGACAATTATATTATAATTCTATAATTTTTATCAAAATTAATATGATGAATATGATATTTATTCGTTCCTTATACCTAAAAGGTCTTTTTTAAACTTTTCAAAAGACAAAGTTTACTTTTTTATATAAATTTGCTAAAATATTACATATAAAATTTCATTATCCGCTTACAATTCGATCCCCTCATTTTCACTCACGAATGGTAGATGGATGGATTGGATTAGATTTTTACAGATAATAGATAGATGGGATGAAGTTGATTGAAGCGGGTGCAGATGATAGTTCACCCGACCATACCCGATCCATTGGCACCCCTAAATGGGACTACCCTAGAGGCAGGGTGGTTGTCATACGGTCGGCAGTATACCTGAAAAATCCTTTGACGGTTCAGATTGTCCATCATCCTTCTCATCAATATTGAGATGACAATCTGACGGCTGGAAACTTTTTTATTTTTGCCTTCATGAGAAATAAATGTCAATGCAATAATATCAATTCTATGCTCTTAAGTCTTAAGCCCTAGTATAGTAGTAGAAGCTATTTTTGAAATTAGAATTATTGTTATAATCCTAAAAAATTAGACTATTTGCATCCAATAATCATAACACTACAAGACAGGGTTCTATTCCAATGGGAAAGTGACGTAATTGGCACCCGTTGGACTGCATTTTTTTCCGACGGAATTTGTATCAGAATCCGACGAAAATTTAAATTTCCGACGGGTTCCGACAGAAAAAACTTCAGTCGGAATTTCCGACGGAATTTCTGGCGAACTTTCCGTCGAAGATTTCAATTTCCGTCGGATTCTGATACAAATTCCGTCGGAAAAAAGTCCCGTTTCCCAAAAAAATCAAATCTGGTTTTTTAAACGCTGGCCTCGCGGTGCTTCATTCATTTGCAACTTTCGTAACGAAGAGAGAGAGCAACGAGGAGAGAGCAAGTGTGGAGCTCCATTATTCCCGGTGACTGGTGACTTGTGAAGGAGATTGCTGTCGTTCATAATTCACCGGTGAATTATTTATTTTTAGCTAATTTATTCTTTAGAATTGAAATTTTTGAGTTAATCGGTGTTTTTTGTGGTGGTTGATTTGTTATTAATGGCTTGAAGAGGAGACGCCGCCGCCTTCTTGCTACCCGTTCCACCGGTAATTGGATTATTTTTCTGCATATTTAGAGGTTAGTGACACTAAGCACGTAATTTTATCGAAATTGTTGTGTTTTGAAATTATATTAATTTGGTATGTATTGTTGAATTTTGTGAAATTTAATTTTGTAGCGTATGTGTATAGTTTATTTAATTTATTTTATTTAGTAAATTATGGATGTGGAAAATATGGATGTGAAGTACGTTAATTTTTTATTTGATTTGTGAAGTATATTTATTTGGATAAGTGGAATAAAATATATTAAGTATGTATATTTATAAAAATTGTATAATTATTATAAAATGTTGAAATATGTGAAGCATATTTAATATATTTTGTTTTGGTGAATGATTTAAGTTTGTTAAGTATGTTTATTTTTTGTTAGATTTGTTGTATATATTAATTTTTGGTAAGTATGTCAAGTATATGTTTATTTTAGATATATTTAATTTTTTGTATGATTTGTTTGATTTGTTAAGTATGTTTATTTTATTTTTTGGTTAATAGTATCTCGTTTATTTTTTGGACTTGTTTATTTGGATGAAATGTGAAATAAACAGTTTAATTTGTATTTGATTTGTTAATTAGGTGTGTTTTGATAAATAAAATAGTTAAGTTAAATTTATTTTTTTGTAGCATATATGTTTAATTATATTGTCGTATTTTAGTTTTTTGTTAAAAATTATTTTCGGAATATGGGAATATAAAATGTGAGCTAAATATGAATGTAATTTTTTTTGGGGAATATGCGAATAGAAAGTGCTAATTAAACATATTTAATTATTAATTATTGGTGTCATTAGTGAATATAAAATTGATAGTAAATAATTTAATCTTTAATTTTATTTGCAATGTATATTGATTTGAACAATTGAAATAGTTATAATGGTTGTAAGTAGTTATGAATGATGGAACAAAAATTGTTATTAAAATTTTGTGTGCACAAGTAATTTTTGATTTAAATGACCGTATGATGAAAGCGAAATGTTTGTTTTGATAAATGGTGTTAGTTATGGCTTATGTGTTATATATTTTAGATGGACAAAAAAATAAATAATGTTGAACGATCAAAAAAAAAATCGCAATTGTTCATGCTATTGTCACAAGCTCGGCATTGTTTTTTATCGATTGAAACAGGTTTTTTTAATTATCTTTACCTATAATTATTTATGTGCTTCAAAATTGTGTTAATATTCATAGATAAGTTCATTATTGTCTTCCAAATATTGTATTGTATGATGTATTATAGTAATTCATTGGTTAATGGTTAAATTGAATTCTAAAAGATATTTATTAAAATTAATTGTAGTATATATAACAATTAAGGCAACCAGATTAGCAACGTATTGATGGGCCGTTGCATCGTTAATCGATGCATAAGAGGAAAAATCCTGATGGACATTGGCTTAGAAATAAGTGGTTGATGGGAGTAAATATGTTTGATGAATTTACACAAAATCAGGAGGAGTATAGAACTAATAGAGTTTATAAATGTCCATATGTGAAGTGCAAGAATATGCAGTACTTTACACCTGGTGTTGTAAAGTCTCATTTGTAGAGAAAGGAATTTGTGAAGAATTATTGGTATTGGACAAGTTATGGGGAAGATAATTCAGAAGTGGGGTGCAAGTACTTCACAATCTATGAGCTATGATTATGATCACAATGATCATAATCATATGAAGAACATACTTCATGCTGCCTTCCAAGCTAATGAAATGAACATGAGCGGCTCCCATGACGTAAATCCGGAGGCATTTTATACTATGCTTGAATCTGCTCAAAGGGTGTAACATAACTGAACTAGAAACGTTTATAAAGCTACTTAGTATTAAATCAGACCACAATATTTCTCAACGTTGTTTCAACGAAGTTGTTGGTCTGATGAAAAATACATGCCCTCCTCAAAGTCGCATTTCAAAAAATTATCATCAGCAGTTGAGAAAAGTGAGAGATTTAGGCATGGATGTTCAGAAAATTGATTGTTGTTCGTATGGTTGCATGATTTATAATTAACATGATGAGGCTATGTCTGCATGCAAATTTTGTGGATATGCAAGACGATTATCAAAGACCTCCAACCAACGAGGACATAAGGAGGTTTCATGTGCTAGAATGCACTACCTAACTTTAATCCCAAGATTGCAAATACTGTATGCCTCAAAAAGTACTACCGCCCACATGAGATGGCACGATGAGCACCGATAAGAACCGGGTGTTCTCCGGCATCCGTCGAATGGACAAGCATGGAAGTATTTTGACCCAAAATATCCAAATTTTGCAGCAGAGTCTCGGAATGTGATGTTAGGTCTATGTGCTGATGGTTTCACACCACTTTCACTATCTGAAATATCGTATTTTGTGTGGCCAATTGTTGCTACATCTTATAACTTGCCTCCAAATATGTGTATGACCACTCCGTACATGTTTTTAAGTTGTGTTATCTTGGGTCCAACAAATCCGAAGACTAGAATTGATGTGTGTTTACAACCCTTAATTGATGAGTTGAAAATGCTATAGGATGTTGCCATGTTGACGTGGATACATTTGATATTTCATGCGGGAAATTTTTAAGTTGCATGCTGCATTAATGTAGACAATCAATGATTTTTCCGCGTATGGAATGTTGTCCAGTTGGAGTACTCATGGATTGTTATCATGTCCGGCTTGCATGCACAAAAATTGTGCCTTCCAGTTACAGCACAGACGAAAGCCATATTAGTTCAATTGCCATCGTCGGTTCTTGCCTTGGAATCATTGTTTTAGAGCTAATAAAATTGCTTTTAATAAAGGGAAGAGCATACACATTGACCCTCCTTAAAGGATTTTGGGTAAAATATTGGCTGATGTAGCATCTAAATTGCCTAAAGTGACAACAAAGGTAGAATTTCAAATTCCCGAATTTCAGGAAAATGAACATAACTGGACAAAGTAAAGTATCTTTTGGGAGTTACTTTATTGGAAGCATCAACTTCTAAGGTATAATCTTGATGTTATGCATATTGAGAAAAATTTCAGTGAAAATATTATAAACACAGTGATGGATGTTCCGAGAAAAACAAAGGATGATATAAAAGCACAAATGGATATGGCTATTTTGTGTAGTAGACAAGAGTTGAACTTAGTTACAAGAGGGTCTACTGATAGATTGTGTAAACCGAAAGTCAAGTTTGCACTGTCCTTAACTCAAACCAGGGTTGTTTGCCAATGATTGCGGGAGGTTCATGTGCCTGATGGTTATTATTCTAATGTGAAAAATTGGGTTGGTCCATCTAACACAAAGTTTCAAAATATGAAAAGTCATGATTATCATGTGTTTTTGGAGAATCTTCTTCCAGTAACCTTTGCTGCTCTTTCGGAAGATGTTTTGGGACCCTTGATCAAGTTGAGTGAATTCTTCAGAAACCTATGCTCCAGTGAGTTACATGTTAGCATGCTTGAAGAGATGAATAAGAACATTGTTATAATTCTTTGTAAGTTGGAGACAGTTTTCTCTCTTGGATTTTGGAATGTCATGGAACATTTGCCCATTCATTTAGCAGAAAAAGCTTTGTAGGGTGGTCCTATTCAATATCAATGGATGTATCCTTTTGAGAGGTATTTTGGCTGGATGAAGTCTACAATAAAGAGCAAAACTCGTATAGAGGCATTCATGATTCAGGCATACTTAGCATTTAAGATTAAACATTTTGCCAAGTATTATTTTCAGCCAAGCCTGTATTGCCCAAGAATTGGGCGTAATGAGAGTATGTGACAATCTGAACCACAAATGTCAACTCTTTCGGTGTTCAATTGTAAGGGTATTCCATTTGAAAATCAAGGAAAAAGATATCTTAATGAGTCGGAGTATCGTGTCGCTCGCCTTCACATCTTACTAAATTGTGATGAAATGCAATCATATTTGGAGTAAGTTTATCAGTTATTAAAAGTTTCATTTGAATACTTAAATAGTTCAGTAATTAAATAATTTGAATTTTTAAATACTGTTGGTTCAGACATCCACTACAAAAAAAAAGCCCAAATAACAACGGAATCAGCAAAGGCAAAAGACAGATTAGCGACGAAATTGATGACGGAAAAGGGTTGTCGGATTTTTGCTCGTCGCTGCGTACCTGGCGACGGAATTTTGAAATTCTGTCACCATTGGCGACGGACTTAGCGACGTCCGCAGCGACAAATCAAATTTTTGGCGGGTGATGAAAGGCGAAGAAGTCAGCAGCGGAATAAAAATCTGTCGCCATTAGCGACGAAAATAGAGACGGAATTTCTATCGCTAATGGCGACGGATTTTTATTCCGGTGCTGATTTCTGCTTAAAAAAAAGGAAAATCTCGCATTCTGTCGCCAGTCTGTCAGTAGATTTGTAATTTTTTAAAAATAAAAATGCTTATTTTTGATCGTATCCCTCAATATATACATTTAAGTTCCTGCAAGAAATTTACAAAGAGTATTCACTTCGTGAACATCCAATGACTTCAAATATGACTTCATTCGAAGCGTTCTCAACAATTTTCAAACCACAAATATGTGGAATATCACATACAAAGCAACACTTGAAACCAATTGTTTTCATTTCACAAACAACAAGTCTCAAACAAATGGTACATATCACAAACCATAAATTCCAAACAAACCACAAGTTGCTAGTTAATCAAAGTGAAATTAAGTTAGAAGAGGAGAAACAAGCACCAAGAGGAGGGGAGTGAATTAAGCAGCTAGCTATTGTTGAGGGAGAAGCAAGCAAGCACCAAGAAGAAGATGGAGAAGCAGGGAGAAGCAAGCACCAAGAGTACCAAGCCGTGTACTCCATAAAGAACCAATGAGGAGAGCACCAATTGGGGAAAAACCGCAATGTACTCAATCACCAAGGTGAGTATCATCATCTTCTTGATTCTCATCCTCATCCTCATCCTCATCCTCATTATGTTGTGACTGCTGAGAAACGGGTGGTTGAGATTCCGAGGCAGAAGCTTGTTGTATTTGAAAAAATACTTGTCTTTTTTATTCTTGTGCGTCTTTACCTACAACTTATTTGGATTTGGAAGTGGTTGGGATGAATTTTGAGAAGTGCCATCCCAGGCCTCTTGGGAGTTGATTGCGTTTTGAAATTCGCATTCAAAGGATTCCTACAATATCACAATATGTGCAAAAAATCATATATGTTATAGTTAATAAAATTAAAATATCTGAGTCCAGTTTGAACTACTAATAAAGATTGATAACTGAGAATAGTTCACATATGTTGTTTGTAATTTCTTGTCAACCCAAGGGGCATCTTCTTTGTCATGGAGTTTGTGAGTGCACTCGAATAATTCAACAATACCTGAAATAGTTGACAATAAATGCAAGTATAAATATATAATAATTGCACATATCAATCGTTTACTCAGACATCATAATAGTTAGCTAACAGATATTTTGAAAATTCAGAAATTCTGTCCGTCTACGTGCAAATTCATCAAATTGATTTACTCCATTTAGAAATTCTTGCGTATAACCACTACGATCCGACAATAATCTATTATACATCCACCTACGATGTGGAGGACCGTTCATAGATAACCACATAAGTTATTGGATAAGAATTGTTTTTAATTTAAACAATTATAATTACATAAATTACTCAATTATATATTACATATGTTTACTTCTAAATTTTTACAAATATATTTATATTCTTACGAATTTCAAAAAACTAATAATTCATCCAAACTTGAGCGTTTTATTCCACCGACATATCAAATTTCAACTTAAAATTACCAAACCTAAGCTTACATTACATTTGGCAAAACCTTGAAAAGAATCAGAGCTACAACTTCATACAAACATCACATTTCAACAAAATTATAAACTAAAATATTTCATTCCATCCACATATCAAATTTTAACTTCACATTATCAAACCTAAACTTTAAATTGCATTGAGTAAACTTTTCAAACAAATTAGAGCAATAACCTCATACAAATATCACATTTCAATAACATTATCAACTAAAGCATTTCATTCCACCAACATATCAAATTTTAACTTCAAATTACCGAACCTAAATCCTAAATCGCATTTAACCAAATCTTAAAACAAATTAAAGCAATAATCTCACACAAATACCACATTTCAACATAAATATGAGCTAACTATAAAATTCTAACAATGTAATACAAAAATTTGTAGAAATTACAATTAGTTTAGTTGAGAAAATTTATCTCAAAAATGCTCAAAATAATCGGCTAAGGGGCGTGTCTGCGGCGGCTGGCGACGAAGGAAGGCGGGGGATGGCAGCGGCGGTGGTCGGCGACGGCAGGAGACGGCGGCGGTGGCCGGTCGTCGACATGAACGGTAGGGGTTTGCTAAGCGATTTCGCCTCTCTCTCTCTCTCTCTCTATCGCGAGTGTCAAATGAATTCTAAACCAGATCTGGATTTATTTAATTGGGGCATAGACGGAATTAGCAACAGAAGTTCCGTCGCCATCCCCAATTTTTTTTAAAATTTGAATTTTCATTTCCGTCGCCAGGCGACGAAATTTCCGTCACCATATTGAAATTAAATTGGGGTGGCGACGGAATTAGCGATGGAATTTCCGTCGCTAACCCAATTTTTTTAAATTTTGAATTTTCTTCACCTAGCAACGGACTTTCCGTCGCCGTATTAAAATTAAATTATTTTTTATTGATATGGCAATGGATATTCCGTCGCCAGTACTGAACACTGCCGACGGATTCGGATTTCCGTCGCGGAGTTTGACTTTTCCTTAATACAAATTTTCCGTCGCCATTTCCGTCGTTGTAATTGTCCGTCGCTGAATTCCGTCGTTATTTTGTATTTTTTTAGTTGTGATCAATTCCGCGGTCATAATCCAAACGTGAGTGATATGAAAGTTGACTTATTTATCGAGTCAAATTTTACACAGTGGTTTGAGTACAATGTAAGTAATTTTTCATAACTAATCTTCAATTCTTACAAAATATTTTTTTACTCTAAAAAAAATATATTTTTTTCCTCATAGGTTAATTCTTACCAAGTGTTTGATGATGAGAGGAAATTTTTTTTGGTGAACTTATCTCATGGACCTATTATGGCGGTGGAATGTTTTTTTAGGTATAAATGATTTTTGGTTTCATACCAAGGTTAGGAACGAAGATAAAGCCACATATATGTGGCGTGTGTGTCAAACGGGTAGGCGAAGGTGATGAAGTATCAGGGGATTATTATAGCATACTTCATGAATTTATTCGTATTGAATTCACGGGTGAACCAATTAAAAAATATGTACTTTTTAATTGTGAGTGGTCTGACCCGGATGTTCCTCGGGGCCTATATTATCTTAAATTTACCCCCTATTCTGAGGTAAATCATAACCGGCGTTATAGAAAATTTAACCCATTCATATTTGCTGATACTGTAACCCAAATAGTATACCTTAAGTACCCTGAGGGGATACCAAGAAAAGCGAATTGGTGGGTACCTATACCAAACAAACCTCGCGGTGCCCCTAAAGATAAGGATAATTTAGAACTTGCCTATGAACAGTTAGGAATAACAACCATAAATGTGGATAATGTAATAGCCACAACATTAGTCGATGAAACTATATAAGCTGATGATGTTGATGGACATGATTGGGGTGATGATCATGATGGGGATAGTGAATATGATGATGACGATTATGAAGAGGACGAAGAAGGTGAATGAGAGGAAGAAGGCGAAGATACTGATGATGATGATGAATGAGATATGACATTGCAAAGTGATGATGGCGATGATGACGATGTGTCCCAAAATGGTTGATTTAATCTTTTAGTTGTGTGGATGTTTATGTATGTGTGCGTACTTTATTTGTAATTGCAAATTAAGAAAAACAATTATATGTGTTTAACACATTTATTCTAATTCAGTTGTTGAAAGTTTCTTTGTTTAATGTAATGTCCTAATGACAATACTATCAATATTTACGCCGCTGTATTTTGTGTCTATATTGTTGTTATTTGTTATATGTCTGGAGCAAATGGTGGACGTGGTCAAGGTCAAACTGTTAGGAGTGGTGCGGGTAGAAGAGCACTACAACCGACCTCACAGAATGATCCAGCTGAAAACAATGCAACAAACATCTTCAGTGGAATGTTTGGAGGTTTTCTTGACCTAACCCAGCTGTTCGGAAATTATTTTGGCACCATCAGTGAGCAACCATATATGCAGTCACCTTTTTTTGGTATGGGTATGGACCAGTCACATGCGATATATTTCATGCAAAGTACACATGAGAATACACCTATCCAACCTAATAATCCTTGCATCAGTGGCACTTCCGCTACTCCATTAGTTTATCAATAGTTTGGCACTATAACCCACATTACAACAGTAATCAGATTGTTGGTCAGCCTAGAATGCCAAACTACTCAGTCCAAAATGAAGGGGTAGGAAGAGATAGATAAAGTTCTACACCTGATGATGAAGCTGCAAGCACAAATAACAAGATTTATTTACAACCTGATGGTGATATGTAAGTTCATTATCAATTTTCTTCATCGCTAATCATATTATTTTCATGCCTACAGTAATTAATTTTAACGATTCTATTTTTGTACTTAGTTTTATTCCATATCATGGCGTAATTTAGAAAATTGTTGAAAGCTTTGGAGGTAAGTACCTACATCCTTGGACCATATGACGGGAAGTTCCATAATCCCAATGAGACATATGCGTTAATGAGTTCAAGGTTGGCTTTCTGTAAAATGAATTTAAATGTCGTCGTTAAATTATTCAATCAGTTTACTAATATACTTGAAGTTTGTTACATAAACACTACTACTGGCATCCAAAGAACGAAATCCACATACGACGTAACTTTGAGATCAGAGGTGTAACTCAGCTTAAGGACATTCTTGAATATACTAGGAAATATAACAAAAGGCCAAAGTGGTTACCAGCTAGTGTGTGAAATAAGATGCTTAAGCATTGAAGTGAGCATGACAAGTTTAGGAAGTTGAGTCAACAAAATAAAAAGAATAGATTGAGTGATCCAGAAGGTCTTGGTCCTTCCTTACATACATGTGGGTCAATCAGGATTAGTGAAAGAAAAAGGCGTCTGATAAGTAATGAGCTTATTAATAAGTGTATTGCCGTTATTCAATGTGTGTGTGTGTGTGTATATATATAT